>JAPKLW010000033.1:955104-976694 GCA_026898455.1 Plectranthus barbatus | reverse complement strand
GTAGAATGGTTCATCTCACTGTTGATCCTATCAATACATTGAGATGTGCCGGTCACACAAAGCAGTCAAGATAAACCACTTATGGACTTGTGTGCTGCAGCCTAAACCGACAGTCAAACCAGAAACTGTCTCAGTTGTGATAACTGTTTATATCTCACTAGGTCGAACGATCTATACGATCTTCTGTGATCTCTTGCACACCGTATGATCTCCCTATCGACGAGATAACTGGACGTGTTTGTTCGCATCGTATGATTGTTAATTCAGACAGGAGTTGTTTATTGCAAGTCATTAATGATTACCAGTATATCAAACATAATGTTTCCTAATATACCAATCATAATGATTTTATGTATACAATTCCTACAATATTTTCCCATGTACTTGTTCTTAGTTCAGAATCCATTAAGTGCAACTTGAGATTATGTACTATTCCTTCCCTTGATATGAACTTTTTTGATTGATGATTGGTCTACACTGAGATTGAGACAGTTAGGATTGCATGATGAGTAGCCAATGATAGGAGAATACCGCATGATAAGTTATTCTCTGATTTTGGATTTTGCTTGATTTATTTGATTCGGATTGGATACTGTTAGGGAAGAACAAATGAACCAAGTGAGAATTGTACCTGAATTTTTCTTTCATGTGTGATCGAGTTTGCAGTTGGATTCTAGAATTTGGCTTATTTCTCTCTCGAGACTGTATTGATGTAAGACTTGGTGAAAATGATTTTAGGCATCTCTTTTCTTAGCCTTATCCCAAACACTAACCCTACACATGACCACTTGTAGCGACTTTGAGCCTGGAAAGTTTTTCTTTGATTTAAGTAATGTTCTAGTGAGCCAGTTGTGGATTGAATTGAAAAAAAAAAGAGAAGGGGTAGTTTAATAGTGAGCTGTGAGTTGTTGAAAATATGATTGCTCATGGATTTGAGCTAACTTGAAAAAAAAAAAAGAAAAGATGAAGAAAAGTGGTGAAAAAAAATCTTGTTGGTGAACTTGTTTGCAAGATGAACTTTTAGAAAAAAAAATATATAATACAAGTATAGAAAAGAGGAGTTGAGAAAATGATGTGATGTGGGTTGACAGTTGGGAAGTTGTAGAAATTATAAGTGTGCTAGTCACTCAGCCTAAAACGACCTATCTTCTAGAAAAGCCTCATTACAACCAAATTAAAGACCTTTTTGATTCACTAAGTTGTTTTACTTTCTAAGCAGTGGAGAGATGAGAAATTTGCCAAACTTATGGTTAAGAGAACTGTATTACTTTGAATTGAGTGAAACACATGTCCTGAACACTTGATTGATGAGTGATTGTAAAAATTCTTTCTATCTGTGAGGTTCTTCCCAAAACAGTTGATGATTTGGATTGGATTTTGATTGCATTGTCTTTTGGATGAGGGTGTACTTAGACTGTGATGAATCTCGTGAGGCATTGCACATCTCTGTTTGCATGAATTTACGTTTCTTTTGGTGTTTTGATCGAGGACGATCAATAGTTCAAGTTTGGGGGAGTTGATAAGTGCGCTATTATGTTCACTTATCTATGGCTTTTTAGATTGTTTTGATGATATTATGGTATATTTACTCTAAATTATGAGCATCGTAGTGTTTTTATGTCTGAGTTGTGTGTTATGCTCGAAAATGCAGGTTTTTGGAGTGAAAAATTGACTAAGTCTGGAAAAAGGAGTTTTGACCGAGGGCTCTGTTTCGATCGACAGAAAGTGTGTCGATCGAAATAGAGGCATGTTGAAAATGAAGAACATGTTGAAAATCAAGCCAATTGATAGGAGAAACATTCGTGTCGATCGACACAGTCTTCAGAGGCAAGCAGTCGATAGGGCGTTTAAGTGTCCGATTTCGAAGAGCCCATTTCGATTGACAGAATTTGTGTCGATCGAAATTCGGGTCGTGCTGGAGGAATTTAATGCTTTTAAGTTATTTCCATGTTGGGACAATTAAACTTAGTATATATTGTTTTGTTTAGGCGAGTTTTCATTATCATGCCACTTTTGAGACTAGAACCCTAGAGTTTTTCTTGATCTTTAATTACTTCGAATTGTGGTGAGGATTGAACTCGAACCTTTGAAGATTGGATGCAATTACAAGGCTTGTTTTTTCTATGAAGTTGTGTTACAGGTTTTATCTTTCCATATTTCTGTTTAACATGAATATGTGTAGGTAAACCCTTATTCAGATTCTAGGGTTTATGTGAATGTCTTGGATGCATGTTTAGGTGATTAAATCAATCAATACTTTTAATTAGTTTATCAATTCTTGTGCTTTTGCTTAATCTGATTAAATTGGCCATTTGATTAGGTTTTCATAATTAATTAATTTGAGACTGAAAAGTGAAAATTGATTAATGGATTTAAGAATTGATAATATGGATTTTAATTACGTCTGAAAAGAGGAATTTAATCCATAGGAATAAATCTGATATTTTTAAGGTGTTGTTAATTTTCCTAGAGACCGGAAGGATATAGGAAATTAATGATCTACTTTATGAATTGCCAAACCCTGGGATTTGTAATATTTTCCTGATGTTTCACCAAATCTTTATTTCAAATTGATCGATGAAATTTCCTTGCATGCCATCCTTGACATGAACTTGCCCTGGGATCTGATCTTTTCTCTAGTGTTTTAAAACCCGATTTTAATTCCCTGCTTTAATTTAATTTTCTTGCAAAATTTGTTTTAAATTTCAAACCCCTTCAAATTTCTATTTACTTAGACAACAAACCAAAAACAAATGGTTCAGTATATGAGGTGTTCGCTTTTACAATCTCTGTGGGATCGATAATTTTAACTTGTCACTATTCTATAAAAAATCATTATAAAAATTAGTGATCAAGGGCAAACCTATTTATAGAGAAATCCTCGAGCATTTTGAATTTCTGCCCGTTAGACACATTAATCCAATCATTAGACCCTTGGAAAATGTCATCCAATCATAGCTCATACTATAGGTCTGCTATGCTCTATCAGTGTACTTTTCACTAACTTTGTGTCAGACTAAGTTTCAGTCCGAAGAACCCAAGTTTGGATATCCTCGTACTTACTTTTACATGGGCATGAATATGCCGAAGTCTAAATGAGCTTGGATGACTTTGATTAGCTCGTGATTTCAAGGTAGAGGATCTTATACTGACTTCCCATAGTAAGTATGGTGAACTGATTTGAATTGTGTTGTGGTGGCTAGGGATTCTGAGAGAGAGCTGACTATTTGTAGACCTAGGGTTTCAACCCTAATAGGCTACTGGGCTCCATTCAGCATATTTAATTGGGGTCAAACCTGCAACCTAATGCAAATAATAAAGTAGGCCTATGAATTAATTAACTCCCATGTCTGATAAACTCGTATTTCTACTCACTTATCGCATTGTTTTTCTTATCTTTTATAAGTTATTTGTATTAAATAAATTGAGCATGAGTATGTAGTGGAAGGTATTATGCTTGTGGTGGATGATTATGCAGGAAAAATGAAGAAAAAGTGAAGAATTGGCTAAGGAGATGAAGAAAGTTGCCAAGAAGTAGCTGTCTGTTTCGACCGAGTTGGAAGCCAACTCGAACGTGGTGGAGAGGAAGCGGCCCGGCCGTGGTGGAATACATCCCGGGCAAGATGGATGCTCGAAATGAGTTGAAATCGGGACAAAGGAAGATCGAGGCGAGGAGAAGATCTTGGCCGTGGAAGCCTTGATCCCGGCCGAGACGCGCGGTTCTGGAGACCTAAATTGCACGTGTTGAATGTTTAAAGAAGCAAGATACAATATCAAGATATGGACGAATTTTGGAGCCAACATACCATCCAAAGCCTTAACCCTACCACTATATAAAACTCATATTTAGCTAAGAATTAGTGGTTGTTTTTCTGGTTATTGTTTCAGTTTATTTTTTGCACATTATTCTATCTTAATTTTTCTGTTTTCACTTTAAGTTTTTTTTTCAGAATTCCTCTTTAATTTTATTGTTTGAACCTTTACTTTTTAATGCAATCTTTAATTTCCCCTGCAATGTTTGTTTTCAATATGTTAGGCTAGAACCCTAAACAGGTTCTAGGGTTTCTCCATCTATGATGCATGTTTTGATTCAATAATTCAAACCCTTTAAACTGGTTTAAATCCTATGTTTTGTTTTAAGTCTATTCTCATCGAAAGATCGAGAGATGAAGATTGAGGTAGGTTACAGTTATTAATTGAAGGACCGAGAGGAGAAGGTTAGTAATAGGAAGTTAGGATTTAATACTTTTGATTATATGTCCAACCAAGAAGATTTCAATTGTAGGATTAATCTGAATTTTTATGAAATTAATTAACTGGTGTTTTTGAGAACGAAAGGAGATAATCACTAGTTGATAATTTAGGATTTAATTGCCCGGCCAAGGAATTGATTCCACACTAACAGATTTTCCACCAAAAATATCTTTTCTAGGTTTGAATATTTGTTTCTTGCATGTTGATCAGATTCGTAGATTTCCCTGGAATCTGTGCTTTTTAATATTTGAATTTTATCTCTTTAATTACTTGCTTTGAGAACCCCAAAACCCTGAAATTGATTTGCCCAAACAAAGGTTTTGAAAACTATATTCAGTACATGATTTTCCCTCGTTGCACTATCCCTGTGGGTTCGACAATCTCTGGGTTATTATAAATTTATTTGCTCTGTGCTATAATCTGTATGCAAGATTTTGCATCGATCAAATTGGCGCTGTTGCCGGGGATAGTCAGACTGCGAGTCATTACTGGATTGTTTAAAGAACTTCTGGATTGGGTTTTAATTTCTTAATTTTTTTAGTAATTTTCGAGTTAGTGTTATTTTTATTTGTTTTTTGGGTCGTTTGTTGTTCTTCCGTGTGCGTGAGTTCTTTTTGGTGTTGAGTCTGTTTCGGCCGAGGTGAGTCCCACCACGGTCGAGACAAAAACTCCCATCTCGGCCGTGCTACATCCCAACACAGCCGAGATTGTTTGATTTTTTCATCGTTTTCTGTGCAGGAGCATGAACACGCAAAACAAAGGGAAGACACTCGAACCCTTCATACCAGAGATTGAAGCAGCTTGCAGGAAGAACAGAAAGAAAGGGAAGAGACTGAATTTTGAGATGGAGGCAAACCCAGAAGCCCCGCTTCAGAATATGACCCCGAGGAGCAGAGGCAGTTCGTCAATGAAGTGCAGCAACTGAGAGCACAACTTCAAGCGGCTCAAGCAACCCAGGCAAAACAAGCTGCCAGACTGGCAAAATTGGATGGTAGACAGATTGTAGTGCCACAGAGGTCCATCTTGGTCTGATTCCTTCCCCAACAAGAGGAGCCCGGATTCAGAGTGAGGATTGATGCCAATAACTTTGAGCTGCACACAGGACTGATACAGATGGTGCAACAGAACCAGTTTGGGGGAGAGCTATAGAAGATCCATATGCACACCTCAACCAATTCATCGAGGTGTGCGAAATTGTGAAGCAAAATGGAGTTTCCCAAGATGCAATCCGGATAAGACTGTTCTCATTCTCACTCCGCAACGAGGCACGATCATGGAGGGCTGGTTTGGACAAGAGTTAAATTGGGACATGGGCAGAACTTCGAGCTGAATTCCTCGCCAGCTACTTCCCACCGAGCATGTTGCTGAAGAGGAAAGCTGCCATTACTACATTCAAACAGCTGTATGATGAGTCGCTACATGAGGCCTGGAAGAGATACAAAGAACTCCTGCGACTCTGTCCCGGACATGGAATTGATCTCGATATGTAGGTGTGCCACTTCTATGAAGGTCTGAATCCTCACATGAAGGAGATGGTGGATGCATCTGCTGGAGGGATACTGATGAAGAAGAGTGGAGCAGAGAGCATGAGGCTGCTGGCAGACATGGCCCTGAACATCCATCAATGGCCAACTGAAAGACAGATTCCAGTCAAAGTTGTGGAAGCGAAGCCAAAAATTGATGTGGTTGCAGAGGAGAAGAAGATCCGAGAGGAAATTGAGAAGCTGGGAACTGCTAAGGTTGCTGCTGTTACTACTGAGCCAAGCATGGCAATTGTTCCGGTGGAGGCTGACTAGATTAACCGGGGAGCAAGCAGTTCATCTGGAGCTACGAATTTGGAGGTAAGTTACATAGGCGGTGGTTATTACGATAACTACCGAGGTAATCAGGGGTATCACTATAACCATGGGCGATCTCACCCTGGTTTTTCTTATGCTAACCCCACTGCTGCAGAACACCCTCCACCTGGTTTTGATGTAGGTACAGGAGGCGAGATTGTAGAGAGAAAAAAGTATGTGCTGAAGGAGACACTGGAAAAATTCATCAAGAGCTCAGACAATAGCTTTGGCAAGGTAGAAAACGAAGTCAAAGGGATGGCCAATCACATGCAACTGATGACAAAGCACTTGCAGATGATGGACACCCAACTAAGTCAGATAGCCACTACCTTGGGTACTCAGCACAAGCCGGGATAACTTCCAAGCAAACCAGAGACAAATCCAGTGAAGGCGAAGTCATTAAATGCCATCTCACTTCGATCTGGAAGGAGATACGAAGGCCCAAGCAAACCGGAAGGAGAAGAAAGTGAAGCAGAAGGGGAAATTCTAGCAGGAGACCTCTCTGTTTTGACCGAGATGGATCACATCCCGGTCGAGGCAGAAAGGAGCAGGACGGCCGAGGCAGAGGCTAGCCCGGCCGAGACAAGCCAGACATGGCCGGGGCAGAGGAGCAGTAGCAGGATAGCCGAGACAGATGCATCTCGGTCGAAACAGAAGCCCAGACTCGGCAAGAAAGAAAAAGAGAAGGAGGAAAGAAGAGTTGATTTAGTGCCTCCTATGCCTTTCCCACAGAGATTCGCAAAGAAAAGGGAAGATTCTAAATTCACTCGTTTTGTTGAAAATCTTAAAAAAGTGAACATTAACATACCTCTTGTTGAAGCTCTCAGGGAAATACCGGGATACATGAAGTTCCTTAGGAGGCTGATGAGCGAGAAGGAGTTCGTGGAGAACGAAACGGTAAGGATTCATGAGGAGTGCAGCCTACTTCTGCAGAAGCAGATCCCAATCAAGAAGTCTGACCCAGGATGCTTCTCGATACCTATCCAGATCGGAGGCAAAGAATTCCAGAATGTGCTATGTGATACTGATCACTATAAAATCTACAGATTAATTATAGAAACAGTGGCAAATAAATTTGTAAACCATAAAGTTATCGATCCAGGGGAATTGTGTGGGGAAAATATCCTATGTACTAATTATGACCCTAAGATTCATTGTTTGAGGAATTCAAAATCAGGGTTTGGTTTTATAAAAGTAAAGAGAACAATGCAGAAAATTAAAGTAGTTTTGAAAGCAAATTTAAAGGAACATATATTCTAGGGAAGAATTCTTATTATGGATAACATGTAGGAATCAATTAATTTAACAGGTGGAATACTGCAACAATGCTATATTTCCGGGTTTGGCAAATATAACCTAGATTACTAATTAGTGACTATCTCCGCTCGGTCTCAAAGTACACCAAATTAGTCAATCTGATAAGCAAATCAGTTCAATTCCTACATCTAGTACATCTATTTGGATAGTGTAGATTGTATCATGCATTCCTAATCCCACTATCAATATTCACCTCTCGGTTCTCCTATCAATAGCTAGACATCTAAAGTAATCGTCACCTCTCGGTCCTTGAATTAATCTAGAATTATAAAATAAACGCAGGAATCATGAACCTAATTAATTAATCCTAACATGCATCCATAATAATATCAACCCCTAGAACCCTCTAGGGTTTCTAGCCACTCATTGCAGATAGAAATCCAAAAGAAAACATATTAAATTGCATAAACATAAAGAACTTACAAGAAAATAAAAGGGTTTCGTGTTTCCTAAGTCTCCAAAACTCTAAAAAACTGAAAAATATGATTGCATGCCTCAAAAAGTCGAATTTAATTAGGTATTTATAGGGGTGGATATGTATCCTATCAAATCTAGGGCTAAAGATATGAATAAATCTAATTTTCATCAGATTACCGCTCCAGCAGACTCGCTCGCGTCGATCGTGGCTGATTGGCGTCAATCGATGTGGCCATCTCTTTGGCATCGATCGATGCTGATTGGCGTCGGTCGACGTGGTCTCTCGCCCCTTCTGCGCGGTCTCACGGTTTTGGCCATAACTTCCTCTCCCGAACTCCAATTGACCCGATTCCAGTTGCGTTGGAGAGCTAACTCAAAGCATCATCCATTGCCATGTCCAATAGCCCGAATTCCCTTTGTGGAAGAACTCTTAACTGCTACTCTTACACGTCACTGCTTTTGGAACGGTTTTCAAGTGATTTTAGGCCTAAAACCTGCAAAAACACCAAGATGCGCGTAATACCTTCTAATATAGACTCATGCATAGAATATATATATAAACTCAATAAAACTACATAAAATAGTAGAAAATAATATAGATAAGCGAGTAAAATAATGAGCTTATCAGATACCGGGGCAAGCATCAATCTGATGCCCTGGTCCATCTACAAAAAGCTGGAAATTGGGGAGATGAGAGCCACTACAAGTAACCTCCAGATGGCGGACCGATCTGTGTGCCCAAAGGTATTGTAGAGGATGTTTTGATTCATGTTGGTCATTTAATTTTCCCTGCAGATTTTGTCATCCATGATATGAAGGAAGATGCCAACACTCCGATGATCCTGGGATGAGAGTTCCTCGACACAGCTGGTGTCCTGATCGACTGCAAAAAGGGGGAAATCACCTTGAGAGGAAATAAAGAATCTATCACCTTCTGCATAGACAAAAACAAGAGGAAAGGGGAATGCAACCAGATCACAGCCACTGAAGATGAAGAAGAAGACGAGACACCGGAGGAAGAAGAAGAAGCCATCCGGTGGGAACGAGGAAATGGAGCAATGAAATCGACAATTAAGCTGCCTCACTCCGAGTACACCACAATCATTCGGAACTGCCGTGTCTTCATGATAGATTCAAGGGGTCGACGAGTCAGGACTTGACCGCCTTGGTGAGCTGATATTGAGTCGAGCCATGACGGCATATAAGGCACTGGATGGGAGGTAACCCATTGTGTTTTTTATTTTTCTCTTTTCTTTTAATTATTTTCAAGTTATTTTATCTAGCTGTTGTTACTTGTTTCGTTGGCTTTTGAAAAAAAAATTGGAGTCTGTTTTGACCGAGGAAGACCCTGCCACGGTCGAGATAGAGGACCGAGATGTGGAACACTTCGGCCGAAAAGGAGGTCGACAAGAAGGCTCCATCCCGGCCAAGTCCGAGCTTGACACGGCCTCGGACTTGGCCGGGATGGAGTGCCAGCAGACACTAATCCACACTGGTCAGAGGTTTGAAGAAGGCGGATAAAAAGTTGGTGTCTGAGACCAAAAGTTGAGGTACAGTTTCAGACTTTGTATCTGATTTCCAAACTTATTCTCTCTGATCTTCGAATAAGTTTGGGGGAATGAAGATTTAAGGGTTTTGAAACTAATTTTCTATCTTTTACTTGCTTTATTTTGAATTTCTGCATGGAATTTTTTTTGAATAAAACGCGAGATTGTGGGAACTTGAGCATGATTGAACCCTAGGACTTTGATGCGAGATTTGAATTGATTGACTTAGTTTGCATTGATTGTAATAGTGGTTTAGTATGCCTATGAATGTGAATACCGCATGATTACTTGTTTTGATACTTGCATTGGCATGATGTAGATGATGATTTGATGTTTACTATGGAAGAAAAAAAAATTGTCCCAAGTGTGAGTTTTTTAGCCTGAATTTCGATTGTGAGTGTGTCTGCAATTTTTAGTTTCTCTAGAACTTGCTCTGTTTATTTTTCAAGACTGCTAGTGTGCACAGGTTTTGGAAGTGATTTTAGGCCATCTTTGTTTAGCCTATTTTCCCATACACTGTCCTAATTAAATGTTATCCCTAGTCAGCCCTTTTGAACCTATAATATTTTCTTTCTTTGTCTATGAGTTGGAAATAAATAGCGGAATCAACTCTTGTCTATGAGAGTGGGTTGGGATTTGTTTGAGAAAGGATAAGATATTATTAGAAGGGTGAAAGCAAAAGAAAAGGTTGGGCTTTAGAAAAAGAAGAAAAAGAAAATAAATAGTTGTTGTGTTTAATCCTTATAAGCTCAAATGAATATTCAAATTGTTTAAGAGCATAAAAGGATGTGTGAAAAAAAAAAGAGAGAAAGAAATAAAAGAGTCATGATTTGCGTTGAAAATCTAAGGAGTTGGGTAGATATCAATAGATAGTGGTTTGATTGATTGAGGATTACTTGATTGTTTTTAGTCACTTAGCCAAATATTTCCATACAGTGGAGATTTAGAATATTTGCAAGCCCATGGTAGAGCTTAATTTGCATGACTTGTGTGTGATCTCACAATTATCCTAAACACTTGAGTGAATGAGTGAAACACTTCCTTTGTGAGTCTTCCATAGTTTCAGATTTTCTGATTCTTTCAAAAGTGTTGATGTCTTGTGGATTTTCGAGTTCAAATGTGATGAATCGTGTGAGGCATTGCACTACTCTTCTGCTTGGACTTTTGATTCTTTCTTTTGTTGATTGAGGACAATCAAGTGTTTAAGTTTGGGGGGTTTGATAAGCTCATATTTCTACTCTCTTATCGCATTATTTTTCTTATCTTTTATGAGTTTTTTATTTTATTAAATAAATTGAGCATGAGTATGTAGTGGAAGGTATTATGCTTGTGATGGATGATTATGCAGGAAAAATGAAGAAAAAGTGAAGAATTGGCTAAGGAGATGAAGAAAGTCGCCAAGAAGTAGCTGTCTGTTTCGACCGAGTTGGAAGCTAACTCGACCGTGGTGGAGAGGAAGCGGCCCATCCGTGGTGGAATACATCCCAGGCGAGATGGATACTCGAAATGAGTTGAAATCGGGCCAAAGGAAGATCAAGGCGAGGAGAAGATCTCGGCCGTGGCGGCCTTGATCCCGGCCGAGACGCGCGGTTCTGGAGACCTAAATTGCACGTGCTGAATGTTTAAAGAAGCAATATACCATATAAGATATGGACGGATTTTGAAGCCAACATACCATCCAAAGCCTTAACCCTACCACTATATAAAACTCATATTTAGCTCAGAATTAGTGGTTGTTTTTCTGGTTATTGTTTTAGTTGATTTTTTGCACAATATTCTATCTTTATTTTTCTGTTTTCACTTTAAGTTTTTTTTTTCAGAATTCCTCTTTAATTTTATTGTTTGAACCTTTACTTTTTAATGCAATCTTTAATTTTCCCTGCAATGTTTGTTTTCAATATGTTAGGCTAGAACCCTAAACAGGTTATAGGGTTTCTCCATCTGTGATGCATGTTTTGATTCAATAATTCAAACCCTTTAAACTGGTTTAAATCCTATGTTTTGTTATAAGTCTATTCTCATCGAATGATCGAGAGATGAAGATTGAGGTAGGTTACAGTTATTAATCGAAGGACCGAGAGGTGAAGGTTAGTAATAGGAAGTTAGGATTTAATACTTTTGATTATCTGTCCGACCAAGAAGATTTCAATTGTAGGATTAATCTGAATTTTTTATGAAATTAATTAACTTGTGTTTTTGAGACCGAGAGGAGATAATCACTAGTTGATAATTTAGGATTTAATTGCCCGACCAAGGAATTGATTCCACACTAACAAATTTTCCACCAAAAATATATTTTCTGGGTTTGAATATTTGTTTCTTGCATGTTGATCAAATTGGTAGATTTCCCTGGAATCTGTGCTTTTTAATATTTGAATTTTATCTCTTTAATTACTTGCTTTGAAAACCTCAAAACCTTGAAATTGATTTGCCCAAACAAAGGTTTTGAAAACTATATTCAGTACATGATTTTCCCTCGTTGCACTATCCCCGTGGGTTCGACAACCTCTGGGTTATTATAAATTTATTTGCTCTGTGTTATAATTTGTATGCAGGATTTTGCATCGATCAATATCCACAACCTAGGACACAATTAATTAATTAATTAATAATAATTCTTTTTCACCACAAAATTAATACTGACCTACCCCCTTTATTACCACGTCATGAGAACGGGCTGCATTTACTTGAGAATCCCCATATTTAAGGTTACTGGACATTCATTAATTAATCGGAGCTTCTGACAAGCTCTATCCACAATTAATTAACATCTTATTTTCCTGAGCAGTACCACTCAAACCTTATCACTTGTGCTTGATCTTAATCAGCCTGCAGGACTTTAGCACGATGAATGTTATTGAGTTCCTCAGGGAATGTCCCCATCCTATTACTCGGATATGGTTACCTAGCTCCAATCTCGGGCTGCAATTCACGAACTTCTGCTACCCAAGATGCGGGTAAACGAGCACGTCACGGCAAGTCAAAGCAACAGTCAACCCGTGCAAGCCCCTGAACCTTTGTTAGGGTTTGGACTCAATCAAGATCGAGATCTTGTATTCTCTGATTGTCAGACAGTAGAATACATCTCACTGTGGTCCAATCAATATGCCGCCGTGCGCACCAGCATATCAAGTAATCAAGACAGATTACTTCTTTCCGACTATGCTGCAGCCTATATCGACAGACTTATCCTCGTACGCTGTCTCAGCTGTGATAATTTTTATATCTCACTAGGTCAAGTGATCATACTGTCTTCTGCGATCTACAACACGCAGTATGATCGTCCCTATCCGTGAGATAAGAGGATACCGTTGTTACTTGCATGTAAGTTTGTTAACAGATAGGAAATATCGTTGAATGTATACTCATCATAATAAATGCTTTCTGTATACAAAACCCAACACCCTCATACTAACTTCTCCTAGTCAGTATGGCAAACCCTATACTGAGTACCCAAACTCAGTCTAGGTCAAGGCCATACTTGGTGGAAACCAAGTTTCAAGCACGTACACTTCTTCAATTCTCAAGCATTTCCTATGCTCGATCTCCAGCCACTAAGTTCTATTACAACTTGATTGATCCTATACAAGGATTACAGTTTTAGAACTCTAGAAACTGAAAACTGACTAAGATGGCTTTTACAACCTTTGACCCACCAAAACATAAAAAATAAAGGAAGGATTTTTCTAACAAAAATCCTAACAATTTCCCCCTTTTTGATGTGGTCAAAACCATCTTTATCATAAGCTGATGAGGAGTGAACAATTGTAGAGTATTTACAAGTTTGACGATTAGTCTTATAAACTTAGAAAAGAGTCTCCTCAAATTCAGCTTTCTACTTAAGGTCTTCTCCTTATAATTTTGGAGAGATATTGCTCGATTGATTATCAAGAAGTTTAGAGTAAACTTTTATCTTAAGTACGAGAGAGTCAGAAGCCTGCTGATTACACTAGCATGTGTAAGTTCAGCATGTGAAGAGCAAAGACCTTTGTTGGACAAAAAGAGATTGTCATCAAAAAGTCAATTTATCCTTTAATATTTTTATTACAAAACCAGGGATAAACTAACTCAAAAGAAACCTATACGAACTATTACAAGTCTATACTAGGTTGCTTCTGGTCTTCATCTTCTTCCAACTGACTGCTGCTGGGTCTTGATCTTATTACCTCATCCAAGGAAGGCAACTAGAATGTATGGCAAGTATTTCACCACCCTTGGACTTTGGTCTTCCAACAGTTTTCAGTCGAGGAGGTGGTGGAGATGTTTGTACCCTTTTGGAAAGGGATGTCTTCCTTTTTCATCTCACCACACCTCCAAGCTTTTTCTTTATTCGCCAGTCTCTCCTTCACGAAAATTGCCATTGGTCGACAGGGAGACAAGGCGAAGAAGTTCTCTAAGTGACCATGCCCTGTTCCTTGGCATGTCACTTTGAGCAGTGAGCTTTGTGGTTTGTAGAAGGAGACAACAACGATAGAAGGTATCTTCTGATATCTTCTGCTCCTTCTACAACCTCTTCATCCTACTCACACTCTAATTTCTGATGTCTTCTGCACCTTTCATACTTCTTTTCCCCCTCTTTGACTGCACCCAAAAAGGGTAATGAGGATATATCTGGTGGCTTGGGCTCCTTTGCCATTTTGCTAGATCGAAGGGTAATGGTGAACAAAAATGAAGTATAAACTCAGAAAGAAGGGTCCGACAAGGAAAATGAGGAGAACTCTATTTATAGCAGAAATTGGTCATTTAAGATGAATAAATGTATCGTAAAAACTTATCGATTTCTTGAAACTTAACGACGGTTGGGATGCGTTTCTACTCTATCAAGCTCTAAAGGCTCACTGTGCATTCTCAAGCACGAGATCACTGTTTGCTTTCAAACGAGAACACTAGAGACCGCGGTTGTATTTCAACAAGGTTCCGAGAGTCTTCCAACGTTCACCTGTGAATAAATCATCTACTCAATTCAATGTTCGTGAAGAAAATAAAAATATGCAACCAATAAACAACACAAGAAGCCTAGTTCGTGGAGAACGGTAAAGCTTCGAGAGTTGTAGTACCTTGTAACTGGAGGAAGATATAGCCTCTCGTTAGTAGAAAAACTTAAGTTGTTAAATGTATTCCATTATTGAAAGCAACCGAAGTTAGTGAAAGAAGAGTGGGTGTAGCAACTATAGGCTCCCAAACCACTATAACATTTGTGTTGTTTGTCGCTTTGATTTAGATTGAGTATCTATTTCCACTGCACATCTAAACTGATTTATGACCCAACAACTGAGCTTAGTTGTTGATGTATAGTTTAATCATACTTGATTATTGCTCAACTCCAATTTTATCTAATCAATTAGTTCAAGGTCCACCGATACTTAATTGGACTCGCACACAAACTTAATCACTTCTACACACAAATTATTTATATACTCTAATTTTGGATCAATAATATGCTATGGTAAATAACAAGATTTTTTTTCTCAAAAAAGGCCCAATTATAAATTTTTTTAAAAATATATATATTAGATTGGGTGAACAAAAATATATTATTTTGTTTTTTATTAGCTGAAATACACAAAACTGATCCAGTAATACTCTGAAATTTGTAGTAAAATCATTCAAGAAAAGAATGCCATTTTTTAGATGTCAAAGTTTATGGCCGCACCAATATTTGTCATTAAGTCAATATAATTCTTGCTCACTTAAAATAATAGTTGGCATGTAATATGACCCCAATTGATAACAACATCAATTACACCTTTAATGTTATCCTATTCCATGATTTGAACCTTTTTATTTATGTGACACAACATATGTCGTTATAACCAACTTTATTAGGATTTATTAAATGATCACTTTTCCTTTTCTTTTTTATTTTCCTTCAAATAATAAAATGCATTAATCCCTGATATGGTCCTCCAAACTCTCTGTTCTCTCACACGATTGGTCTAAACAGAAAAGGGATATAAATTTTGCAAAAATTAATGATTGACATCAACTGTTCACTAGTAGCCAAGCTGATTGGTTAGAGGTTTTTGTTTTTTTTTTTAAAGATAATGACCAACGATTAAAATAATCCTACTCCTAAGCCTGTTTATCGACCGTTGATTCTAAGATGATTTCACTTAAAATCATCCGTAGATGCACCGTGGGTAAACTTGTTGAGAAGATTTCCTATGAAATCATGCGCGATAGATCATAAATCAATTGATTCTTACTATAAAAAATGATCAATTTTTATCAATTGATCGATTAACATAAAGTCGATCGATTGTTTGAATAGTAAATCAATCGATTAGCATAAAAACCGATCAATTATTTTTTACAAACTATTTCTCCAAAGTTACCCATAATTGATTGATTCATGATATATGAAGATGAAAATAAGCTGATTACATCCATCTCACAAAATAAGATTTACAATACAGTCTCGCATGATCTTTTATCAAACTTATTTATGTATTATAATTCACAAACCACGTCAAAAAAAATTACATTCAAACAAATTGTGTTACAAACTCAATCTAAATGTATTATGAAATTCAAATTTGAGCCAATCCAAGTGGACAAATTTCATTGTATATATATAATAACTGTTAGTTGCATAGTAAACTCTGGGGATTTTAATGTTTTTAAAGGTGTCGTTTTAGTAACAATAATAATAGATCCTAAAATAAACCATCAAACGTACGATGAGACATGCCAACTTGCTTAAGTGAAACATCTGAGAAAATGACCCGTGACTATTTGTACATGTTCAGGAATTTTTGTTGTCTCGGGTTAAATAAAAAAAAATTAAGTTACATAATTGTCGTTATATTATATCATGCTTAAAAATCAGTATATTTTCATATGTTTTTAAGAAAAATAAATAAATAAATAAAAAAGCTTAGGATTGAATAAAATATACAATAGATCTGACCAATCATAAAACTCAACACCTAATTAATACTCCCTCCGTCCCAAAACAATTGTCTTGTTTTCCTTTTTCGTCTGTCCCAAACAATTGTCTTCTTTCCTAAAATGGAAAGTTTATACACACTCACTAATAAAATATTAATTTCCTCTATCTCTACTCGCATTGGTATCTGTGTCATTTCCAAACAAGACAATTGTTATGGGACGGAGGTAGTACTTCTCTCCCTTTATATATGACATTTTTCGATGCTAAAAAAAAAAAAGAGAAGTCTTATTCAATAATGCACATTATATGTTGAGAACAGAGATAAAGACTAAACACAAAATACGTCCCGTAGATGGGGTGTAATGATAAAATTACATTGTATGTGACTAAGAGATCATGGGTAGCCTCCGGCAGCTAGAAATTTTTTTCTTAGTTAAATTTTAAACAAAAAATTATAAAATTCGACCCAACGTTATATGATCGAGCCCCCCGAAACTTCAAATCAGGCTCCGCCCCTGGGTTCAAGCTTCCAAGGACATCCAGAAATCTTTACCAAAAATCTTAGAACAAAATATTGTATGAACACCTTTCAAAACTGATTTATCTGAACATAGCATAACCAAAGTACATGTGTGTTACTCAAGATCTCAAGTTTTTTATTTATCCAGAATCATTTCATTCCTCAATAATAAAAGGAAGCTTAAAATGAAAAAATACAAGCTTGAATAAATAAGCAATAGACTGGATAATAACAAGAAGAAAAGCAACTAACAGTTGAAAAGTAAGTCAGGAAAAGGTACAAACCCTTGGGGAATATGACAAGATTTTGTGGTATGGATTGTTGGCACAGCAAAGAGCGCCTACTAAATTTCTTTTTTCTCCTCCAAACATATTTTGAAGTTGCATTTCTCAGATTACCAGAGATGAGTCAGCATTGAGTAATGCACATATAAAATAGTCTGTATCCTAGGAATAAAATGCAAAGTGGTCTCACTACCAAGTTGAGGTTGTCTCATTTTCTTATACATCAATCAATCTCAATAATAGTTTATCTAGTCTTGCTATAACAAGATTAACGTTTGCTTTCAGATGACAGCTACTTCAAACCAGACAAAGATATCTCTTTCCATTTCGTTAATCTCCAATAGTTGTTGTGAGATTCCGTCAGGCCCTACGTATTCATTCACTATGACACATGAACTATTTTCTTCAATTCCACCTATTAAGAGTAGTGCTCTACACCACAGACAGGATGTAAGAAAAGTGACCATCGTCATCATGGAGGCCAGTAATAGAGCGGCCGGTGATACTTACATTCCACACTCTGAAACTTCAGCACAAGACTCAAATGGAGCATACTTCAGCTCCCAAGAGTATTGCAAACGCCAAGAATCTTTCAAGTACAATCAATTTCTGTTATAATCCAACTACGTACAATTATGATTCTAAGTTCGAACCGTCTTCTGCAGAGTTCTTTTAAATTATTTTACCACATATTTCTGCTTATTTTTCTCCCCAAACAAAAGACTGTTTGTAGGCTCTTGGAATGTAGGAGGCATCCGACCTCCAGACAACTTGAACCTCGACAAGTTGCTCAACACTCAGGGCACCATGGCAGATATATACGTGTTGGGGTAATCCTTACTTGTATGAGCACGTAAAGTTACATAACTATGATTTGTAACAAAATGAAGTGGCCAATAATATTTGTTTTTCATTTTACATAAATCAACTGATAAACCAAACAACTATTGGCAGATTCCAAGAAATTGTGCCTCTTAATGCTGGAAATATTTTGGTAGCAGAAAATTGTGATGTTTCAATGAGGTGGAACTCTTTGATCAAAGCCGCACTCAACAAGAGAACAAGAACAGAAGACAGATTACAAAAAACAGAAGTTGGAGAGTCACAAAGAATTTATCCCCTAAGAACACAGAGTTCCATCAAACCAAGTGCCGCAGATTATAAATGCATAGTTAGTAAACAAATGGTAGGAATATATATTACCATGTGGGCAAGAGCAGAGCTACATGGGCACATCAGAAATCTTGCTGCCTCATGTGTAGGCTGTGGCATCTTCGGGCGCCTGGGAAACAAGGTAATGAGTTCGAATATGTCTTGATGAATTTTAACATTATGAGATTTTGTAGATAAATATTCACCTACTGATGAAAAGCATGCTACATGGCATGTCCCATTTACCAGGAGTTAAGAAAGTAACTAACTGATCTATTTGATATAACAGGGTTCAATCTCCATCAGATTTTGCTTGCAAGAAACAAGCTTTTGTTTTGTATGTAGTCACTTGGCTTCTGGTGGTAAAGAAGGTGATGAGAGACATAGAAACGCAGATGCAGCACATATTTTGGCACACTCCCGATTTCCTGCTGAATCCCTCCAGCATTTACCAAGAAAAATTCTAGACCATGAGTACATATCAGATCTCTTGCATTGAAAGTCATTTTTTTTTTATCAATATTGGATTCTTTTTTATCCTCTAATGCTAGAAAGTCATTCCTGTTTTCCAACAGCCGGGTGATTTGGCTAGGTGACTTAAATTACAGGATTCACCTACCCGAGGATACTACAAGATGCTTAGTAAAGAATAAAGAATGGAGTTTACTGTTCAAAAATGATCAGGTACTGAAAAATGGGGATCAATGTAATGAATATTGTACATGTTGCAGTACATAGCACTAGTCGGTGAGCTATCCTAATAAATTTGATTGTGGAATTCTAAAATAAAGCTGAAAGCTGAGATGAACAAAGGCCATGTGTTTGAGGATTGGCATGAAGAAGTAATTGAGTTTGCTCCCACATATAAATACGATCAGAACTCAGATGACTACTACGGATCCAACCACAAAATAAAAGCAAAGAGAATGCGAGCTCCTGCTTGGTGAGTCATCCGTCCCCTTTAAATCAATTTGTCCAATCAGCAAACTGTAGTCACATATGATGGAAGTACAAGTTTTGCAGGTGTGATAGAATTATTTGGTTTGGCAAAGGATTGAAGCAGATCCAATACGACAGAGTTGAATCTAGATTATCTGATCATAGACCTGTTTACGCAATGTTCATTGCATGTGTCGAGGTGTCTAAAACCACACCAGTGCCTAGTCAAGTGGAACTGTTGATTCAGAGACCAGTTTATATGAAGAAAAAACAGAATGATTAATTCCTGTATTTTGTAGCCACCTAGTGCTTTAGATTTAACAAGCAAATCTTGATGTGCCAATCCTACAGAAATAGTAGTATAATATATGTTTATGCTCTATTTTGATGGCTCTTTTTCTTATAAGATTACTAGATAAAAATAGCTCCAAAAATTGCAATAGAAAATAGATAGAGTTAGAATTGTTACTTTTCTGCTCGTAGAATTTAATGCTTCAATGTATTTATTTATTCCTTGGTAGCAACTCTTCAGCTGAGATATTCATTGTACTTTGAACTACTTCTTCAGTTTTGACTTGATTTCCTGTGTGAATGACTCTTCTTCGTCTTGGGGAGTGATTCGGCTCCGAATATTGCTGACCGAAGAACTTGCCTACACCATTCATCATTCGTCATTTTTAGTGTTTTTGGACTCCTTCCTAGAGTTTTCTTTCTTTGATGGGCTCGGAAATGGACTTGCATATTTTTTGGGTCACAACACTATCGAAGGTTTCTGAAAAGACTGACCAGACAGAAATAGCTTATGCCATGACGAGTTTTCACTTTTCAGTACTAAGAAGAGATGAATTCAATATTAACGCAATTTTTTATATTGCGCAGACCTTTTTGAAATATAGGATCAATAAATGTAAAAGCAAAGATACAAATATACAGCAATATCTACCATCTGCCGTTCGAAATTTATCAAATTTAAGTTGAATTTCCTTGAAATTGAATTAATAATGAATTTGAAAATATAGATAAAAATGATAAATGAAAGATTCTATACAAATCTATGTCTATATAAATATAAAAGCCGGACCCTACTAAAAAAAATTTCCATTCAAAAAACCATTCCAAAAATAATTATGCCTAAATTATGGAAACTTACTAATATCTTACAAAATTATGTTAAATCCAATATTTAATCACAATTAATTTGTATTAGTTAATATAAGTCCGAAAAGTAAAAGCAATTGAAATACAACAATTAATTAATAAATTAATATTAGGAAAAAAAAAGAATAGTATTAATGAAAATTGTGAAAAAATTATTAACAAAATTATTTAATGGGTCAATATTAAATTATTATAAGAAATCAAAACAGATTAATTTTTAATCTTTTCATATTATAAAATATTAATTTCTCCCTCCGTCCCATGGGAATTGTCCCCATGTGATTTGGCACAACAACCAATGCAATAGAGATAGATGGAATTAATATGTTATTAGTGAATGTGTATTAACTTTCCATTTTAGGTAAGGGTCCATTGAAGTGGGACGGACGAAGAAAAAGGAAAGAGGGACAATTGAAATGGGACGGAGGGAATAATTATTTAGATCAACTAATTAATGATTGCTATTTTGGAATATGATTTTTTAAATATAAAAAAATATTGCTATCAGTTTAAATATTTCAATAAAAATTGTTTGGTTTATTTGCTGAATTTGTAAATCTTTATGATTGGTTAAGTTTAATTTATGGATTTAGAAATGCAATAAAATATAAAATTAAAAATTAAGAAAATAATATAATAAAAATGGATGCGAGAAGTTAATGAATTGAAGTAAAAATACAAAAGTAGAATGATATGAAAAATAAAAATATAAAAATTACATGCGCAAATTTTGATTATTAAAACTCTAAAAATAATAAAGTAAAAAAATAAATATAATAAATCTAAAAATGAAGAATAAAAATAATAATGTAATTACTATTTTTATTTATTTAATATTTTACATTGATAATACTGAAGATAATTGTATGTCATCTATAGTTAAAAAAAGGGTTAATGGACACGAAAACTTAATTATAAAAATTCTAAAACAATAATAAAATAAAATTAATTATAAATTACCTATATAAATTATATTCCCTCCGTTCCAATTTATTAATCTCATTTTTTTTTTGTCTCATTTATTAATCTCATTTTCTAAAATGACAAACTTGTTCACAATTCAATAAAATATTAATTTCACTACATTCACTGTATCACTATTATGTCATTTCAAGATGGGACTATTAATTTGGGCCGAGGAGCATATTGAAAAGACCAAAAATTTTATCATACAAGTTTTCTAAACCCTACTCTCTCCCTCTCTTCTGTGATGGAGCAAATTCCCATCAGGCGAACCCTAATGTGGGCGGCGGGAACAAGAAGAGGTTCAGG
>JAPKLW010000033.1:896073-949222 GCA_026898455.1 Plectranthus barbatus | reverse complement strand
TTGATGTTTAGTTTATATATATATATATATATATATATATATATATATATATATATATGTGTGTGTGTGTGTGATATAATAAAAAGTAATTATTAAAATAATATAGAATAACTTTTGGCGGGAGTAGTTATTCTAGACTACTCTCTTTTAATATATATATAGATTGGAATGTTAATTTATGAATTATATAAATAATAAATTAACATAATCTTTTTCTCATATCATTAATTACAAATCCAAATGTATTTAAAAGTTATACTGGCAAGATGTGGGGGGTGATTTACATTTTTGTCACAAAAAATAAAGGTGTGGACACACTTTAACAAAAAACTCTAGTTGTGGACACATCTAGTAACTTTGGGAATGTAAAACCCGAAATACAAGTGAGTTTGGTAAAGTAAAATTCAAAAACTAATAATTTAATCATTATAATATTTAAAAAAAATCCGGTTTACCAAACACAAATTTAAGTGAGTTTGGTACAGTAGAGTTCAAAAACTAATAATTAATTATTATAATATTGAAAAAAATTATTTCAGGTTTGCGATAGCCGAAAACTAATATATGTATTTTTTTAATGAAGAAACCTATTTCGGGTTTCATAAACCCAAATTTAATATTTAAATATTTTACCTACCCAAACTTTATATTTAAATATTAAAAGAGCAAAACCAATTTCGTGTTTCACCCGAATTTTGTATTTAAATATTTAAAACATTCGAGAAGAATATTTTAATTTCAGCAAAACTTATGGGCAAACCCGAAACAGGAATATCAATATTAAAAAAAATTAGATAAATTAAAAGAACCTACAAGAACACTTCTTTAATTCAATCCTCCCACTTTATAAAACACATAGTCCATCACCAACTCCAACATTCATTCACACTCACTAAACATCGCAATCACCAACTCGAACATTCATACACACTCACTAAACAGAAATACAACATAGATCAATATCCTTCATTCATTAATATAAACAAAATAAAGCTTCAGTCATTAAGAGTGTTATTACATTGACATAGCAACACCTCCAATAAATGAATCTTGATTTCTAATACACCTCAGTGGCCATGTGATTGAGGTGTACAACCCTGAAGAGTTAGTCTATAGCGTCACAACGCGCTCTTCAAAGATTTTTTCGGTCTTTTATCGTGATGTGAGGTGTTCTTGCGGTGCATGGCAAGCTAAGAGATTTCCTTGCTTTCACGCAATAGTTGTCTGTCTAAGGAGGCAGGAGAATCCCGCTGGATTGGTCCATCAATACTTTACGTGCCAAAGTTGGTCCCAACAATTCGTAGGAGGCTTTTATCCGGTTCAGATCAACACAGGTACAATCGATATTGGATGGAAACTTGTGCCAAATTATGAACGACTATCTCAACAGAAAGGAAGAGGCCGACGTTGAATGGAGCGCTTACGAATGTCCATGGATTATCAACAACGAAAAGGCAAAGAGAAAAAATACTGCAGCCGATGCCACGGTCGTGATCATAATGCCTATAAATGTCCAACATCTCATCCACCTTCGGATAGAGTTCCAATTAATAATATATATAATGTTGATGGAGAGTATGATGTGAACAATAACCAAGAGAATGTCAATGGTAGTGATGATAGCGAGTAGATAGTTATTTCGATGTGTGATAAGAAGAAGTTACTATGTAATGAATAATTAGCTTGTTTATTTTTAATTTATTTCTACTTATTGTCATTAATTAGTTATTATTTAAACCTATTAATAAATTAAAATAAGTGAAAAATATAATTAGTTATTATTCTCCTTTTATGTATATAGTATATATTTAATATAACTTTTATTTAACAAAAATAAACCTATTTTTTAATTAAATATTTCAAATGCAATTAAATATTCTTCATAAAATTTAAAAAAAATATATATTTATCATAAATCTTGTAAATAATATTTAATATTTTATTTGGGTAAACACAAACATTGCCTAAATTGGTTATTCGACTTATTTGATTTCGTAAATAAAAAATACCCGAATTAATATTATTTAAATATGAAGTATTCAAATTAGGGTTTCTCAAACCCGAAATATATTTACTTATTTTTTTAATAATTTCTTCAGGTTTGGGTTTCTCAAACCCGAAATTGATTTATTTATTTTTTTACTTCAGTTTGGAAATAAGAAACCCGAAGATGTTGTATTAAAAGATATTATTTTTTAATAATATCTTCAGTACTTTCGTGTTTCCTATTCCCAAAAGCATGAATTATTATATTTTTAATGCAACTCAATCAATTTCGTATTTTGCATTTCCAAAGTGTATATATGTCCACAACTAGGGTTTCATGTATACACTGTGTCCACACCTTTAACTGTTAGGACATATATGTAATTAATCCCGTGCATGGAGTATATTTCATTATAATTAATTAATTATATTTTTTATAATTATTTATTGAGATGGTGTTTTAAGTGACGTATCTCATAAAAATTGTGTGAATGGATATAAAATTATTTTTATACATCATCTAATGGAAAAAAATACGCCATTTGTTGAATAAAAATATATTATTTACTTAATATATACTAAATACATTATTTATTAGAGAAAAATTTATTTTTGCTTTTTTTACTGGACTTCTCTCACGGTACCTTTATTCTCGAGCAACGGATCTCCCACTGTTCCTATGAGCCTTTCTATGGTGCTCATCCTCTTCACATTTTATCAATATCCATTTTCTTCCGAAGGCTCTTACAATGGTGCTGCTCGGATAGATGAGCGCCGAGGTCATCTCTTTGTTGAATCTCACCAAATACGATTACAATGATTCATTCAGCCTTTATATCACGACATACAATACAAGTATTCTGGGTGTTTGTCGAGCCTTCTACTACTCGAATGTTGCCTGCTAAAAAACTAGTGTAGTTTGGTGAATGTTGATATCGATAAGCATGATAGGTTTATGAACCACTATAGAGGTGGTCCTATGAGGCTAGACCCATACACTTGCACATGCAAGCTTCATGGATCGAACTTGGTATTGCCGCCTCAAATATCTTTTGATTTTAAATCGCAATGTAATTCTCTGAATCCACGAAATCATTGTATAGAATGAAGTTCAGAGGCGTGAATCGCACCAATATCTCAACTTCTGCAATCTTTGGGAGAAGGATGACTCGGCAAAACTTTCCCTCAAAATGGTCTTTTCAGGTGTAGGGACTCTTGGGAATTTGAGTCTAAAGCAACTCTAAGTAACTCATTCATTGCTCGAACGAATTCTATAGCAAGCTCAAGGCCGCAACTGTGCTTGTTGATCCATTTTCTCAGGTCAATTCGACCTTGGACCTTTCGTTGCTCTTCATCAATTTTTGTGAGCTCGGTTCTTGCTCATGGGGTTCATAGTGCTTTTTTGGTGTTCAGATCAAACTCATATTTCAATTTTCGTGGGGTGACTCGTAATTCCAAGCTTGACTCGCAATGCTAAGTTTGAGCTTTCTAGCTCACTTATTGTTGGCTAGGTCCTGGCCGCCAATGGTTGCTTACACAAGCGCTGGTTTTCTTCTTGGAGGCTAACATTTGCTCTAACTAAGGCTTCCATATTCTTGTTGACTTTGGCCATCTCTTGTTGGGTGATCTTCATTTGTTCCATCATTTGAGCCATCTACGGATCTGAAGGGATTGCTGGCAAATTGAATTGCCAATCCATAACCCAGATTGAAATTGGATATCAAAAATAAATTACTATGCCTATGAATAATCCTAGCATGATCCTATTTAAATGCAGAAGATGGTTTATGCGGAATACCTGGATTGTAGAAACCGATGAACTGGGTGCGCACATATTTGATCCTCAATCCTTTTTGTTGTGCAACAAGATTTAATCTTACAAGATGAAGGAATTAAATATTTTGAAATTAAACAAATAATTTCAAAAACTTAGAGAGAGAAAAAAGAGATAGATCCTCCAAATATGATCTTTTGATCTGTATCCCTGCTCCGATCCGAAAATCTGGTGAAAATTCCCTCTAGATTTCGTGCCTATCGAGAAGCAAAATTTCTTCCTTTTTTCTCAGATCAAAATCGCCTATCACTGGTCTGCTGCTTTGTAACTTATAATCTTGTGGTGTGTTGTAATATGAGAGTCTGGGGTATATATAAGAGAAATTTGATCACAGATGGGCTTGAGCTTTAATGGGCCAGACTAGGGACCAGAATGCAAATAGCAAATAAGGTCTATCAATTAATTAATTCTCATATTAAACCCAAAATATAATTAATTAATTAATATTGATTCATGCTACCAGAGAATCAATACTGTCATACCTATTTGCTACTACGTTATGAAGAACTGGTTGCATTGTCTCAGAAAATCCCCATATTTAAGGTTACATACATTCATTAATTAATTTGAGCTCTAACAAACTCCAAAATTAATTAACATCTTTTATTCCTGAATCAATTCACTCAACCATTTTCACTTATGCTTCAACTTAATCAGCGTGCAGAACTTTAGCATAATGAACCTTTTGAGCTGCTCAGAGAATGTCCCATCCTATATTGGATATGGTCACCTAGTTCCAATGACAGATAGTCATACACAAACTGCTACTACCCAAGATACAGATATGCAAGTTCAACAAGAACTCTCCACCATAGTATCTCAAAGTGACACACAAATCTGTGTATACTTCTGTACTTTCATTTAGGCATAAAATTTCATCAAGCCATCAAGATCAAGATTCTTTTAATATCAGATAAAAGAATCGATTCTCCTTAGGTCCTATCAATGCGTACCGCACGCACCAGACATTCCAAGCAACCAAGATAAATCGCTTATTACCGCGTAAGTTGCAGCTTATACCTACAGTCTATCCTGGGACTGTCTCAACTGTAATACTATTTATATCTCGCAAGGTTAACCAATCCATACGATCTTTTTGATCTATTACATGTTGTATGATATCCCTATCAACAAGAAAAGAGGATAAGAGCGTTTGCGATACATGTTGGTTAATTCGGACAGGAGATGAACATACAATATTAATGACTCCCAGTATATTAACCAATAACCCTTGTACACAATATAGTAATCGTAATGCTTTGAGTATACAAATCCATCAGGATCGACCATTTTTGTTAGAGGTGGCGGCGGGAAGGTTAATGCGGTGATCGGAATCTAGGTTAGATTGGTAGCATGTATGAGGTCATGTCGTTTTTTGTTCTTCTCCGTAGGAAGGAGTGGTTTTACCTGTTTGTGAGGATGTGGAATCGTTCCCAACCATTTCCTACAAACTTAGGCAAAATTCATTTCAAGGGCCCATGATTGGCTCCAAATTTGTTGAGATTCTATTTGTACGGATACTAGGCCCCTAGAACAATGAAAAAATAACCAGGAACAAAGAATAAATAATAATAAAAGTGTTAAATCAAAATAATATTCAAGAAAAGAAACTCAAGAACTGTTTAGTACAACTAATTGACAGTGAAGAGTTGGGTGTCGAGTGAAAAATGAATAACAAGAACTATCGTTACAAATGAATTTAAGTAGAGTTACAACTAAAGTAAAAATCTCCCTCTTCTTCGATTCGGGATCACCTATTTTTAGAGATACAGGGCCTAAAAATTATGCAAAAAATCCTAACCATAGGTCGCGACAGCAGCTGCACGTGCTCTTGAGGATCTCATGGTCCTTGCAACTGCACGGTCAGTTGCTTGTGTCCAATTTCTTTCGGGTCATTGAGCTTTTGCATATTAGTTATTCGTTCCCAATAGTTTCTCCTGTGAGCCTATCAAAGGGTGGGACAAATTGAGTAGTTTGCATTCTTTTGACCTACGTTTAGGGATGTCAAACGGACCAACCCGACAAGTTTCAGGCCAGCCCTATCAGGCTACGGGTTGATTGGTCCGGTTTAAATGGGCCACAACTTTTTTCAGGTTGGAAATTCTCAACCCTAACCCTTCAGTTTTTGAGCTGGCCCGTCGGACTGATAAAATTACGATTTTTTTATTTTTTTTATTAAGCTTAAGTATTTATTGTTTTAATAATAAAATTAATTATATATAAATAAAATAATAATAATAATATAATTATTTTTATAATTGATACCAACATAAAATGTTGTATTAAATATTAAGACATTAGATAAATTAAATAATTATATTATTTAATTATATAACTCCAATAATATCGTATTATTTACTAAATAATTTAATAATTTAGTAAATCTAAATAACTCTAAGAATATAATTTATTTAAAATAGTAATTAATATTTTAGAAATCAGTAATTTCTCAAATATTCTTTTAAATTTATTTATTTAAACTAATATTTCTTAGTAGTAAAAATATAGGTATATTATTTGTGTGACATATAATTACTTAAACACTACCATCTAAATATAAAATAATTCAATAGTATAATATAGTTGATATTTATTTTTCCAAGATTTAAGAATTTAATTATATTAAAATATTTTGATATTTTTTAAAAAAACGGACTCGCCCGTCGGGCCAACCCGTAACCCCGCGGGTTTAGCCCATTTAACCCGCTACCCATTTAACCCAGACCATTTAGCCCAGTTTCTTATCGATTAAGAATTTTTCAACCCTAACCCGGTATTTAGCTCGGTCTATTCGGGCCAACCCATCGGTCTCGGGCTAAATTGACATCCCTACTTACATTTAGGGATATCAAACGGGCCAACTCGCCAGGTTTCGGGCTAGCCCGATTAGGTTAATTGGTTAAACGGACCACAACTTTTTTTGGAATGGAAATTTTCAACCTTAACCCTAACACTTCAGTTTTCGGGCTGGCCCGTCAGGCTGACAAAATTACGAATTTTTTATTTTTTTATTAAGCTTAAGTATTTATTATTTTAATAATAAAATTAATTATACATAAATAAAATAACAATAATAATATAATTATTTTTATAATTGATACTAACATAAATTAAATACTAAGACATTAGATAAATTAAATAATTATATTATTTAATTATAAACTACAATAATATCGTATTATTTAGCTATTATTTACTAAATAATTTTATAAATTAGTAAATCTAAATAACTCTGAGAATATAATTTATTTAAAATATAAATTAATATTTTAGAAATCAGTAATTTCTCAAATATTCTATTAAGTTTATTTATTTAAACTAATATTTCTTAGTAGTAAAAATATAGGTATATCATTTGTATGACATAATATTACTTACACACTACCATCTAAATATAAAATAAGTCTATAGTATAATATAACTAATATTTATTTTTTCAAGATTTAATAATTTAATTATATTAAAATATTTTGAATTTTTTTTAAAAATGGACTGGTCCGTCGGGCCAACCCGCGGGTTCAGCCCGTTTAACCTGCTACCCATTTAATCCGGACCATTTAGCCCGATTTCTTATCGGTTAAGAATTTTTCAACTCTAACCCGGTATTTAGCTCGGGCTATTTGGGCCAACCCGTCGGTCTCAAGCTATATTGACATTCCTACCTACATTCTCTCTACCATAGTGGGTCGGATGCTTTCGACCCACGCTCTTTATGACATAGTGGGTCGCATGTTGAATAGCGGGTTGAGCTGTGTTTGTTTTGGTCATAAGACGGCCCATCCGCTTTCTTTGGCCCAGCTAACTGGTAACTTGGTCCAACCTTCCAAATTCTTCTAAGTTAACATAAGAAGCCTTATGCATGGAAACTATGGAGTGTATGGTATAAATGTACTTAATTAAGTATTTATATCATATGGGATGGGAATTAATCGAGGCCCTTGAACTGATTAGCTTGACAAGAATTTGGGCTTTTGTAATAATGATTGCCACTTTTTACTCAGCCTAATCTTCAGTACTGGCATGCCTTGACCATAATTGCATGTTCTGGTTGTTTTTGCTTGTAGTTAACATGATTCACATGTAATCTCACTCTATTTTTTTTTGAAAATTTAATGTTTGTGTTTCTGCCTGTATCTGATCATTCATCCTTCACTTGCTCTTTCTAAGTACAGGGAAGTTTTCTACGTGAAGATTCTAAACTTGATAAGAAACTTTGTTAAAATGTGTTCCAAACTTATGTGAGATCAAATCTGAATCCTTTTTTGTGTCATTATCAATAGAGAATAATATGTCTTTTCATATATGTATTGTTTTTAGTCAGGATAATTAGTTTTTGTGTTTACTTATTTCTCTCATTTGTACTCTTTTATATGGATGGAATAAACCATATTTTCTTGAGCCAAATAATATTGAATCTATCAATGCTATAGTGCGACAATAACAATGCGCTCTTCTATTTTCAGAATTCGGTCTCTCATAAGTGTGCTAAACATATTAATATTGACTTTCATTTTGTTCGTGAGATTGTGTAGGTCATAAAAATTTCTGCACAGTTTGTTGCTTTGCATCTCCAAATTGCACTTCACCAAAAGTCTCGCTTCGCTCATTCATTGTTCAAGCTCTTTAGAAGCAAGCTTCGAGTCGTACCTTGCCCGACGTCTTGCTTGAGGGTATTAGAAAATAATATCCTATAAAATCTTTTCATATCTTTATTTTTTTTAGTCAGGAGATTTAGATTTTATGTTTCGTCATTTCTACTCTATTTATATGAATGGAGTAAATCATATTTTTTTTTTGAGTCAAATAATATCAATTCTATCAATTATTATATCATAGATCTGTATCCATTTCTATTCTATATGGAGCCTTCTTTTTTTAGTCATATGTTATTTCTAATTTTGTCTTTGCAGCCAGCAACAATTTCCTCTGCTGACAAAATGAGGAAACCGACTAAAAAAGAAACAAGGTTAAGCACTGATTTTGATACAAAATAAAAGCAAGTGTCAATTTGGTGCAAATTTCATGACTGCTACATGCTCAAAATAGTCTAAATTATCTGAAATAGCCATTTTCTTATAACACATATCAATTTTAGCCACTTTTATTAACTCATTGCAATTTTAGCCAAAAGTACAATTTTTAGCCTTGGAATTAGTTTACAAATCATTTGATTGCAATTATTCTGACATATATGTCTAATCTTTTAGTTAAAATTTGTTGATAACTAATTTTATAGATTTATGAACCAAAATCTATTTATTTACCCACGAAAATAAATAATTAGGGTAGCTATCGGGATTTTTAAAAATTAAAATGGAAAATCTTGGTCTCACTCGACTTTATTTGTATTTAAAATTCGTATAAATTGTTGACTGTGGGGCCCACATGAGTGCGAACCGAGTGGGACCGGTTGCGACTCGGTCGCACTCATTTAATTTTTTCTTTTAAAAAATTGTGGGTCCCACATGAGTGCGAACCGAGTGCGACCGAGTGGGAACGGTTGCGACTCGGTCGCACTCATTTAATTTTTTTTAAATATATATTGTGGGTCCCACCGAGTGAGACCCGAGTGCCACCGAGTGGGATCGGTGGCGACCCGGTCTCACTCAATTAATTTTTTTTCATGTTTTAAATATATATTTAAATTTTAAAAATCAAATTCTTCCTATTTAATTTATAAAAATCTATTTGGTATACTTTTGAGTTGATTTTGCACGAGAATTTTTTACTTATTTTGCTATTGCATATTAGTGCAATAAAGTGTTCAAACATATTGATATGATGAGTCCATGCACACTGCATACCTATGATATAGGTTGTTGGAAATATTATGTGAAGAGTAATGAATCGTACATGATATTGTTGAAAATTTAAATCAATTCAATTTTTTTTATTTGATCAATTGTATTTCCTTCAACTATTTGCCGACACTCTTTATAACTTATATAATTGAAGTGAAGTTTGTGGTGGCATAAACATTTCTTCGCACTACAGCTTTTGTTTCACTTTCACTTTCAGTCTCCGTCTATCTTCATCAAAATAAATTCTTTTGTTTCTCAAAATGGAGAATTGGTGCAACGTAATTCTTCACTACAATGGGCAATGGGATGATTCGTGCAACTACATTGGCGGACAAGAACGACTGGTTTATATACCAATCGCCAACATTTCCATAGCCGCATTAAGAAGCAACATTCAACTTATTTTTGATGCGGAAGCCATACTCGGTGAGTATAATATTTATTACACTGCCCAATCCCGAAGTGGCAGATTTATAAAATCGTTGTTGGTGACGGATCTAGAGCTTCAACGATTGATTGCTCTTTATTCGGAGCCGCATGTTTATATTGTTATGAATTATACGGCGAGTACCAGTGTTGGGACTTCACATCGGGAGCCATCCCCATACAGGCCGTTTTTTTCATCTTGCAGTCCACCATCGTACCAGCATTTTAGTCCAGGTTTGGAAGATCTACAAAGATTTGGGGACACATAAGTTTTTGGTACGTCATCAGAAGGTGGTTCTCGGAGCTCCCAAATACCCAACTTAAATGATGAGCCTCCCCATGAAGAATACGAGCAGACATACGAGGAGGAGGAGGAGGAGGAGGAGAACATAAATACCGATCACCACACAACAGGTGAGGGTCGTGTTGTTGACTCTAATGATGAAGAGGAGGACGAGGAATCTGAGGAGGAGTCAAGTGATGATGAAGATTTCATCAATTCTGATGCATTAAAGAATTTTACGGTGGCTGAGTTTTCTGCATGGATCCGATCAGTTGGTGGAATGAGTGCGTTTATATCCAATCTTATGCCAACCCATCCTCTCCCGGATTCATGTCAAGTTGAAGGCGATCTAAATAATTGGCTAGTTCCAATTATATCGTTGGATTCATCACAGTCACCAGTGGTACGAGATGTTGCAGCCATACTAGATCGGGAACTTTCATTGGGCTCTATCTTCTATACGAAGGACAATCTTCTAATTGCCGTATCTCTATTGCATATGGAGCAACGTGTTGAATTTAAAGTGGTGCGCTCATCTAGTACTCGAGTTGAGTACACTTGCAAACGAAGTGCCTCTTGTTCGTTCTTCATACGGGCATCATGCAGAGGTAGTTGTTGGATCATACGCAAGTTTCATCGTAATCATGATTGCATTAACAATCTTGCAAGCATAGGATCCCGGAATGTCCGTTCCAAAGCTGTTGCCGCGTATTTTGCACGAAAGATGCGTCGGCAAGGATCAATCGTAAAAGCACGATTACATCTACCTAATAAACCACAAATATAATAATTCAACAATTACCCTAATAAGCAAAAAATAAATTAAAATTCATAGATTAAATAATCCACGAATTACCCTAATAATAGACACAATTTCCATCAAAAAAATTATACACACGAAATTAACCAAACAATTATTCAACAATTACCCTTAAATAATTCAACATTTATGAACAATATAAATCCAAAAATAAACACACTTTAAACAAATTAATAACACACGAATTTCACTACAAATTTTGCTAAAATATGCTTAATTCATGAAATATATAGAGCAAAAAATCAATTTTAGGGAATAACATCATAACCAGCGGCCATGGCGACGGCGACGACGACGGTGCTGGACGGGCGGAGGGGCTCGACGGCCGGCCGGTTTGGAGGGAACGAGTGCGATTCAGTGAGTTTAGAAAAAAACGTCGAATGCGAAACAATGGGGGGGGGGACCAATTTAGGGTTTCAAATGAATATTTGACTGATTTATTAATTTTTTTTTATTTTGACCGAGTCGCACTCGGAGTCGCTACCGTGTCGGCCACTTTCTCGGTGTCACGTGTCGACAGTGAGTCGCACTCGGGTCGCACTCGGAGTCGCACTCGATTTTTATTTAATCGGTTAATTTTTATTAAATTGAGTTTTTACATTTTTCGAAATTTTTAGTGAATCGCACTCGGTCCCTCCAAGATTTTTACTTATATATATATTTTTATTACTTTTGTCAAATCTCAAAATTCAAAAAACCTGAAAAGTTATGACACATATCTGAAAAAAAGTACTTTTGGCTATTTTCGTGAGATGTACATAAAATTGACTAAAATCAATATGTGTTATAGCCAAAATGGCTATTTCATGATTTTGCTCATCAAAATACAAATTAAGTATTCACTCTGCATTGTCAAGAGTTTTTGTGCTATAAAAAGTATGCCCTCTTTATTGAAATTATGTAGCAAACTTTGCAGAATTTGACATCTTAAAACGTGCAATTAACCCCAAAATTTGGATAAAGACTAGATTTCCCTCTTGGATAAGGATATTGTAACTAGAGATAGAATAGCAAATATCCAAGTGTGAGTGAGTATTTGTCTCTAGTGAAACCAAGATTCAAATGCAAATGAAAAATCACAATATTTGTGAAGTGCAAATATATGAAAATAACCACTTTTCTTATCCTAAAATCTTAAATAACCACTTTTATATACACATGCAATAAATGTCCAAATTTATGTAAACTTTCACAAATGCTCCTACTATTAACTTATTTTTTGCAGGTTTTTTAATTTGACAATCATTATTGTAATTATTCAATTTTTACTACTCAAGTTTTAATGTTAAATTTAATATATATATATATATATATATATATATATATATTTATCTACTTTGATTTAGATATTACCTCCAATTTTAATTATATATTTTTAAATTGAGAAGCTAAATATGTTTTTTTTTTTTAAATTTTTAGAGTATTTTAGGACTTCACTTAAAGAAAATTAATTAATTTATTTATGCAATTTTTTTAAAAAAGAATGAAAAAAATAATTATGCAAACTATTTGCAATTTGGATTTATACACTCCGTATTTTTTTTAAATTTTCATTTTCTACTTAAATAGGAAAATTGAAATTAATCAAAGAGTTAGTAAAATGATTACGACTAAATTTTAATTAATGATATTAAAAAATATCAAATTAAGAAAAATAATTTGTAATATGTTTGTGCTTTAATTTTCTTAGTGGAGTAAAATTTTAAAAGGTAAGGGTAGTTTACTAAAAATGATTATTTCTTGAATAAGTATATAATAGTGATTATTTAAGGTTTTTAGATAACGAGAGTGATTATTTAAGGGTGGGACTGATATTTGAATGTGAAATAATTTGTTAAGATGTCCCTGTTTCTCCTCAACCAACCCTCAGTGCCTTCTACCTCACATTTGCACTTTGGCCCATCACATTTCTCAAGTCATCAGAGCAGGTACACAGCTAACAATTTTTTCTACACTAAATAATTTGTCTTTGTTTAGGGTAGTATTATTTTTATTTGAATAAAAGTGATGGATCAATTATATAAATATGATCCACTGATTTCTTGGTACGATGGTATACAAAATTACGAATCTTATTCTAGTTGAAATTAGGAAATATAATCAATCCCTCAGTTTGAAGTTGATTTTCCATTATTTTTATGTGAGCGCGCATTTGTGGTCGGATATATAATTTCTTTGACATGAGCTTTATGAAAATTTTAATAAATTATGAGCACCATTGATCTTATAAGTGGACATTTTATATGCTAATATGGTATTTAATAAATTAATAATGTATCCATTTATTTCACATTAATTAATGGGAAGATGATGGGTCCTGGTTTGATTTTGGGCACATAGTTCAGGCTCTAGGGTCTACAATTTAGGTTCTTGACTTAGTAGATTAAACTCGAAAAAAATCTTATATCGCTTGATTTTAATACCCCAATTATGACATTCTTTCTCTCCCACTTTACATTTCAGAACATACCGTTCTTATAAAAATAAATATTGTTTCACATTTTCTATTTCTTTGTGCATTTGAGATGCACAAAGTTGTGGTTTTAGGAAAAATAGTATCGTGATTTGCATCAATGGTGGATTCAATATGAGTGATTGATCGAGTATGGTGTGTTTCTAATGTGGGACTAATTTGCTAATTATATTCAGGAAAAACTTAATTAATAATAATAACCTACTTTGGGGATTGGTCAAATTAAGAAGCGGGTTTTGAGGTGTTTGAAAATCATCCCCTCCCATAATTAATAACAAAGTCAAATTACTAACAAACCTAACCTGGAGATATATATTGTAAACATTACAACCATCACCAAAAACTGAGTTTCTATTTTCGACCTTGAAATATAGTGGATAGACATTTCATTTATAATTAATTAAATATGAGTTGGAGTAATATTGAAAAGATAATGTACTCCAATTTCAAAAATGAAAAACTGTGTTTGTGCTCTTAAACCACTTGCCATTTTGGCCCCTCAAATATTTCAACAAAATATAATCTTCAAATAAATTGGTATCCATCAACCTTGGATATTTATTTTTTCACATATTATTGCAAACAAATAAATATGTTTTCTTGATTAAGGAGTGTGGTCGTAATACCACAAATTGCATCATGCACAATCTCTTGGAGAAGACCCTATTATTGATTCCAAATCAGAGTATGTAATATGTGCAGGGAAAGATTTTAAGCTGACTATTTTAGCACCATCTTGAGTATAAAAAAATTGGTTGTTTAAACGAGCACATATACTTAACCGATTTACAGGTATACTCCTACACTTGAGATGCTGGGTTTTAAATCCAATGCAAAAACTTAAAAAATGCAATAAAATATAAAGGATTTATAGAGGTTCGTACTGACCGTTATGCGTCCTTTCTTCAGACTTGAAATCACTGAGTGTTGGTTTACAAAGTGTAGCACAATCTATTGCTAGCTGGTAGATGTTGGGTCTGCCAATCCACTAGCGCACTTGCCTACTCCTTGCTTGTCTTCACTTCCTCAAATTTGGAGTGTGGGCACACCTCTCATCCTCACGCTGGTTGTGAGACTTTGAATTCTTCCCTACAACGTTAGCTTACGATGTTAGAAACCCGTAATAGTTACCACTAGAGTAGTAGAAACTCCAAGATGTTTTATTACTTAAAAAGTAAAGAAACCAAGAGAATAGCTCTTGCTAGATGCAAAGAGCCTCGTGTCCATAGATGGCACATGGTGAGCTGATAAGCAGCCTGGAATCTTACAATGCTTAGATATTGAAAATTTGTAGAGTTTTGGTAGCTTTCGTAGAACTAGATGTTAAGTTCAATTCTGTAAGTTCATTACCTTCTCCGTTTGAATGCAGCTTCTATTTATAGGCAGTCAGGAGAGATTTGAATCTGGAGCTGTTGTGAGACAAAAGGAACCCGTCCAATTGAAAGTTTTACTTTTCTGAATTTCTGTGTCCTTTGCTGTCAGAGCATGTGGACTTTCCAGTTTTAGTCAGAATGACTTTGATCAAGTTCGAAGAATGTTTGCTGGTTGATTCTTTGGACGAATAACTTTAAGAATCACAGACTTTAAGATCTTATTTCTTAAAGTTTGGACTTGTAAAGATTTCGCTTGTCTTGGCTTGCATCATCTCTAGGTGCTCGTTTAGAATTCACCCTTACTGGTGACACTTTGCTAGTGAACACCAGCTGGTAATGATGTGTCAGCCAACAACTTTCAGTACTAATGGTCCTTTGTTGGTTAAACAATTTCAACCTGTAAACTACAACAAAGCTTGGAATTAGCTCCTTACAACTCGATAATTCCTAAAATAGGACTTTACAAGTTTGAACTAATTTAAGCTAGAGACTCACTTACTAGTGGTTTGTTTCACACATCAAAACATACAATAAGGAAGAAATTATTGACATAATTCCTAACAATCTCCTCTTTTTGATGCTTTCAAAACCACTCTAAAATGACAAAAAGATTGCAAGTTTTCGAGTTCACAACATCAAAGCTATCACAACACTAATGCTCAGGAAAATAGAATCTTGGACGGCACCCTAAAATGATCTTCCCCTTGAATGGGAAATATATTGCTCTATTAAATCATAAGGGTGAAAAATATGCTGATTACACAGGAATATGTAAGTTCAGCAGAAGAATAACAAAGAGAAGGGTGAGACAAAGAGAGTTTGTCTTCAAACTTTAAGCCAATTTTCCTTAATGATTTGAGATTACAAGTACAGTGGAGAGAAATAATTGAAAAAAAGAAAGAAAAAAAATGCAAATCTACAACTATGCTCGTGCAGATCTACAAGTCTTCTCAACTCCATCTCTTCTTAGCATCCACTCTTCTTAGCATCCACTCAACTCCATCTACAAGTCATGTGAAAGAGACGGAAGAGCTACCATATTGCTGAAAATTAAAGAAAGATTTCCAGCAGATCCTCTCTTTCGATGATGTCGACCAGCCCGGGGTTGAACTGTCTCTCTCGCACCGACAAATGAGGAAACTTGTCATGCTGAACTTGGGCTTCCCCTTATCCAAGTTGAGTAATGGTCAACGATGTCTTGTTAGCCCTATCTTTGAAGATGACCGGTTAAGCATGGCTAGTATTGTCCTCACTGCTTTCCCGCTTGTAGATACCCATGAATGACTCATTGATCTTCTCTGTACTTTTCTCCTTATACGTAGTGCTCAAAATTGTCATTAAAGAAAAATATTCAAACATAAGAGAGAAATGTAACACATTCAGAAGAATGAATGTGTTGGGAATTTTCAAGATGTAATGTGTACTGTTGAGGTTCAAAATAGTTTATACTCGGAGCCCCAGGAACATTATAATGGAAAAATAGGAATAACAGGTATTAAGTCAAAAGAAAGCAATAACAAGCAACCAAAGAACACGAATAACCGATAGTGATGACTTTGGATGGAACAAAATACTGCGAGTACTTGATTACAATGTGCTGTTAGTAATCGAACTAGGTGTGAATAGGGGAACTTATATGCGTAGGTCTGGGTGCCCAAATCGGCGTACAATGGAGATATATATAGGGGTCAGTGATCTAGGGTTTATCTAGGGTTTCCGTGAACCTCGCTAGGTTGTTTGGTGGCGCTTCTGATAATATCGGAGTGGTTTAGCCGAAAACGGTTGGTCTTCTACGAAGATCCCGCGAGCTTATCGCTATCTTCCCGTTACTCCTCTTTTAAGCTTCAAGTGGCCGTTGGGCAGTTCAATATACATATGTAGGACTCTTCTTGTGGCACTCGGACTGCACTTCATGTTATTCAGACTGCATTCAGATCAGACGCATATTGATCAAAATGCTCTACTGCCTTCTCGTGGGCTAGTCTCTTTATTAGACCTGCACAAAAATAAGTTGGGCCACGTAATGGGCCTTTAAGTGGGCCAAATGAGTTCGACCCCCAACAATAGCCCCTTCAGCTTAGCGTGGTACACTCTATGGAGCCCGATGAGTCGAATATAGTACCCTGACTCATTTTCGTGGCTTACGTACTATGGGTCAATTTTCCCAGATTTTGGCCCTTCGGACCTCTTGATGAGAAGTCCGAAATTCTTGGGATGCCCGGGGGCACCTCACGGATCAGGAGACCAGTTCCTCTGTGGGTGGTTCCTTTTACTTGCGCAGCCCCTGGAAGCTGCTGGGAGTGCCGTACCACGGGCCGAAAACCACGGCGTGGTGATGGGATAGTTCGGGTTCTGTCCCATTTTCATTATTGGCCATCTGGTGAGCCCCAGCAAACTTGGTGGGTTTGGACACGGGGTCGCGGTGCCTGAGGAGGCATCGTCGTGCCTCTTCGGGGCAATTCAAAATTTGTGTCAACTCGAAAAGTCGTGGGGTTAAGCCCCTGGCGGCCTTTGTAAGGCTATTTCGGAGTTCGCGTGGTTAAGCCGAACCTTGATCAAACTGCTTTTGTTAAACTACTTTTGTGGCAGAGTGCGTTCAATTTTTGGGCGACAAACTCCAATGGCAGTTGTGTAATATCCGTAGAGTCCAGGGGTGGTTTCGAGCAGGTGAAAGGGCACAACAGTATAATCGTCGATTGAGTGGGTGGTTCCTCATATTTACCAACACGCTCTCTTTCTCACTTGCTTTTCCTCTCTCCCTACGATTTCTGGCAATTGTTCCACCATTTTCGACTGTTGTTCTGGCGACTGTATTGTTTTCCTATTTTGTTGCGTCGACGTCGCTACTCCCCCTTTCCTTTCTTCTTTATTTATATTTCTCTAGTTGTTGGTGCGCAATTGCTCGTCCTCCCCTTCTTTCTATTTCCCTTTCTAGGTTAACTTTTATCTCAAGATTTCTATTTCTTGTGTGAAAGATGAGTTCCTCCGATTCTGACTCTCAAAATTGAGAGGAGTCCGGTTCTTGGGGGATCAAACCTACACCACCTTTTACTCCGTCTCATCCAGGAGTGTTAACCTTATTAACTTTACCGGCCCAGATTGGAGCTTGATCCTGCAGGGACCAGAGAAGCCCGGCCCGAGCGATGCCCAAGTAGTTCTGGACGAGGACTCTGATTTTGATTCAAGCGATATAGGGTGCTATCGGATGCGTTACAGGGGTTGGAGCGGTCTTTGGGAGGTGAGGTGACCAGTGGATCGGGCCGGGGTGCTGCGGTGGCAGCCCCTACAGAGCCCGAAGTGGTTGGGAAGTACGTTCTTCCACCGAACTGGCGTAGCCACAGGGTATTGGGCCATCTCTATAGTCACCCGGGACATGATGAAGGCACTGGCCGAATTGGTCCTTTGCCAGGGGTTAAGTACGTGATTCCTCGCCCTACCAGCCGGTGCTTCGACCCACCCCCGGGGTTTGTGTCCTACACGACGGCCATGGATAATGGCATCGGGCTGCCAGTCCATCCCTTCTTCAGCGAGGTGCTGGCTTCATATAACCTTTCCCCCTTCCAGCTCTCTCCTAACGGGTGGTGTCACCTTGTCGGGGTTCTGTTGGTGTGGATGGATCTCGGACTGGGCCTCCCGATAGTCCGACAATGGCATTACATTTACCAACTCAACCAGTGTGCCGACAAGCATTACTACTACTTCACCCGATGGTCGGATGGGAGGCCGACCTTGATAAAGAAGCCCTCATCAAACTCCCCGGGGTTGTGGACCACTTTCTTTTACCTGTAGCTCGACCCCGTGCATTCTGAGTTCCTCAGACATGGCGGCAACCCGACCCGTGGGTTGCTATTTCTTGATGAAGATCTTCCGGTGTTTGGGTTATTTACTGATTTGAACTTCTATTATTTTACAGGCAACCTGTGGATGTTGCTGACGGACACCGAGCAGGCCAGGGTCGACCTTACATCATGACCGTGGGCGATCGCGAGTGGCCCGTCATACAGAACGGATGTTTAATCATAGTAGACTCTGTGCTCGACCATCAGAACCATCTTGCCAACTTACCAGACACCATGATGCACCGCCGACCTCAAGTGCCGCCCGAGCAGGTGGCAAAGGCCCTTCGCGACAAGAAAAGGGCGCGGGATGAGGAGGAGGCCTGCCGTTAGGAGGCGAACCCGATGAAGAGGCCTCACATGAGGTCGGACCAGACGCCTCCACCTCCACCACCACCCCCACCCCCACCGCCACCTCCTTTCAGAACCCCCCAGGAGGAGGTGTTGACGGAGGGTTCTCGTCCCCTGACCCGACCCAGCACTGCCTCGCAGCGAGATGGTGATAGGGGAAAAGAGAAGGACACGGGGGCACTTAACCATCAACAGTGCCGACGGTCGCAGAAGAAGGACTCCCGGCAGGAGCGCATCGATGATAGGGGTCAGGCTGTGGTTCGCACCACGATGCATTTGGATTCTCGGGTGGACCCGTTCCTGGTCCACGCGCGTCAGCAAACTCGGGGTCAATTGATATGACCTCGGGGACGGTCTTCGCTCAGCTTGCCCTTTACGAACTCCATCAGCTCGAGGTATATTTCTTAGAATCTTTTTCCTTATGTTTGGTGTTCTCTCTTTTCTCTTTTTATAATTCGGTCTGGCGACTGCAGGCCCGGGTGGAGTTTGATTTGATCCACCATGAGCTGGTTTCTTTCAGCAACAAGTGCATTGGTGAGATCTATCAGCTCCGCAAGGAGTCCAACGCTTCCAAGAGGCTGGTGGATGAGCTTAATAACAAGCTCGATACGGCCGAGGAGAAGGCTGCCGCGACGATGGTGAAGGCTGACAATGCCCATAAGGATGCCGATGCATGTCGGGAGGAGATCAAGCTCCTTCAGAAGAAAGCAACTGATGCTCAGGCTGATTTTGCTAAGCTTGTCGCTGACCTACGCGAGCGGATCGAGCAGCTCCGCTCCTACGATGCTCGGCTCCGGACCCAGAAGGAGAGCTACCTAGCTGAGCTCAAAAAGTACGAAGACCAGGTCTCTCGCATACAAACTAGTGAAGGACTCAACTTCAGTGCCCTGATCACCTCCCCTCACTTTGCTGAGATGTACGAGGTATCCCACAACGCCTTGCCTAATATTACATGCTCTCTTCCTTATACATCCTCTAATCTCTTCGTAGACGCTTGCCGAACAGGTCGAGAGCGAGGTTTGGGAGAGGATCTCTGCCAAGTTCCCGGATCTCGATCTGAGCGTCTTGGACGAGCCCGAGGTGGAGGGTGATAAGGAGAAGGAGCAGGAGCAACTCGAGCATCAGCGCATCGAGCAGCAACTATTGGAGCAGCAGTCGCTGGATCAGTAGAAGCAGCTGGAGGACTCCTCCCGCGTGGATCAGAGCGTCAATGGTGGTCCACAACAAGATGAGTGTACATCTGGCCATACCCCTGATCACAACGCGAGCTCCGGTCCGACTCCTGAACCGAATGCCGCTGCCTGACTTCATAACTGACTCCATAACATTTTCTCTGAATTTTAAACGTTTCAAGATTTTGAACAATTTTACTACTTTCTTAATTGAATTGCTTTTGGATGTCTTCCCCGTGAACTTGGCCCTTCAAATCCTCGTGTGTCTTCCTTTATGATTTTGCTTGATGATATTGTCTTGTGGGTTTTTGTATTGCTATTGGATATCTTTCGCATGATTTCCCCCAGTAAGGGTGGTAACGAGCGGACTGCCATGTACAACATATGGTAAGGATGGGCAATGTCTTGGCATCACCCCTCCGATGCTTAAGTCAGTACTAGATAAAATAAGTAATAATCGAACTAGAAAGGATTAGGAATAGTTATCTGAAAGATCGCGTGAGGCACTTTTCGAAATACCTTTAGTGTTCTATTCGACCTGCAAGATAGTCATGCGGCGTCGCCCCTCCAATGCTTAAGTTAGTAATCAGCCAAGTAATAATAACTAGAAAAATATTGAAAATAAAGGGAAAGAGCGTATTTGCGAGATCGATGAGTTTGATCTCGGTTTTAGAAGTGGTATTTCATCAGGTGCTTGATGTTCCAACTGTTTGCGATTTTCCTTCCATGTTGGTGCAAGCTTTCCCGTGCTTTTATCTTTCGTGTTTTGAAAAACTCTTTGGAGCACCCCGTCTCCTTTAAAAGTCCGCATGCAGAGCTTTTTGTTGAAGAACTCTTCGACCTGTTTCCTTCTTTGGGCCATATTAAGTAGGGCCTGATTCTTCTGTTCGTCGATGAGTTCGAGGTTTTTGAGTAATTTGTCATTGTTCTCTTCTTCTTCGCATGTTTGTATCCGCAAGATCCCGACCCTCACTTCTGTCGAGATGACAGCCTCTTCGCCGTAGGCGAGTGCGAACGGCAAACTCACTGTTGATGTTTGTAGAGTGGTTCGATTGGCCCAAAGGACACCGGGCAACTCATCGACCGACTTTAACTTATAGGCGTCAATGCGCTTCTTCATCATCGCCATGATTGTTTTGTTGGTCGACTCTGCCTGTATTGCTCATAGAACTCCTATACCTTGCGTCCCGTGAATTGCGTGCCATTGTCGATTCGAATTTCCTTAGGGATCCCGAATCTGCACAGAATGTGTGACTAGAGGAATTTGATAAACTCCTGTTCTCTGACGTTAGGGAACGCCTCCGCTTCGACCCACTTTGTAAAGTAGTCGGTTGCCACGAGCATATATTCTTTCTGTCCGACCCCCTTTGGGAGTTTTCCCACTATGTCCATCCCGCAAGCCATGAAGGGCCAGGCCGCGACTGTGGCGTGGAGTGGTTCTGCGTAGCTTTGAGTCGTTATTTCGAACCGTTGGCACGCCTCGCAGCTTCGGATGTAATTCTTTGCGTCTTTTAGCAGCGTGGGCCAATAGAAACCTTCAGAGATGACTTTGTGAGCCAGAGGTCTAGCCTCTTGATGGCTTCCACAATCGCCCTCATGTATTTCCATGAGGACCACCTGCCCTGCAACTAGTTCGAGACACTTTTGCATGGGGCCTTCTATGGACCGCCTGTATAGTTCACCATCATGGACCGTGTATTTTGCTGTGGCTCTGGATAATCAAACCGCCTCTCTCCGGTCTTCGGGCACGACGTTGTCTCTTATGTACTTCAGGATTGGTTCGATCCAGGACTCTCCAAAAGATATTTCGTGGACTTCTACGGCCTTGTGTTGTGCGGCTAGTTCTTCGGCCCATGTTACCGGGATTGGTTTGTTCTGTTTTGCTTGTTTTGATGAGGCCAAGTTGGCAAGTGCATCGGCCTCTGTATTCTCTTCCCTGGCTATATGCTTGATCTCGCACTCGTCGAACTCTTTTCAGATCGTCTGGGCCAACTCATGATATCTCAGCAGTCTTGGCTCTTTTACTTGGTACTGGTCCTCCATTTGCAGCACCACAAGCTGCGAGTCTCCCTGTACCTGGAGACGACGAGCCCTAGTTCTTTTGCAAGCTGCATTCCCCGGATTAGTGCTTCATACTCTGCTTTGTTGTTTGTTGTTTTAAAGTTGAGTCTGATGGCCCGTTTGAATAGTTCTCCCCAAGGGCTTCGCAGCTTTAGGCCCGCGCCATTCCCGTGTATGTTGCTAGCCCCATCGACCTGGAGTATCCATGGTTCTTTCGCTGTATCCCCTACTTCGAGGTTAGACACTTCCCTTTTGGAATCTACTTGGAGTTCGATGGTGAATTCCGCTATGAAGTCCGCCAGTACTTGGGACTTTATTGTTTTACGGGGCTCGAATTCGAGTCCGTAGCCTCCAATTTCCACCGCCCATTTCAATAACATGCCAGACAGACAAGGTTTTGAGAACACCATGCGAAGGGGGTATGACGTGACTACCTTGATCGGGTGAGCTTCAAAATAGGGCCCGCAATTTCCTCGATGCTGTTATTAGGGCCAGTGCGAGCTTCTCAAGCGTGGTGTATCTTTTCTCTGAATCGATCAGGGATTTGCTCGCGTAGTGCACCTGATGTGCTTTCCTGCGCTTTCTGGAACCAGCACTGCCCCAAGTGCGTGCTCTGATATGGACAGATACAGTAGCAGTCCTTCCCCCTGCTCGGGTTTTGACAGGAGAGGCGGGCTCGCCAAATATTCTTTCAATTGATCTAACGCCCTTGCGCATTCATCCGTCCATTCAAACTTCTTCCCTTTTCGGAGGACCTGAAAGAACTCATGGGTCTTGTCGGAGTACCTGGAAATGAACCGGCTCAACACCGCGAGCCTCCCCATGAGCTTCTGTACTTCTTTTGGGCTTCTGGGGTGTGCAATTTCTCGTACTTCCCTTATTTGTGTGGGGTCAGCTTCTATGCCTCTTCCGGTGACAATGTGCCCGAGGAACTTTCTGGATGCGACTCCAAAGGTGCACTTCGCAAGGTTCAACTTCATGTTATATGTGTTCAGAATTTCAAAGGCTTGCTTCAAATGATGTACGTGGTCCGTGGCCTTTGTCGACTTCACCAACATGTCATGGATGTTTACCTCTATCGTCTTCCCTATGAGGGGTTCGAACATTTTGTTGACAAGTCTCTGGTACGTCGACACAGCGTTCTCTAGCCGAAAGGGCATTACTTTGTAGCAGTATATGCCTTTGCTTGTCATGAAGACGGTGTTCTCTTGGTCATCGGGATGCATTTGGATTTGGTTATACCCTAAAAAGGCATCCATAAAGCTTAATAGCTCGTGCCCCGCAGTTGCATCGACTATACAGTTGATATGCGGTAGTGGATATGGGTTCTTTGGGCATGCCTTGTTGAGGTCGGTGTAGTCCACGCACACCCAATTCTTGCCATTCTTCTTTTTTACTACCACGACATTGGCGATCCAGGTCGGGTACTTCACTTCCTTCACTGACCCGATTTCCCACAATTTCTAGATTTCTTCATTTATTGCTTCATTCTTTTCGGCGGGGAATTTCATTCGGCGTTGTTGTAGTGGCTTTTGTAGTGGGTCGACTGATAAACACTCACTCTGTGCATTTAATTGATAGGTTTTATTTGAATTATTACTTCAACTGAGCCAATTGCGTGGTGATGATTATGCAGTGATTGGTGTGGGAATCACAACCCCATTTTGTGTCTGAAACAGCTGATGATCAATTAATGCACCCCCTCGTGTTTATTTTTGTTTTGTTTTGTCTTTTCATTGTTCGAGGACGAACAATAGTTTAAGTTTGGGGGGTTTGATAAACACTCACTCTGTGCATTTAATTGATAGGTTTTATTTGAATTATTACTTCAACTGAGCCAATTGCGTGGTGTTTTCGTGCGTTATTCTTATTATTTGAGGAAATATTACGTTTGGTCTTGTTGATGTTGTTTTGCACAGATTTTAGGCATTTCTGAGGGTTAAATGAGATGATTGAACAAGTATTCGAGGAACTATCGTGTTGGCATGCACTGAGAGGAGAAAAAGATAGAATATTGCCAAAGAAATTGTGAAAAAGGATGTTTCGTGACACACCCGGCGAAGGAGTGCAAAAACCGGCGACCGAGACTGAAAATCCGGCGATCCAAGGCTCCAGCCGGCGACCCACTCCCTGGCCGACGATCGCATGTTCTTCTCGGCATTCCACCATCCTGCCCGACGATTCTCCATCTCATCCGGCGAGTGCTGCGCAGACACGGCGAGCAAGTTTCAATTCCGGCGGGCACTTGCACATCCGGCGTCCTACCTCCATCACCGGCGACCCACAATTCCAGCCTGCGTCCACGCTGCTTATCCGGCGAGCTGCTGTACACCTCCGGCGACCTGTGCTCATAACCGGCGTTCCATCCTCCTTCCCTGCGACCGCATGCATTTCCGACGTCCCAACACATATCCGGCGAGAAGACCCCAGACCCGGCGACCACCTCTCTAGGCCGGCGACCGCCGGATCTGCCGGTGGGTCGCCGGCCACTCCTTTCCCTCTTCGTGACGCATCCGGCGATCGCCCCTCCCTTCCGACGATCGCCGGTCGTGATTTCCCAGCTCGTGTGTTCCGAAATTTTACGTAAACTTACGTATCTTTTTCCCCAAGTCATGTTTTTATCTCATATCTTTTGGAATTAAAAATCCAAGTCTATAAATATGAGATGGAAAAGCCAGAAAGAGGTTCCAACTCCTAATTCCTTTCACCCACGTACATCTTCTTTTATTTCCTGAGGCTAGAGAGAGGTTTTCTACAGAAATTCAAGGGGAACTGGAAGTGCATGACAGGAATTGAAGATTGAAGACTACGCGGTTTTTAATTTCCTTTCTCTGTTTCTATGACTCTTCATCTCTTTGTTTTTCTAGGATTTAGCATGTCTGGCTAAATCCATTTTTGGATTCTAGGGTTTTGAAACTTTGTATTTATTCATTCAACAGTTTATGCAATTTAATGTTCCTTTTCCCTTGATGTTCTAATTTAATTTGGGATTTTCATGAATTGTGATTAACTGGCCATTAGTTGTGATTTGAATTGATAGTTTTTGAACCGAGAGGTCTAGGTTATCAATTAAGACGCAGATAAATTAGATTTATTAGAACAATTGTCCGAGAGGAATTTGAACTTTTAAAGGGTTTAAAATCTAAGATTTTTATCAAGAGTAAAATTCCTTTTGCGCATCCGAGAGGAGTCACTAGGTATTTTATTTCCATGTTATGGTTTAGAGTCCGAGAGGATCACCTGATAACACTTTCGCGATTGCTCACATCTCTGGAAATTAAATTGGGATTGAATTGCATGAAAACGTTGTTTGTTTAATATTCAAAGTGGATTGCCCTGGAATCCTGTTCTCTCACTGTTTTCGAAAATCTTTAATTAAACCTCTTTATTTTATTACTGCTTTAAAATCAATTAGTTTAAATAAACCAAACCCTTTTATGATTCGCCTAGATAGTAGTAAGATATCTATGTTTTAGTGCTTAGTTGTACTTCGAGCCTGCAGTCCTTGAGTTCGATAATTTATTACTTGCCCTCTGCAGTGGTCTGTACACTTGCAGCTTTAGCGCGTTGCGAAACGCGCTATCATCGACCTGTAACCTATGCATCATTACCTCTGGATCGATGCCCACCATGTCCTGGTGGGACCATGCGAAGATAGTTCGCTCAGCTACCAAGAATGAGATAAGTTGCATCCGGACTTCAGGGTGCAGTCCGCTTCCAATGTTCGTCTTCTTGCTCGGATCATTCGGGTCAAGCCCCAATTCTTCCGTTTCCTCAGACTCCCCAACGAGGGTGGTGGTGTGCTCTTTGGGAAGTGTTGTTGTGTGCATACTGCCTTGAAGCTGGCGTAGTAGCATTCTTTTGCCGCATTCTGCTCCCCCGTGATGGTGCATATTCCTCTCGGGGTTGGGAATTTGACGACCTGGTGGAAGGTGGAAGGTACCGCCTTCAACTGGTGCAGCCAAGGTCGTCCTATTAGGGTGTTGTAGGCACTGGGAGCGTCTATCACCATGAACGAGACATCCTGGTGCGTCCCCCCGCAGTAGGTTGGTAATATCACCTTCCCCACTGTCATCTGGATCCCGCCGTTAAACCCGATCAGTGGCATTTGACTTTGGACTATCTTCTCCTCGGGAGTTTCATTTCCTTCAGGGTGTGTAGGAATAGGATGTTGGCAGAGCTCCCATTATCGACCAAGATTCTCTTCACGAGGCAGTTCAAAATTAGCAACAATATTACCAATGTGTCATCATGTGGGTGGCTTAGCCTCGGTGTGTCGTCGCTTGTGAATTCAATCGCTGCGTGTTCCGGGTTCTTGCGGGGTGCTATTACCTTTTCGCACGTTAGCCTCTTGCCTTTCTTCGTGGCTGATGGGTTACGCCGCTGATCTCGGACCCCCCGGTGATGCAGTTGATGGTGCGGACTGGTACAGGGGATTTCTGAGTAGTCTCTTTTGTGGCCCGTGCTTCAACGGGCTGCTTCTCCCTGCTCCAGGTTCTTTTCCCCCTGCCCGATAGGAACCCTTCTTTAGCAACTCCATCACTTCTAGTCGGAGCACTCTGCAGTCTGCTGTGGTGTGATCGTGATCATTATGAAATTTGTAGAACTTCTGAACATCGCGCGACGCTAGGTCTGCTTTCATTTTCTAAGGCCATTTCACTTTTTTGGGCATGCGGCGGAGCACGTTCTGCACCAGGTCGGCAGGATCGATTGACAGCATATACTCAGGGACGTACGGGCCTAGGCTGTTTACCTACGGAGGTCTGTTGTAGGGGTGAGCGCGAGGAGGATGCCTGTCCTGTGGCTCGCGCCGGTTCTCCTCCTGGGTGGCTGGTCTACCACTGCTTCGACGTGCACGACAGTAGGGTTCATCTTCCTCCCACTTAATTAGTGCCCAAGCTCGGTTTAGTGCGTCGTCCATCATTTGGCATGGATAAATGGATAATTCCCTGTAGAGGTCCTATTCTACATCTAGGCCTTTAGTGAAGGCGCGTACGACGGTACTATTAAAGCAGTTCGGTACTGCCACCAGTTCCCGATTGAAGAGCGACAGGTAGTCCCTCAGGGGCTCTCTTGGCCTCTGAATGACGACGTAGAGATTATCGGGGTGCTTGTCCAACCTCCGGCTGCTTGAATACTGCCACAAAAAGAGTAGCAGTTCGGAAAATGTTGAGATCGAGCTCCGGGGCAGATTTATGAACCACTGGAGTGCAGGCCCCGTTACGCTTGATTCGAAGCTTTTGCACATGCAGGTCTCTCTTTGAGTGCTTGGTATCGCCTGCACCAACATTTTCTATCGGTACACCGCTATATGGTTCTCGGGGTCAGAGGTTCCGTCGTAGAGTACGAAGCTGGGAGGAGTGAAGCGGGCTAGGAGTTCCGCGTCGGCTATCTTCGGGGAAAAGGGGGACTCCGCATAGCTTTCCCGCAGTATGGTCCTCTCCAGCGGAGGCAACCCTGGGATCTTGGCGATGAGCGATTCGATGTTGCTGAGCCTTTGCTATAAACGACGTTCGATCTGTGAGGGGGCTTGGGTATTGGGCTGATCTCCTAGTATTTTCCGATTCGGTGGGTCATTTGGAGTTCGCTCTTTGCCCCACCTTCAGTCCGATCAAACTCAGCCTCCAGATTTCAGGCCGCAGTTCTATCGGTGCTTTTGAGCTCTTCGACGATGGGGCACGTGTTGACCTGATGTTGCAACCTCCTGTTTTCTCTCTCGAGGAGCTCGTACCTCATCACTATGTCTTCAATGCGTGCGCCCATTGTTTCTATCGCCATTCTGGCACTCTCTACCTGGCTGACCAGTCTAGAAACGTGAGGGTCCATCATAGCGGAGGGAGGCGGTGGTGGAAATGTTAGCTCTTCGAGGGGGTGATATTGATCGCCCTCATGAGATCATCCACCGACCCGCCCAAATTTGGTAGTTGAGGGGCCCCTAGCTTGGGTGCTGCGGGTTGCCCGCGACCAAATTAATGAGGTTCGCAATAGTTTATACTCGGAGCCCTAGGAACATTATAATGGAAAATAAGAAATAACAGGTATTAAGTCGAAAGAAAGCAATAACAAGCAACCGAACAACACGAATAACCGATAGTGATGACTTTGGATTGTGCAAAATACTGCGAGTACTTGATTACAATGTGCTGCTAGTAATCGAACTAGGTGTGAATAGGGGAACTTATATGCGTAGGTGTGGGTGCCCAAATTGGCGTACATGGGAGATATATATAGGGTTCGGTGATCTAGGGTTTAATCTAGGGTTTCCGTGAACCTCGCAAGGTGGCTTGGTGGCGCTTCCGATAATATCGGAGTGGTTCGGCCGAAAATAGTAGGTCCTCTTTGAAAATCCCGCGAGCTTATCGCTATCTTCCCGTTACTGCTCTTTTAAGCTTCAGTAACCATTGGTCAGTTCGATATACATATGTAGGACTCTTCCTGTTAGGTGTTGATGTAGAAATCCCACCTTTAAAATTGATGTTTTGATGTGTCAAAACTGTGTACCAAAGTCTAGGCGTTAGAGTTATTACCTCTTGTAATCCTTGTATAGGATGATCAAGTTGTAATAGTCTAGGAGAAGAGAACTGTCAAAAACTGTGGAACAGTTTTTGAAGAAGAAGCCATCCAGACGAGAAAATTGTCAAGGATAAAGGACGAGAAAAACTTAGCAGAGTAACGGACGCAAAAAACTGTGCATACAGTCTTTCAACTATCAAGGATTGTACATGAAAGAAAATTGTGGATATAGTTTTCATAAAGGAAACTGTCGAGAGGCACTCACAGTTCCAAGTCAGGATAGTTTTCACGTCAAAGGAATACGTGAATAGCAAGATGCCGATCAGTCACAAAAGAACATTAAAGAAGTCAATGATAAGAGATGAAGAAACACTCAATTACGACTGGCATACAACGTTGTTCGGCATCTGACACATCAAGTACAAGATGCCTGCAAAAAGGCATATCAGTGTTTCAGAAAAGGCAGAGGAGCAGGTATACTTTACAGAGAAGGATAGACACTGATTGGACATCCTTCAAAATGTCTCTACTGGCTATTTTCAAATCTCCAACTATAAATAACAGGAAGATCAGAGACAACAAATAGAGATGAAACACACAAGAGAATGAATCAAGCACTTGAAAACCTTGTTGTCACTCTGCCAAATTTAAAACTCTAAAACATTGAAAGCTCTCAACCGAACGACATTATTTCCGTGGTTCATTTATTGAACACGAGGCATTATTGCTTAAGAAATCTTCTGAGAATCACCGTGTGACCCTGTGTGCACGAGGATTAAGTCTTTCAACTTAATCTACTCTCTTGGTGTTCTTACTTTTCAAGTGAGAACACGACAGCCTGATTTTCTAAGGAAAAGAAGGTTATTACGGGCAACTGCCAACCAGCATACGTTCTGGGAAGAACTAAACCATCCACCCACCGGAGAAGGAGAAGTGAGGTTTTTCCTCAATCCATTTTCGACGCCTTCCAGTTCTGAGGAGACTTCGAGGTGGTACCTGGCTTCGAGGAACTGAAGGAGTGAAGAACAACAGCCTGGGCGAGTGATCCATTCTGCCGTGGACGGTGGTCTCTACAGCATTTGGCTATAGATCGTGAGGATTGTATCTTCATTACTTACTGAATTATCGAATCTATTTCCAAAGAGTGGACGTAGGACTTAAGGCTCCGAACCACTATAAATATCTTGCATCATTTACAGTTTTACATACTATCTGCATCATACAGTTTTCGACTGTGTTTTGAAACCTTCAACATTTGTGTGAAAAGTGTTGAAGTGTATAACTATTGACTGCTCATAACTGTAAACTGGTAACCTAATCTGCTGGCTAACACAAAATGTTGTTTTTAAAATCTGTTACTTAAAAACTGAGATGAGTTGTAACTGAACTGCCTGCGTTTAAGAGTGCGAATAACTGTCTATATACTTTCGCTGCACATCATACGTACTCTGATCTGGGACCAACAAGTGGTATCAGAGCCAGGTTCGGTCTTTCTAGGCTATCCTATTTAGAGTCGCTTAAGATTGGATACATACTTCCTTACACTCTTAATTGTTTTGTTAAGTGTGATTAGCGAGCAGGTTATCTCAAGATAATGATGATTTATCCAAGCCTTCCCAAGTACAACCCGGAGAAGTTCGAAGTATGGAAGAAGAGGTGTCTCACTCAACTGAGAGCTCAACATCCAGAGATGGATGAAGTTTTGAAGAATAGACCCCTGAAGATCCAAAGGCCGAAATTTCAGCCCGCAGGAGCAGATGGTCCAGGTGGTGTCGAAATGGTAGAAAAACATTTGGAAGAATGGACACTTGAAGACAAGAAACGCCATCAGCTGGATCCCATCGCTCAAGAGATTCTTATACAATCACTCCCAGATTTTCTCGTGGACGAAGCCATACAGAAAAACTATTCTAAAGAGCTATGGAACTGGATCAACGAGCTTACCAAGGAAATTGAAATTATGAGACATAACAAGAAACAAATATGTGTCAACAAATATGAATCCTTCTAGATGTTACTTGGCAAATCAATCAAATCTATGGAATCAAGGTTTAATGCCATTGTTAGAGAAATGAAAAATCTTGGAAGAGAAGAAAAGGCGGCTGACATGAATGCAAAAATTCTCTCGAGACTGCCGAAGGAAGACTGGTTTGCCAAAACCACCTGTTTGAAGACCATGGATCTCTAAAAAATGTCAACCAATGAGTTGTTCACCGAACTCCAAGTCCATGAGTGGGATATTCAGATGGTGAACAGGAATGAAGCTGTTAGAACCCCAAATTCAGCAGCTGATGGTGACGCAGCATTCTTCGTAAAGTGAGACTTCCAAAGCGACCAAAGAGGCCAGTTCACTTTGAGAAAACTGCCAATCAATCCTCACCAGCAAAGGATGCCTCCACCTCAGTTCAGAAGAAAGAAACTGAACTGTCAGTTGCCAAACTGGAGGAACAGATGAGGAACCTAACCGTACTTCTCGAGACGGTCAAAGGAAATGGGAAGGAAACTCAGTTCAGTGAGCAAAGGTTCACAAAGAGAGAGCCACACACATGCTATGAATCCAACTCTCTAGATCATCTGAAGTACGAATGCCCTCTAGTTTCTCAGGAAGAGAGAGACAAACTGAAGAAGGTGTTTGAAAGGAGAGCATCTAAAGTTGTAGCACAAGCAATGCTCACAAGAACTGAAGTGCCAGAAGTACCAGACCATGATGATGGGTACTACACGTCTGAGGATGAGAATGATGAGGAAGCCCTTCTTGTCTTCAGGCAGCTATCGATAAAGATGTTACCGACGGAGAAGACAACGATTCAAACTGCGAAATAGTGGTAACAACTCATCTACCCTCATCTAGTGCATGTACATGTTTTGAAGAAAACTCTGATTTTTGTCATTCAAACTCAGAAGATGTTTCTCTTAAAGACATTATTAAAAAAGTAGAAAAAATCCATGAGATTATAGATGAATTAGTTTGTGAAAATAACTCACTGAAATCAAAGATTTCAGCTTTGACCGATGAAATCGCCAAGACGTGGTCAACCAGTGAGGATTTTGAAAAACTCAAGGAAGAGCATTCAAAACTTCTTAAGGATTTTGAAATTATTTCAAAAGAATGTGATTCTCTGAAGAAAACTGAACCTGTTAAATGTGAATGCACTTTCAAAAAGAGCTCAGGAAAATTAGATGAGATTTTAAATGCTCAAAAATAACCGTCTGATAAATACGAAATTGGTTTCTTTGAGCATCAAAATGAAAAGGTTTTGAACAAACATGCATCCACTTCTAGGACTAAGAAAACATTTTTGCGCTCTGACAAAGCCAAATTTAGCCCAAGTCATATGTTGGAGAAAGGAAATCTCAAATTCAAAGAGCCAGTAAAACAAAATGTCAAGACCAAATGTTGGTCAAAATCTGACCCGAAACGGTACCTCGACAGAATACTAACACAGTTTGTAAATTGTATAAACCAACTATCGAGAGGAGAAATGACTATTCTTCAAAACTAGACAAGCGTAATGTTTCATATGCAAGGAATCCAATTTTACCAACAAGAATGACTAAGCAACATGTAAATATTGCAAGGAAGTCAGTTCAATATTCGGATAGAAATTCGAGAAGTTATGATAGACCATAGTTCTATTATAACAAATATCCGAATTAGGGGAACACCTATTCGAGGCCTGAGTCGAGACAATTTTACTCTCAAAAGACTGTGATGGCTACTCACCCGAGAACAGTTTCTCAAGACTCTTTCCTGAACAATCATTTCAGGAAGAGTTCACACACCACAACATCGCATAACATGCATTCAAACAACATACATTACTTTAGAAGAAAGGTTGATCATTCACCAATGAGTGATCTAATTTCACAAACTGTACAAGTGAAACAGGTCTGGATACCAAAAGGTTGGATCCAGAATACTGACTTTGTAGAACCTGAAAGGATACGAGGACCTAAATAATTTTTCTGTTTTGCAGGGACCGAGTTCTCAAAAGAAAGCAAAATCATGGATATTAGATAGCGGGTGCTCGACACACATGACAAGGGAAAACAATTTAGTCAAGAACCTTGTGAAGTTCAAAGGAGCATCAGTCACTTTTGGGAACAAGGCCAAGGGACAAGTGATTGGAAAAGGATGCGTGGAGCACAATGGAATCATCATTCATAATGTGTCCATAGTCACCAATCTGAAACACAATCTTCTAAGTATAAGCCAACTGAGTGAGAATGGCTATATTGTCAGTTTTGAAGAATCAGAATGCCACATTATAGACAAGGTGACTCACAAGACCATAATCAAAGGAATCAGGAAAGGAGTTTTGTACATTGTGATTGGTCCAGTGGAGAAGAGAGAACATGTCTCCTAGCGCACAGTTCCTCAGAAGGAGTAAACTGGCTGTGGCACAAAAGACTAAGTCATTTGAACTTCAACTCGATCAAACATCTGGTGAAGCATAACTTAGTTGAAGGACTGCCACCGAAAAAGTCCCAGAAAGAAGGAGTCTGTAAAGCGTGTCAGCTCGGGAAACAGACAAGAGCCTCTATCAAGAACAAACCAGTTATAGCAAGCACATAATGGATCTTGGAACTGCTCCACATGGATTTGTTAGGTCCAGTTACTCCACCTACAATTGAGGAAGAAAGTATACATTGGTAGTTGTTGATGATTACTCAAGATATACGTGGGTGGTGATGCTCAAATCCAAAGACGAAGTCAAAATTCAGTTGCCAGAACTGATTACCCGTCTAAGAATGACAAAGGGGTGACTGTTAAGAGAATAAGGTCCGATAATGGAATAGAGTTTTGCAATGGACCCCTTATGGATTTTGGCACTGAAATTGGAATCGGACATGAGAAGTCTACTCCAAGAACTCCTCAACAAAATGGTCTTGCTAAGCAGAGGAACAAAACACTCAAAGAAGCAGTAAGGACCATGATGGCTGAGACCGACCTTGGAAAAAGATTTTGGGGAGAAGCCTTGATGACAACTTGCTACACGCGGAATCGAATTGCATTCAACACACGGCTGCACAAGACTCCATACGAGATCTACAATGGTCGTAAGCCCTCTATAGCTCATCTTCGTGCTTTTGGTTCTCCATGTTATATTTACAATAACGGGAAGTCTAAATTGAATACTTTCAGCCCTAAGGCTGATGAAGGAGTGTTCCTTGGGTATGGACATCCTTCATATAAGGGATATAGGGTATTCAATAAGACAACCCAGCTTGTGGAAATAACATGTCATGTTGTTTTTGATGAAGGTACTCTAGTGCGCAGGACACTTCAAGAACTAGGTTTGGAAAATCATGAGATCAAGGATGTCAACGAGGAACCAAGAACTGATCTAGATCATAATCAAATAGTTTCTTTGACTAGATCTTTGAAATGATATTTCCGAGACTCCAACAACCTCGGCTGAACCCCAAGCAATCGAGAGGGCCAATGATGCTAATGTCATTGCTGAGGCCTTAAAATTCATCATATCGAAGATCAAAGTGAAAAGAAGCCCCCTAAACTAAATGCAACGGTCTCTGAAGCAGAACAAGTTGATACCAAGGAAGTCAATCTTGAGGCCACTAAGGAAGCATATCCAAATGTAGAGTCAACTGCAGTCCAGAACCCAGATGCTGATCATAATGTTGTTCCAGAACAAGGAGATAGAACAGTTCCAGAACAAGGAGATGAAGCAGTTTCTGAACAAGGAGATAGAATAGTTCCAAAACAAGGAAGTGAAGTAGTTCAGGAACCTAGAGGTGAACTTTCTCATCAGAAACATCCAGCAGAGTTTGAGACTCCAGTTGCTCTCTCTGAAGCTATACCTATGAAGAAGCCTAGCTGGTTAAGAGATTATCCCGTTGAAGCCATCCTATATGACATTGGCAATCCAGTTCGAACAAGACAAGGAACTGCCTAGATGTCTTGCTTCATTTCTCAAGTTGAACCAGTAAAAGTTGGAGAAGCTCTTCAATCAGCGGATTGAATCAATGCGATGCAAGAAGAATTGGTAGAATTCAGTCGCAACAATGTGTGGCATCTGGTGGACAGACCAACACATCAGTCAGTGATCGGTACTAAGTGGGTCTTCAAGAATAAAAGAGATGAGACCGGCACTATAATAAGGAATAAAGCGAGATTGGTTGCCAAAGGTTATGCTCAGTGCGAAGGAATCAATTTCGACGAGACTTTTGCTCCAGTTGCTGTACTGGAAGCTATTCGTCTATTTTTGGCATATGCTGCCTACCATGACTTCACCGTTCTTCAAATGGATGTGAAGAGTGCCTTCCTTAATGGCGAATTAAAGGAAGAGGTCTACGTCGAACAACCCCCAGGGTTCTCGGTGGAATATATTAGAACTAAGGACCAGTTAGCGGCCATCTTCACCAAACCGCTACCTGAGGCTCGATTCAAAAAGCTATGCATCAAACTATGTCTTCTAGATTTTAATGAAATCTCAAGAGAAGGAGATGGAAATTGATTGATACAAAACTATCGAACTGAGCGTGTTAAATCGGACAAGACTACTAATTAGGCCAGTTGTGCAAATTGTAGAACTGTTTACTCAATGTTAAAGTCGAAGGGAAAATGACTACTTCATTCATTAAGTAAGGAGGAGGATACAACGTCCAAGAAAAACATAAGGAATCTATATTTACAGAAAGCGGGTGAATATACATCTTGGTGGGTAGTAGTCGATGGCAACCAATTTGGACCCATCTTCGGTAAAGAGGGGGATCCACTTTTCAATGAGCCAGCCCAGCTGCATACCGTATTGGACGGTGACCTCAGGAAGATTCTGAAAGGCCTTCATCAGGCGGTCAAAGATAAAAGCAGCCCAGTTTACTTCAGCCTGGTCCTCAAACGCCATCATTGCTTTCCATACTAGCGGCGAAAAGTCTGTATCCAGAAGGGTGTTTCTAACCTCCATCTGGTTAATTATATCAAAAGTCGCTCTATAGCGCGGCTTGAGGAACTCGCTAGTCACAGTTGGATGGAATCTGACCTCCGCTACCCTCCACCGCTGCCATGCTGACCACTCAGGTGCCGTGTCATCCTTGAGATAGTCCATGTCTGGGATGTCATTACGTTTAAGCCCTAATTCGACAGCGAGATAGTCAACAGATAGAAAGAACTCCTCCCCATTAAGATTGAAGTAGATCTCTTTATCTGTGACAGTAGAATTGTAGGCGAGCACCTTCAGTAAATCTTTGTGGAAGGAATGTGGTTCCTTGATCATAAAGGTTTCAAGACCATTGGCCTTTAGTTTTTCCATCACCTCATTGAAGACGATGGGAGTTTTCAAGTTCTGTCGCCAGAACCCACCTAAATCCAGGATGTTGTTTCGTTGGATAGAGATCCTCGCAATTTCGCTCACAATGGTAGACGAAGGATTCATTTTCTTCAAAGATATTGTATGGAGCAAAGAAGCAAGTGCTGATATGAGGTGCAAAAATTACTTCGTGAAAAAGGTATTTATTGGAGATCTCTATGCAACGATCGATGAGTCAGAATTAAATACCAACTACTGCGTCGCATCACTCCTAAATGGATATAAAGGCAAAGAAGACAAAAGGCTAAGAGTGTAGCCTCAGTGCCTAGCCAAATCATGAATGCACGGTCAAGATCTCCAAGATCTCACATTAACTCCTAAGGAAGGAGTTCAGGAACTAAGAAGATTAACAATTGTATGACGTATACAGTTAAGGAAACTGTGTTATTAAGATCTGTGACTCAAGACTGGAAAAATAAAACAACTTCATTTCACTGAAATAGGAGTACATTACGGAAGCAAAAATCTTAAAATGTACAAAGAAAATAAAATGTTGATTCCAATCAGCGAGAGGGACGAGGCCTGGGAGGATAGAGGTCAGAGTCCTGATGTTGGTCCAACCTTGAACAAGGGATGGAATCTCCTACTCCAGAAGCCAGCTCAGCTGCATTCCATAAGGAACTGGGATGTCAGGTAGATGCTCTAATGCCTCCCGCACCTGGTTGAAGATATAGGTAGCCCAGTCAACCTCCTCTTCTTCAACAAAGGCCAGCATTGCCTTCCAGACTGGCGGAGAGAAGTTCCTGTCCATTAAAGGTTCCCAACAATCATATGATTCATGATGTCGAGAGTTACACGATATTGAGGCATCAACCAATATGATGAGACAATTGGGTGGAAATCGACATCAGCATCCCTCCATCTGTGCTAAGCAGACCATTCATGCGCCACTTCATGATTGAAGTAGTTCATGACTGATGTGAAACCTCGAGGGAGCCCAAAGTAGATGAAAAAGGACTCAGGAGACCAACAGATCTGTTGGTCGTTGATGTTGCCAAAAATTTCATTTTCCTCTGAAATATAGCTGGTATTGGCTAACATCTTCAGTGTATCTTCTTGGAATTTGAAAGGCCTTTGGGTCACAAACTTTTCAAGGCCATTTGCTTCCAAAACCCCCATCACTACGTCATACAATCGAGGGTTAGTCCAGTTTTGAACCTCCAACCCAAACCTATGGAAGATTTTGTTCCAATCGATGGAGATATCATCTGCTGAAGTCATATTAATTGTTGAGAGAATTTGAGTTGATTCTCAAGATATCTGTGAGATGATGGTTTGTTTGCTTATCAATGTCTTGAAGAAGGTGTATTTATAAATGAAATTGTGCGACGTTCGAGACGATGACTATCCTCTTAAATGGAAGACACGACGTTCCATGAAGAGAACGCTCCACGATTTAGATTCAGAATCTAAAAGGTCATCATTAAATGCTTCACAACTGTCGTGTATCAGTAAAATTTGGACATGTGTTCAACAATTCGAAAGGTGACAGACGCATGTCAGAGAGTTATCATCTGATGGAAGAATGATAAATTCAGTTTGTAGAAAATCACGAAGATAGAGGAAAAACCATTCATTAATTAAAGAGGATGGTGTGGAGTACATAATAATACTGTCAGTTTATTTTGTTTTTGCAAAAGACGGGAGCAGTTGGCAGTCAGAGGCAATTGGAAGAAGTCAACATCATCTCATGGGATAGTAGTCTGATAGAACCAGGTTCGGGATGCTGTAATCCCTGAAAAATGGGATTCACTTCTCTAGGAGTCAGTTGAGATGCATGTCGTAAGGGATAGGGACATCCAGCACGTTCTGCATAGCACATCTCAGGCAATTAAAGACGAACGCCGCCTAGTCCACCTCAGCCTGATCTACCAATGCCAACATCGCCCTCTAGATAGGTGGTGAAAAGTTAGTCTCCATGATCGGATTGCTAACCACCATCCAGTTGATGATGTCGAAGGACACCATATATTGAGGCTTGAGGAACCTAGCAGGCACAGTTGGATCGAAACTTATGTTCGTTGATCTCCACTCTGGCCAAACTGACCACTCCGGAGTCGTCTCCTCCATTCGATACTCCATGACCGGCCTTCCTCAGTGAGGCAGCTCGAACACCTCTGCAAGATAGTCAACTGTCAGGTTGAACTCCACTCCATTCAGAACAAAGGAGATCTCCGTGTCAGTAACTGTGGCGTTGTAGGCTACCACCTTGAGCAAGTCCCTGTGGAAGGAGTAAGGCTCGATGGTCATAAAATTTTCCAACCCACTCACCCACAGATTCTCCATCATCTCACTATACACAACATGAGTTCTCGCATATTTTGCAAACAGTCCTTGGATATCAAAGATCTTGATTCTTTGAAAGGTGATCCTCGACAGGCCTTCTGGAATATTCTAAGGAGCAACCATTTTTTTGATTGAAAAGGAAAAAAACTTAAAGAAGATGATATCCACTACCTCGATGAAAGGCTTTTTATAGACAAACTTATGAATGAATCAAGGAGGAAACAAGTGAATTCAATGCAAGAAAAGACTCTTTGTGACTCTACGTCAGAGACGTCAAGTCGACATTCATTGCTCAACCATTGCATCAGGTTATCCAAAGAGAACATGGTGTGAATAGGTCTAAAGGCTAGTACACAGAGTTCATAAATGATCATGCCGATGATGCACGATCTTCCAGACCTCTCATTAAACCTAAAAGATGGATTTGCAGAACTGAGCAATCTAAAAGCTGCCACAGCAGGTTAAGAAGGCGATCAGTTTTTTCCTTTCTTGGCAGTTCAGAGGAAGGAACAGTTTCCCATAAATTAAGGGAATGAACAGGTTCAACAGTTTGCTAAAGCAAGTACATAAGGAAAAGAGTAATTGGTGATAGGCGTGAAATTTAAATTTGCCAGAGCAATCGGCTGAAAGCTACATTTAATGCTAGCCTGATTCATGGCAAGTCATGCAGAGCCAAGTCGCCTCAACCATGTGCACCTCGGATGCCACGACATAATGTGAACAGACGCCACTTACGTCAGCTCTCAGTGAAGCCGTTGATCGAATATAGTGGGCTATAATCCCAGCCGTGGATTCCAATAGATCAAAACCCCACTAAACCCTATCGATCATCGTCTTTCAAAATTATCACTCTGTGATTTTTTTTTCGGTCCTCAATCAACTACATTGCTCTCAATTACCATGAGTAAAAAAAACAGGCGCACAAAGATAGAAGTCCCAGCACTTCCGACGACATCAAGCCGGTTACAGTCACAGAAAAGACACCACATGCCGATCTAGTCCAAATCATGAGAGACGATGTACTTTCTTATGGAATTGACGAAAGATCTTCGGGTGTCGCAAGTTACTAAAGAAAAGATTTTGAACTGGAGAGAGATTGGGTTAATCTCTAAAGACGAAGAGATCGTCAAGGAACTAGTCAATAAACTCACTAAGGAAAATCTTCTACGATTCTTGACAGCATCCTCAAGACGATTTATACCCCATCGCGTAGCTGAGTTCTATGAGCACGCAGTAATTGACAAGGATCAAAGTTTCTTCACGACGAAGGTCATGGAGACAGAGATAAGGGTTGACCCTGGTCTCATTGTAAAATACCTTCATCTACCAAAAACTGATGTTCATATTGCCACTTATCTGGAAAAAGACAAAGAAGCGAGGCACTGGAATACGTGGAAGAAGGATGATATCAAGGGACCTTTCAAGAATGCTACAAAGGTTTCCGAATTGAAGCCATTTTACAAAATTCTCAGTGAAATTGCCCTTCGGATGATTTACTGTGGTGTTGGATCCTTCTCCGAACTGAGCCAGCCCAAATACGCCTTGATGATGGCTCTCGACAATTGTCCAGGTGGAAATTGGGCTGAGTACATCTTTGAGCGACTGCTGGAGAATGCCAAGAAGAACGATGTCTTTGAAAAAAACAGGAAGTTCTCTTCAAATGTGAGTTTTGGCTTACAGGTCAGTTACCTTATTGAAGGGTTACTAGGTCGCAATAGAGAAGGAAAAGACCTCGTGCCATCAAATTTCGTTCCGCATAAGGATCCAGTCTACATCTCACTCCAAGGAGATAATGAAGACAATAGTGGAAATGATGGTGATGATGAAGGAGAGGACAATTTTGACAAGAAGATGGTGGATATTATGACAGAAGACAACTTTCTTATCATTCCACCAGCTAAAACTGCCGCAGGTGCCAAGAAGCCAAGAAAAATTGGCACCTCAGGTTTAGCAAAGAAGCCCAAGAGAACTAGTTCTTCAATTTCAAGCAAGAACACAGAGCTTATAGACTTGACAGGCGAAGAACGTAAGCTAAGGAGGAAGGAAGACAAAAAGCGGACGCAAATGAAAACCATTCTCAAAGGAGAATTGCTACATGTCAAGAAAGGCAAAGGAAAAAGTGTTGAAGATCAACACACTAAGAAAATTAGGGGAGCTGGTTTCGAACTATCCAGTTTCACTGCAAAGAAGAAGCTCCGTTTTGATGAACTGATAACTCTCATAAAGAGTTATCTTTTGATTCCTTCTTATGAATTTTAGATGTTGTTTTGAATAAGTTACTTAGTAATCAAAGTCCTTTCTGCTTGTTTTTGGTATCTTTGTAAATAGGTCATGTTATTTTTAACTTATGCAAGTATTAATAAGTTTTTGCAAGCTTTTGGTGAAGTTTAGTTCGGGTTCTGAAAGCTAGAGCTTACCTGCCGCATGCTGATAGAAGATATGCTTGAGCATGGGAAATGCATGATTAGAAGGAGGAGGTTTTCTCTCTCCGGGACCACTCAGAGACAAGGATAAAGGTCCTTTTTGATCTTGTCTGCTGGGAAGACAGGTGGCACTGAAGGAAGTCGATCCCTTGTTTGAACGAAATAGTGACATTTGCACACGTGGATGCATCATGGAAGAGAGAAGGAGATTAACGGCTGTAAGAAAGAGAATATCAACAAAAAGGCTTAGCACTTTTGAAAAGACACACACAATTACAACAACACACGAACGAAGAGCAGAGGTGCTTGGAGATTGAGCTTGGAGTGGAAGTAATCGGAGCACGAAAGGATCATCGTCTATAGTTTGCTTTTAGATTTTCAAGTTGTATTTTGATGATGAATGATCTTATGCTTTTATTTCTTTTATTTTTGAATATGAGCTAACTCTATTTAGCACTTGGGTTGTGGAACAAAACATCATTTGCTTGAATATATGTTAGAATCAAGTTTCGCATGACTGAACTTATCTTTGATCTTGTTTTCAATCGTTTCTTGAGCACGACAGTGGATAGAAACCCATCACCTGTGGAGACCGAAAGGTGAAATAGGCCGAGGGGATCTTAGATAATTGTGTTGATTGCATAGACATATGAGATGGCACAACTTAATCGAACTTAGTTTGATTACTTCATCATTCAATCACTAAGAGAGGCATAGACATATGAATCCTTGTGAGAGGGCGTAGATCTAGTAGAGCGACAGTTTGCTAGGCATGATTAGAAAAAGTTCTAAGGTTCAGGGGAATGCGAGACATAAACTTTAGCATATAGAATAGCAGTGATGAATTATGTTCCATAACCCGAGTGTGTTTTTTAGTATTTGCGAACCCATCTATAACATTTATGTTCATTTTGTGGAACGAGGAAATATTACTGATCATAGCTTTAGTAGGAATCATAGTTTATGCATATTTATGTTTTGAGTAGAAGTTAGATACAAACAACTCTTGATTTACAAACAATTCTTAGTGCACGATTTAGACAATCACTCCCTTGGGTCCGATATCTGGTCTTACTTGACTATATTACTTGTAGATTCTGTATACTTGCACATTGGTTCTGTAGTCACACTATAGTTCACAACAAGTTTTTGGCGCCGTTGACGGGGAGAGATTAAATTTAAATCTGAATGCTTTTGAATTGTTTGAGTATTATATCATATGATCGATCTGATTGAGGAAACTAATCATTTTCATAATGCAGGGAGATTAGTAGTTTATGAGTGAAAAGATTGTCAGAGAACTATTTCCATTTGATCCAGAAGTTGAGAGGACTTTTAGAAGGAACAGAATGAAACAGAAAATCAGAAAGATGGCTGATGAACAACCAGAGAGAGAGATTGATGAGAAGGATAGAGTGATCAGATCATTCATGGCACCAAGATTTGGTGATTTTAATCCTGGGGTGGTGAGACCTGAAGTGCAGGCACAACACTTTGAGCTGAAACCAGTTATGTTCCAGATGTTACAAAGTTTGGGACAGTTCAGTGGACAAGCCACAGAGGATCCCCACCTTCATTTAAGATCATTCTTGGAGGTCTGTGACAATTTTAAACTGCAAGGAGTAACACCTGAGGCATTGAGGATGCGCCTATTCTCTTTCTCTTTGAGGGATAGTGCTAAGACTTGGCTCATAAATCTAACATTAGGATCTGTAACAACTTGGAATGAGCTAGCTGAGACTTTCCTGATAAAGTATTTTCCTCCTACCAGGAACGCCAGATGTAGAAATGCTATTATGTCCTTTAAACATGAATGTGATGAATCAGTCAGTGAGGCATGGGAAAGGTACAAAGAACTACTGAGAAGATGTCCAAATCATGGAATCCCTTATGGTATCCAGATAGAGATTTTTCACAATGGACTGCTTGGAAACTCTAGGATGATGATTGATGCTACTACAGGATGAGCTCTGTTGGACAAAACTTACAATGAAGCTTGTGAAATTTTGGACAAAGTAGCTGCAAACAATTATCTGTGGGCAAACTCTAGAACAGCAGCTGCAGCCACTCCAAAAGTTGCAGGGGTCTTAGAAGTTGACCCTATTCAGGTTCTTACTGCACAAATGGAAGCTTTGGGAGCAACCATGAAGAGCATTGAGAAGAACACCAGTCAAGCTATGGTTTCCCCGATGCCAACTGAAACAACAAAAAGTTGGTGAAGATAGTGGATGATGGGGAAGTTTTGGTGGCTACCAATTTTATTCCACCCAACTACGACATCCAGGATATTGTAAGTACCGATGAGGAGCAGACTTAAACTGAAGGAGAGAAGCAGGAAGACCTTCAATAGACGATGCAAAATCTGCCCACTCTCACCAATCTTGGTGAAGTGACGAGCAAAGAAAGGGGTGATCCTTTCGGAGGAGCTGCATTTTAGTTATGGTGAGGAAGCAATGGTCCACTCCTACCAGGAAAATGAAGAGAACACTGAAGGAAGGCAAAAGGGAGGTTACTGAAAAGGGGATTAAGAAAGCCAGAACCGAAAAAGAACAGAGGAAGCAGGCTGAGGCTGAAGCTGAAAGGGCCAAGAAATCTGAAAAAGGGAAGGCCAAGGAGGTTGAGAAGAAAAAGAAGAGAAAATGAGATGTTAACGACTCCATAAGGCTAATCCCTAGGAAGAAACTCGAGTTCAAGGAGCCAGTTGCCACGTCATTCTCAGAAACCATGTCTCACGAAGCCTTTGCCACTTTATACAATGAAGCACATGGATATGACCAAGGCTCGCAGAAGGAGTAAAGTGTCAAAATTTGGGTTGATCCAGAGATTGCTAGATCTGAAACTGAAGGAGGGCGATCGACCCTGAACAACCGGTGAAGAAATGAGAATCTGCTGGGACTCAAGGAGGGGCAACCAACCCTGCACAACTGGCGAAGGAGATCCTTGAAGAAGTGTTGTGTTAGGAATATTGTTAGAAATATTGTAACCCCTTTATCTCAATTATATGTATTTTGATTTTGGTGCATCAAAGCTTAGTCAACCAGTTTCTAGCAACTTAGAATCGTGTCAAATTGTAAAAGTCCTGTATAGGATTCAATTATTCGAATTGTAATAGAACTAGAAGAAAGAATCGAAGAATGCTGAAGGAGTCAACAAGTATGGTGATTGCTAAAGACGCTAACAAACTTTGAAAGGCTTGCAAACACCCGAAGAATGCTGGAAGCGCTTAAAGGAATGCTAAAGGAATAAAGTCGTGTAATAGAAGGATACAAATCATAAGGCAACCTGACAAACTTAGAGAGAAGGATAATCAACAGACAATTGGAAGGTTTGAAGATTTAAACTCAAAGATCCATTCTGACAAAGACGGTTCAAATAAGGAGATCGCCAATCAGAGATGAAGGAGACCTGAAGAGTCTCTGTGCATTCGTAAAAAAGGAAGAACATCGATAGGCGAGCAGACACTCTGTGTCTAATGGATAAGATTCAAACAACCATTTGAATCTACACCTATAAATAGGTGACAAAACAAAGATCTTGAAAGGTTCGCAAAATTCTTCAACAGAGAAGCTAAAAAGATCATAATGCTCTCAAACTCACGCGATCTCATATCCGAGCATACATTTAATCGAGGCTTTGCATAAGCTTTCAAATTTAAAGCTCGAGACCTCTGAAGTCTTACTTCTAAGGTTAACCTTGGGATTTTTTCTATCCTAGAAAGAATCTAGCAGTCACCTTGCTCTGCAAGCGTGATTATCATGGGCTATTACCAACAAAGGAAAGGTTCTAGGAAGAACTATAAAACTCCCAAGTTCAACGTCCGAGGAGAAGGGAGGTTTTTCTTCACTCTAAGGAGTGTCAAAGTGGAGATCAAAGACCGAGGTGCTTGAAGGTGCGCTGTGACTAGACAGAGGACCTACTCAACGTTAGAGATCAAGTTTGACCTTATAATCAATCATAGTGAATTTTCAGTCAGGAGGACTAAAAAGTAGATGTAGAACAGTTGTTCGAACCACTATAAATTTCGTGTTCATTTACTTCTTTCATTTCGTTACGTATTGATTATTTTGAAACTCAATACACCAAGTGTTATAGTATAATCTAAAGTAAACTTAACGAATATTCGAGCTGAAACACATTTGATAAACACTTGCTAAGTCATGACCTTAGCAAGATAAGTGAAGCATATTATTAAACATTCACCTGCAACTATAGATACTTTGATCAGGGACTAACATGTTGGTGGAGCAAGAAAAGGCAGTCAAGGATGTTGTAGACACCCAGGAGACCACTCAAAAGCTCATATTTCTACTCACTTATCGCATTGTTTTCTCATTTCTTGTATGCATTTTAGTTTGTTTTTATGAATAATTTGAGCATGAGTGTATTTTGGGGGCCCAAATACAAGTTCCCTAACGTTCTAAACCCTAGCAGCTATATTTCCCATGATTTTAGGGGTAGTTGGAGCTGCTTCTGTGAAGATAGGGGTTGTTGCAACTGTTGGCGACTTTCTCGCAACTGCTCTGCCTTATCCACGAGGTGCTGTCTTGGAGACCCTAGCCGAGCACCTCCCTGGCGACCTGCTTGAAGTAGGTGTGTGAGGTGACGTGCTTAAGGGGGTGTTGAGGTGCGCGGCTCCCTTTTGCGACCTGCTGGCATCAGCTGCGTTCTCCTCCAGCCTGTGGTGGGCTTCACTTGCTCTGTCTGCCGCACCTCCCTGGGTGACCAACATAAGGTAGGTGCGTGAGGTGTGGTCCCTAGTGAGGTGCTGAGGTGCGTGGCTCCCCTTCGTGACCAGTTGGCTTTAGCTGCTTTCTGTGTACCTTGTTGCGTATGTTGGATGCACCTTGTAAGCTTCACCTATAAGCTGCACCTGTGCAGCTCTGGAGCTGCACCTGTGCAGCTCTGGAGCTGCACAGGTGCTCTCAGCTTCGTACCCTACACCTAGACAAGGAACCAGGTGTTGACTTGTTCAAATTGTGTCGGGGTAGGTCCGTTTAGGCCATGGTCCTAACATTGACCACATGCTCTCTCACCAAACTACCATCAACCATTCTTTTACTCACGATTTCTCTCATGAGATTGAATCTAACAGTCCGATCTGATTCCTCATAAGTCGCAGAGAGGTTGTCCATTATATCAACAACAGTATCATAAGCCTGATGCTGCTACTGAAGAACCTTGGACATGGTAGTCATCATGTAGCATTTCGCTACATTGTCTGGCTTGATCCACTTATTATAGTACTTCACTTCCTGCTCTGTCGACTCATTAGTAGGAACATCTGGGCAAAGCTTGGTAAAGACAAACATGTGTTCCTCCACAACAAGGATGTAATCCAAGTTGCGTTTCCATTCCATGAAATTAGGACCAGTTAACGGGTTTTGGGCTAAGATATTGATGACATCGGACATAGAAATGACTGAAAATAATAAATTAAAACAACACTTAAAACACTATCGCACACTATTAAAACAATTAAGTATTGTAACCTTATGATTAAAATAATACAAATATTTCCTCAAATAGCCCAAGTAATTTTATTGCAAACCACACATGTGGACGTTTACAACAAAACACTCAATCAGACTGCATCTTTCAATTCCAGTCCTTTAATTCCAATCCAAGTCAAGTACCTTAGACAAATGAAATTAATAATTGAAGATCAACTAATACCATGTTATCTTACTGAGCAGGGACATCACAAATGAGTTATGCTTTGGATAACATCGAAGCATACAAACTACAAGGCCAACTTTTCAATATAAAAACTCAATTGTATATACACACCAGATCCATGACGCATGATTTTTATTTCAAAGTTGTCTCATTTAATTCAATCCTAGAGTACTTATGAAAACAAAATACACAAGCTACACATATAGACATTTTAAAAAAATAGGCTCCCACAACTCACATGAATTAAATGTTTGTTTTAAGAAATCTCATCTATTGGAACTTATGAATAATACAATAAGCAAGCTATAAATGTATACGTTTGCTTATTGAACTATTCACTTCAAATAAGAGGTCGCTTTGTGGAATTCTTAAATAAAACTGCTTAGTAAATTAAATTCATAAGGTTCGTTTGCGCAAAGATTATTTCATGTTACTATAAATTATAACATTGCTAAAATTCTATCATGCTAAACATGAACACTGAATTTATAGTTATAATTAAATTTATGAAATAAATCACATAGCATGCTTGAAAGCTGCAAATAATAAAAGTTTAATTATATCATATGAGAACACATAAAAAATATTAAATAGTCCTCGTGGCCCCATGATACAATTACATCAAAATAAAATAATTCTAACTAGCACAAGTTGAAATTAATATACAGATCTTCAATTAGGCTCCCACTATTTGACTTGCAAATCTAATAAATTGCACTGGGTCTCCTTAAACTATTTGGGCTAAAAAAATAGATAATCGAACATGCATACACACCACGAACCGGGTTCGAATGTACACGGCCCGACGAACCGCAGCCTGGTCAGCCACCACTGACCAGTCACCGTCCGCTGCCACGAAAGATGCTAGAATCGTGAAGCAAGCTCACGCAAACCCGCGCGAGTTGCAGATTGCAATCCAGCCATTACCGACGGTTGTTCCCAATGTCCATCACCCCTCGTCGGCCACCGCCTATGGCCTGTGGTCGCACCACCATTGTCTGCGCTGGAGGAGGAGCCGCGACATGGCCGCAGTTGAGCTGTGACGTGCACGGCCTGCACGCAGAAAATCTAGGGTTCTGCCATGCACAGCGCCGCCGCTGCCCTCCACCATCACCGTCGTCCACTCCTTCCCCACATGCTCCCGCGCCTACATCACCATCGACTGCCCCTGGTGCTGACCGAAAGAACATGCAAAAGAGGCGCCATGTGTGATGATGTAAGCGACTGCGCAGGTGCAAACCTGATAGGGTTTGACCGCGTGGTTGCTACTGTTGCTGCCTGGCATTGCTCTTTCTGCTGCAGTCCCCCCTCACTATAGATCTTCCAGCCGTCGACCCACGCACGAGCAGAAGAGCTTGCGTGCGTGTGCACGGTCTGATGCTGCGTGTGGTAACACAAGCACAAACTCGTTAGGGTTCCGCAATGCCCCCACCACCGCTGTCTGTACCTCTTCCTTCCCCTCCTCTTATGTTGCCGATGAAGCGCGCTGCCACGTGCGGCCATGCTGCTGCGTGTGGTGGCGCAGGCGCAAACCCTTTAGGGTTCTGCCGCGCTTGCCACCGCTGTTGTGCTACTTCCTCTGATCGTCGGAGTCGCTGGTTGCCACTGCGTGCGGAGGCACAGTCGTAAGTGAACCGTTGAGGGTTCCACCCTGTGAGCCCGCTCGTTGCTGCCTCGCACTGCAAGTCGACTGCCGTGGATTCCTTCGCGATGTTGCATTCTTCATTCTTCGTCTTCTCGATCTTTGTTCTTGATTTATAGATTAAATTACATAATAAATGTGTCCTACTACATTTTTGAAATTTAAATCTAACCACTGATTTATCTCATGGGTAAAAAATGAAGCCATGTAAAGGGGCAGATTAAACCCGAGAAGCCACAAGGAACAAAAAAAAATTTATCCATCCACAACAATTCAATAATAATCATGCAATGATCATAGACCATTATTTTTACTGATAGAGACAATAATTGGGATCTGGCTCTGATACCAATTGAAGAGATTTTTGCTCGCAAAGTGAATTGCATAATCCAATTGTCAAGTCCGATCATTAGGTATCATAAAACTAATTTTTATTTCTATGATCAACCTAGCATCCCCCTATTGAATGCATAAGAAAGTTTGCGGAATACCTGGATGAATTTAATCTCTGTGTTGTTGCGTAGGGATTTGATCTTTAATCCTTCTTGCACAACAAGATTCAATCTTGAAAATATCATAATTAAATATCTGATTCTATCTCTAATAAAATCAAAAATAAGAGGAAGAGAGAGAAATAAGATCCTCCAGATCTGATCTTATATAGTATAAACTCTATAAATTAATACTCTTGGGAACTCAAGAATTTATTAATTAAAAGAGTTATTAATTAAACTATAAATTAATAATTATTAATTTATACATTAATTAATATTTTATTAATTTATAATAAAATATTCAATTCACTTACCTTTCAAACTTCTATTTAATTTTTGTACATCAAATGAGGACCTAATTTGGAAGAGTCCTTCAATCTCTCATATAATTATATTCTTAATGTTCAATGTCTCAATTTATGGACATTAAAAAATATTATGTATACAAATGCAAGATAAAATATGTATATCACCATAAACAAATCATACACAAATGGCTCCCCATCTTAAAGGTGTAAAGAAAACAATAATGACCGATGAGATTCGAAGAGCATTATGCAAGCACGCCAAGGATAATTCAAGTCTCACTCAAAAGCAATTGCAAGAATGGGTGCTTAGTAACTATGGTTTGCACGTGAGTCAAGGTACAATCTCTAATACAATCAAGTGTTCTTCAGATTATCTCTCACTTGCTCCCAAAAGAGGTGATGTTAAGCGACACAAATTGGCAAAGTATCCTGATCTAGAGAAATCTCTCTATGAATGGATTATTCAATATCAAGAACATGTGAATATGACTGGTGAGCTGATCATCGAGAAGGCGAAAAAGTTTATGAAAGATATGTATCCTATAGATACTCCAGATTTTACTTTTTCCATAGGTTGGCTTGGAAAGTTTAAACCAAGCTATGGAATTAAGAATTTTCGACGTTTCGGAGAGAGTGGATCTGTTGAAATGGAGGGCATGGAGGATAAATTAAAAATCATAAGAGATAAGGTTGATCAGTTTGAAATGAAAGACATCTTCAATATGGATGAAACAAGTTTGTTTTATATTGTTTTATTATTTTTTATTTTATACTTTAGTGATGTAACATGTTTTAATCTTAAGCAGGTCTATTTTTTAGACTTCAACCGGACCATTCCCTTGCAACAATGCAACTTGAAGGGAAAAAACAAGACAAAGAAAGGCTAACTGTTGTTATTTGTTGTAATGAGGACGGCTCCGAGAAAGTTCCTTTATGGATAATTGGGAAGTATGCTAAACCAAGGTGCTTCAAGAATGTAAATTTGAGCAGTTTGAACTGTGAGTACTGTGCTAACAAACGTGCTTGGATGACTGGGGCTTTATTTGAAGATTATGTTCGCCAGCTTGATAAAAAAATGGTTGGAAGAAAAATTCTTTTGATTGTGGATAATTGCCCTGCTCATCCAAAAGCCATTGAAGGATTACAGAGTGTTGAATTGTTTTATTTGCCACCAAACACAACTTCAAAAATTTAACCTTGTGACGGTGGGATTATACGAGCTTTTAAGATGCATTATCATCGTCGATTTTATAGAAGTCTTTTGGAGGGTTATGAATTGGGGGTTCCAAATCCAGCAAAAATAAATGTGTTAGATGCAATTAATCTTGCAATTGCAGCATGGACTATAGATGTTCATGCAAATACAATTGCAAACTGCTTTCGTCATTGTAAACTTCGATCAATAGATAACATGGCTTTTGAGAACTCTGATGAACAGGTAGGTGGTGAAAGCACCCAAGAACTTGGGAATTTGATTAAAGAGTTGGGTTATCACAATGCAATGGATGTCGAAGATGTCCTGAACCACCCACTAGAAAATGTAGTTGCACAATTGTGGATTGATGAAGAAATTATTGAGAGCATTATTGGAACTGATAAAGAAGATGAAGAAGATGCTGAAAGTTCTACCATGGAGCCTCCTTCACGAAATGAGGCAATTAGAGCAGCAATCACATTGAATAATTTCTTGCTGAGTTATGAGAAGACAACACCAGAAGTTCTTACAATGATAAGAAAAATTAGAGATGGGATTCAAGTTGAAATTGATTTCAACAAAAAACAAACGACAATTGAGTCATTTTTCAAGAAGTGTACATAAATTATTCATGTAATATGTACGCATTTATGAAATTATTAATTTATATTTTATATGGGACCTATAGAAATTATAAAAAATGTATTATCTTATAATTTTAGCGAATTATTAATTTAGCACCCTATCCCCGAGTCGGGACCGACAAAAAATATTATTTGAAAGAGTTTATTAATTAATCGAGTATTAATTTATAGAGTTTCTACTGTAATCTGTATCCCTTGCTCCGATCCAAAAATCTGGTGAAGATTCCCACTGAATTTCATGCTTATCGAGAAGCCAAATTTCCTTCCCTTTCTCAGTTCTAGTCGACAATTGCAGCTCCCAAATCTCTGTTTTTCTACTTATCAAGTTATAATCTTGTGGTGCATTGAGATCTGAGAACTAGGGGGTATTTATAGGAAATTTTGAGCTCTAATGGGCTTGAGCTTTACATGGGCCAAACTAGGGACTACTATGCAAATAGCAAAGAAGATCTATCAATTAATTAATTCTCATATTCAACCCATAATATAATTAATTAATTAATATTTATTCATGCCACCAGAGAATCAATATTGTTCTACCTCTTTGCTACCACGTTATGAGGAAGGGGTTGCACGGGCTCGGTATATCCCCATATTTAAGGTCACAAACATTCATTACTCAATTTAGGCTCTAACAAACCTACAAGTAAATTAACATCTTTTATTCCTAAGTAATTTCACTCAATATCTTTTCACTTAAGCTTGAACTTAATCAGCCTACAGGAGTTCCGCATAGTGAACCTTTTTAGCTTCTTAGGGAATGCCACTATCCTATACTGGATATGGTTACCTAATCAAAGAACTACAAGTCTCACACGAGCTGCTACCACACAATATATAGATATACAAGTACATGTAAGACTCTCCATCATAGTATCTCAAAGTGATACACAAACTTGTGTATACCTCTTGATCCTTTATTAGGCTTTAGATTTCATCAAGCCATCGAGATCAAGATTCTTTAAATGTTAGATAAAATAATCGAACTCAGTTAGGTCCTATCAATACGTACCAAACGTACCAGCACCTCTAGTGACCAAGATAAGCCACTAATTACTGACTGTGCTGCAGTCTAAACCGACAGTCTATTCTAGCACTGTCTCAACGGTGATAACCAATTATATCTCGCTAGGTCAAGCGATCCATACGATCTTACGTGATCTACAACACACCATATGATCTCCCTATCGACGAGATAAGAGAATAGAGGTACTTTCGATACTTGTTTGTTAATTCAGACAGGAGATGATAATACAACAATAATGATTCCCAGTATATTAACCATAAACCATGTTCATAATATACCAATCATAATGCTTTCAGTATATAAATCCATCACTTTTGCTAGTCGGCAGATGTCGCGTCTGCCAGTCCACTAGCACACTCGCCTGGTAATTGCTTCCCTTCACTTCTTCAGATCTGGAGTGTGGGCACACAGCTCAGCTTCCAGTTGGTAGGGAGACATTGAATTCTTCCATGCTACATCAGCTTGCGGTGTTAGACACCTGTAATAGTTACACTAGAATGGTGGAAACTCCGATATATTTTTCTTACTTAGAAAGTAAGAAAATCAAGAAAATTGCTATTGCTAGATGCAAAGAGCCTCGTGTCCAAAGATGGCACATAGTGAGCTGATGGATAGCTTGAAAACTTAGAATGCTTAAAGATTGAAATTTCGCAGAGTTTTAATAGCTTTCGTAGAACTAGTTGTTAAGTTCAGTTTTGTAGGTTCATTACCTTGTTGATAAACACTCACTCTGTGCATTTAATTGATAGGTTTTATTTGAATTATTACTTCAACTGAGCCAATTGCGTGGTGTTTTCGTGCGTTATTCTTATTATTTGAGGAAATATTACGTTTGGTCTTGTTGATGTTGTTTTGCACAGATTTTAGGCATTTCTGAGGGTTAAATGAGATGATTGAACAAGTATTCGAGGAACTATCGTGTTGGCATGCACTGAGAGGAGAAAAAGATAGAATATTGCCAAAGAAATTGTGAAAAAGGATGTTTCGTGACACACCCGGCGAGGGAGTGCAAAAGCCGGCGACCCACTCCCTGGCCGACGATCGCATGTTCTTCTCGGCATTCCACCATCCTGCCCGACGATTCTCCATCTCATCCGGCGAGTGCTGCGCAGACACGGCGAGCAAGTTTCAATTCCGGCGGGCACTTGCATATCCGGCGTCCTACCTCCATCACCGGCGACCCACAATTCCAGC
>JAPKLW010000033.1:851121-896063 GCA_026898455.1 Plectranthus barbatus | reverse complement strand
AGTGGTCTGTACACTTGCAGAATAGCGTGTTAAAAAATACGCTATCACTTGTCCAATTGAATGTAACTTCTATTTATAGGCAGACAAGAGAGGTTTGAATTCAGAGTCTCACTTTTCCTAAATTTCTGCATCCTTTGGTGTCAAAATCATTGCAGCTTTAGTCAGAACGGATTTGAGCCAGTCTGATGACTGTTAGCTAGTTGATTCCTTGGATGAAAAAGCTCTAAAGATCACAAACTTTAAGATCTCTTTTCTTAAAGTCTGGATTTGTAAAGATTCTGCTTGTATTTCCTCGCATTGTCTCTAGATACTAGTTTGGGATTCACCCTTGTTGGTTACACTTTGCTGGTGAACACAAGCTGGTATGACGTTTCAGCAATCTTCAGCGATAATGGTCCTTTGCTAGCAGAACTGGTGAAAGCATTTCATCCAACAAACTCCAATCTAGCTCGTGATCAGCTCCTTACAACTTGATAACTCCTAAAATACAATATTACAAATTTGAACAAATCTAAACTAGAGATTCATTTACTGATGATTTATTTGACATATTAAAATATGTAATAAGGAAGAAATTACTAACATAATGTTGGGTTTTGTATACAAATAGCATTTTTTATAATGAGTATACTTTCAACGGTATTTCCTATCTGTTGAACAAACTTACATGCGAGTAACAATGGTATCCTCTTATCTCACCGATAGAGACGATCATACGGAGTGTTATTGATTGCAAAATACAGTATGATTACCTGAACTAGTGAGATATAAGTATTATCACAGCTGAGACAGCGTAAGAGGATAAGTCTGTTAGTGTAGGCTGTAGCATAGTTGAAAAGAGGTAATCTGTCTTGATTACATGATATGCTAGTACGTGAGGTGGCGTATTGATTGGACCATAGTGAGATGTATTATATTGTCTGGCATCAGAGAATACAAGATCTCGATCTTGATTGAGTCCAAACCCTAACAAAGGTTCAGGGGTATGCACGGGTTGACGGTTGCTTTGACTTGTCATGGTGGAGAGCCTGAGTAACGTGCTCGTATACCCACATCTTGGGTAGCAACAGTTCGTGTATTACAGCCTGAGACTGGAGCTAGGTTACCGTATCCGAGTAATAGGATGGGGACATTCCCTGAGGAGCACAATAACATTCATCGTGCTAAAGTCCTTTAGGCTGATTAAGTTCAAGCACGATTGATAAGGTTTGAGTGGTACTGCTCAGGAAATAAGAAATTAATTACTTGTGGTACCTTGTCAGAAGCTTCAATAAATTAATGAATGTCCAGTAACCTTAAATATGAGGATTCTCAAGTAAATGCATCCCGTTCTCATAACGTGGTAATAAATGGGTAAGTTAGTATTAATTTTGTGGTGAAAAAGAATTAATATTAATTAATTAATTGTGTCTTGAGTTGTGGGCATGGGAATTAATTAATTGTTAGGCCCACTTTATTATTTGCATTAGGTCCCAGGTCTGGCCCAATTAAATATGCTGAATGGAGCCCAGTAGCCCATTAGGGTTTACAACCCTAGGTCTATAAATAGTTAGTTCTCTCTCACAAACCCTAGAACTTTGAAATCAGTCAAAACTCTAGTTTGGAGAGAGAGTGGGTGGCGCTTCCTATGTGTCTGGGAGAAGAAGAAATTTGACTCCGACTTTCACAATCACAGTCCTGTGAAATCCTCACCAGTAGCAGGATTGAACAACATTGGGATACAAATCTGAAGATCTAATCTGGAGAACAAATTTTCTTTTCCCTTTTTCTCTTTCTCATTAATTAAATCTAGAAATTGGATTTGTCTAATTTCTGTTTTTGCAGATTTAATTAATTCGCATGGTTGAATCAAGGGATTGGAATTCAAATGTGAAAGATCGGATCTGACACTACGGAGTTAAGGTAAACTTGAATATCCACTGCATTAAATTCATAGGAGCATGCTAGGGTTTATCATTTTGGTAATTGTTCTCAACATCCATGAACGGTCTGGCATAATTGGATTTGGCGGTTTGGTTCGCCATGAAATCCCTACAATTGGTATCAGAGCCAGGTCTCGTTTGCATGGCTCTGTTGGATGGTTTGGTTTTTGTTCCTCGTGGCAACCCATTCGATTTAATCCGCGGTGGTTTATCCGTATTTGGATTATATCGGTTTTGAAAAATCACGAGAAAATATGTGATTAGATTTGATAGAAAATTCAATTATAATAGAATAGTCTATTGTAATTTATTTTTCAAAATCTGTAATTGTACGGGTCAAAAAACAAGACAGAAACTGGCGAGGATGACGCAACGGCGGCGGCAAGAGGCCGCGCGCGATGAGCCGCAGAAGGAGGCCGGTTGCGGGTGGTGGACAGCAGGCCGGGGCGCTAACCCTAAATAGGGTTAGTGCTGCATAGCCTCGTCTCCACGGTTGCAGTCAGCGGCGGCGGCTAGGGGTTCCCAGGAGAGCAGCGGCGACAGCGGCAGTAGCTCGAGCGGACGGCAGCAACGTTAGACTACGGGAGGCATAGCAGCTTGCATTGCACGTAGGCCAGTGCAGCCTGTGTCGACCGACGTGCTGCGCATTGCTCGACACGACAAGCTGTGTTGGTCGACGCAGCCCCTGTGTTAGTCGATGCCGATGCCAGTGACGGCAGCTCGGCGTGGTGGCGGCGGTGGTAGGGTATGGTGTTGTTGATTGGTGCAATCGGTTACAAACCCTAGGGTTTGTGATTCAGTTGTGGGACCAATTTTTAAATCACAAAACCCTAAATCCAAAAGAATTTGGTGGTTGAGGATATCAAAGCCCTTGAAGATTTGAAGAAGATTTGGAGCTATCCAAATTTAAATTTCAAATTTTGTAATAGATAGGATTATTTTATTTTCTTGTTTTGGGGCCACGAGGAATTGTTGTTTGTCTTAATTGCCCTCGTATGATATGTGATTTATTATTTGTGCAATAAGCATGTGTTGATAATAGGAAAACAAGTTTTACTGTTTTATTATTTACAGCTTTAAAAGCATGCTTATGTTATTAATTTCTTGTTGGATTATATTTTGAATTTTTGGACTTGTTTAATTACATGCAAAACTTTGGAAAAATATAATGACAAGAAATTATTTATGAGCGCATTTAAGAAATCTTTTGAATCAAAAATACTAAGTGGATTTTTTAATTAAAATCAATACACCTCCAGAAAGTGACCCTAGGCTGTAAGTGTATCTCCCATCTTAGTAAACGTCTACGAGTGTAGCTTGATAATTCCCAGAGGTGCATGGGCTGCAGTTGTTGAGATTTCTAGACAAACAATTTAAATCAAGTGAATAGTGGGAGGGTTTTGCGTAAACGCCTACAAGTGTAGCTTGCGTAACTCATTCCCATAAGTATTCTAGGATTGATTTAAATTACAGATAACAAAGGCTTTAAGGGTCGTGCAGTATGGTTACGTGCCATGCCAAACTCTCTTTTGGCTAGAGTTAAATTTGTAGTTAAGTGCTTAGAAGCATCTTAGAATATAATGCAGTTGTTGCTTCCCTGTTCTTGAGAGATGGCTTGGTCTAAGGTTTTACACTAATTATTAGTTTCATGTGTCTAAGGATTCCTGACATGGTACGAAATTAAACGATTGGGGGTTAAAACCCGCATTCTGGTTGAGGGTGACATCGTAAACGTCTACGAGTGTAGCTTGCGGTGAGAACTCTTGGGCTATTAGTGGAAAATATTTGTATTTGATTTATCAAGAGGTTTTCAATGCATTTGTTTTCGAATTTTCTGCATGTATGTTCTTATTAAGATTATTTATTTGTTTCAGACTTCCTGGAATGGAAGTGCAATCTTGAATACATCCTGATTGTAGAAGAACATATGTTCGTTCTGCAAGTACTTCGTCCTGAGGCGCACACTGCAGAATCCTCTCAAATAGATATAGACTTTTACAACAAGTGGGAGAAATCGAACAATGTAGTCAAGTGCTACATGATAACCACTATGTCGAAAGTCTTACAGCAGCAACATCAGCACCATAGGGATGCCTATGACATTATGGCCAGTCTGGAGGCAACCTATGTGGAAACTGATAGAGCTGTCAGAATTAATCTCATGAGGGAAATCGTGAGTAGAAAAATGATCGATGGTAGCTCAGTGAGAAGCACATAGTTTCCATGACTCACCTCATGGGTGAGCTGACTGTGCATGGTGGAGGTATTGACGCTGGAGGCCAAAGTCGATATCATACTGAACTATCTACCCAAGTCCTTTGAGAGTTTCAGACTGAATGTTGTCATGAACAAGAAAGAGTATACTCTTAATGAGTTGCTTAATGACTTGATGGCTACTGAATCAGTCATAAATCCTCAAAAGGTTGCCTTAGCTACTTCTGGTAATCTCTCTGCTATACCAAAAGGTATGAAGCGGAAAAGAGGGATTAAGAAGAAAGCTCGAAAGGCAACTGCAAAGGACATGGAGGCTAACAGGAAGCCTAGGGCATCAACTTTGAAGGACAACTGTTTCAAGTGTGGTAAGAAAGGACATTGGAGGAAAGATTGTCAGGCCGAAAAGCTAGACAAGATATGCCATTTGCAAGTGTAATTGAAGCATGATTAGAGTCTATCTTTGCTCTTTAAGAGTTGTAGAGACTGACTTGTTAACCATGTTGTTGTACTTTGCAGGGAACCGTGCCGAGAAGGCTGGAGAATAATGGCAAGAAAATACCAGCTGCATGGAAGGCAACGTTTTCAGTCAGAGCCTCATGAAGTTTTCTTTCTCCTTATGTTTTTGATGAATAAAGTACTTTTGAGAGTTTTATTTTGAGCCGTGTTTTTCCGGCAAGACAAATGTTTATCAGCTTCGCATGGATATTTTGTTATTTATGATAGTTATTTATTTATGTAATTAAGAATAACAATGTTATCTATTTTGGGATGTTGATTACTCTCTATATATTTCTTACTTTTATCAAAACAGTCCATGAATGTTGCATGTAATTTGAAATTGATAATCCTAGAAAGAGAAATTTTATTTCTTTTGATGAGGATCTTACATATCTCTGGCACTTGAGACTGGGTCAAGTCAACTTGAAGCGAATTCAGCGACTTGCAGATGACGGTACATTGTACTTAGTCCGGCCTGTACCATATCAAGTCTGTGAATCCTGTATCAAGAGAAAGATGACCTCTAGGCCTTTTAAGGTTAGTCAGTCTCGATCAGAGGATGTGTTTGAATTGATCCATTCTGACTTATGTGGGCCCATGTCCACACAGGCTCGTGGAGGGTATGAGTACTTCGTCACTTTCATTAATGACTACTCGAGATACGGATACGTTTACCTGCTTCGCTACAAGTCTGAATGCTTGAGAAATTCAAAGAGTTCAAGGCTGAGGTAGAAAAGAAGGTCGGGAAAACTATCAAGTCACTGCGATCTGACCACAGTGGCGAATACCTCAGCAACGAGTTCCTACAATATTTGTCGGAACAAGGGGATTACATCCCAGTGGACTGCACCGAGTACTGCCCAGTAAAATGGTGTAGCCAAAAGAAGGAATAGAACTCTTTGGGAGATGGTAAGATCAATGATGAGTTATGCAAGCTTACCCATTTCGTTTTGGGGATACGCATTGGAAACAACGACTTACGTCTTGAACCTGTTATCTTGAAGAAGGTAGGAACATCTATATGCAGCAACCCGATGGTTATATGCGCAAGGGCGAAGAACATCTTGTCTGAAGCTTAAGAAGTCCTTGTACGGACTTAAGCAAGCTTCAAGGTCGTGGAACTTGGGTTTCAACAATGTGATTAAATCTTATGGATTTTCATAGTTGGAGAACGAAAGTTGTGTTTACCGACTTTGTGTCAGTGGGAGCGTGGCTTTCCTTACACTGTACGTGGATGATATACTCCTATTTGGAAACAACGAGGGAGTGATGTCAGAGATTAAACATTGGTTATTCGAACAGTTCCAAATGAAGGATTTGAGAGAAGCTGGGTACATCCTTGGGATTAAAGTCTTACGGGATCGTAAGAAAAGGATGTTAAGCTTATCTCAGGCATCCTATGTGGATACTATGATAGCCCGGTTCTGCATGCTACTTGCCAAGAATGGCTTGCTACCTTTCAGACCTGGCGTACATCTTTCTTCTGGGAATTGTCCTGTGAGAAAGATGAGATGAGTCTTGTACCATATGCATCTGCGGTGGGTAGTCTCATGTATGCAATATTGTGTACCGGGCTTGATATTTGTTATGTCGTTGGCATGGTAGCAAGATATCAGTTTGACCTTGGACATGCGCATTGGACTGCAGTAAAGCACATCCTCAAGTATTTGAAGAGAACTAAGAATTATTGCCTAGTTTATCAAAGTGAGGATTTCTGCCCTGTAGGTTACACAGATTCAGATTTCCAAGGGGACCAGGATGAGAAGAAATCGACCTCATGTTATGTGTTTACCTTGGGAAGTGGGGTTGTATCTTGGAGGAGCGCAAAGCAGAAATGCATTGTTTACTCCACCATGGAGGCGGAATATGTCGCCGCCTTCAAAGCTTTGAAAGAAGGGGTATAGCTTCAGAATTACTTTTTAGAGTTGGATGTGATTTCGAGTCTGTCTAAGAGCATCACAATTCATTGTGACAAATCTAGTGTAGTGGAAAACTCGAAGAAACCACGGACTTACAAGGCAAGCAAACACATAGAGAGGAAGTACCATATCATACGAGAAATCATATCGAGGGGCGATGTGCAGATCAAGAAGATTGACACTAGAGACAACCTACCTGATCCATACACAAAGTGCTTGCCACAAAGGTTTACAAAAGACTTATTCGTGGACTAGGTCTGAGGTGGATGCGTACCACTAGCAGTGGTTAATGTAATAGCTAGGCTAGATAGATGCACCGTATACTCTGTAATAGCGACTGTAATGTTTTGAGTATAAGTGGGAGATTGTTGGGTTTTTTATACAGAAAGCATTTATTACAATGAGTATACATTCAACGGTATTTCCTATCTGTTTAACAAACTTACATGCGAGTAACAATGATATCCTCTTATCTCACCGATAGGGACGATCATACGGCATGTTGTAGATTGCAGAAGATAGTATGATCACTTGACCTAGTGAGATATAAATATTATCACTGCCTAGACAGCATACAAGGATAAGTCTGTTGGTGTAGGCTGCAACGTAGTCAGAAAGAAGTAATCTGTGTTGATTACTTGATATGCTGGTACGTGAGGTGGCGTATTGATTGGACCACAGTGAGATGTACTCTACTATCTGACATCATAGAATACAAGATCTCGATCATGATTGAGTCCAAACCCTAACGAAGGTTCAAGGGTATGCACGGGTTGACTGTTGCTTTGACTTGCCATGGTGGAGAGCTTGAGTAACGTGCTCGTATACCCGCATCTTGGGTAATAGTAGTTCATGTATTATAGCCTGAGACTGGAGCTAGGTAACCATATACAAGTAATAGGATGGGGGACAATCCCTGAGGAGCTCAATAACATTCATTGTGCTGAAGTTCTGCATGCTGATTAAGTTCAAGCATGGGTGGTGATAAAGTTTGAGTGGTACTGCTTAGGAAAGAAGAAATTAATTAATTGTGGTAGCTTCTTAGAAGCTCCAATAAATTAATGAATGCCCAGTAACCTTAAATATGGGGATTCTCAAGTAAATTCATTTCATTCTCATAACGTGGTAATAAAGAGGTAAGTCAGTATTAATTCTGTGGTAAAAAAGAATTAATATTAATTAATTAATTATGTCCTGGTTTTTGGACATGAGAATTAATTAATTGTTAGACCCACTTTATTATTTGCATTAGGTCCTAGGTCTGGCCCTATTAAATCTGCTGAATGGAGCCCAGTAGCCCATTAGGGTTTACAACCCTAGGTCTATAGTTCTCTCTCACAAACCCTAGAACTTTGAAATCAGTTAAAACCCTAGTTTGGAGAGAGAGTAGGCGGCGCCTCCTGTGTGTCTGGGAGAAGAAGAAATTCGACTCCGGTTTTCACAATCACAGTCATTTGGAATCCTCACCAGTAGCAGGATTGATCAACATTGGGATACAGATCTGAAGATCCAATCTGGAGAACATATTTTCTTTCCCTTTTTCTTTTTCTCATTAATTAAATCTAGAAATTGGATTTGTCTAATTTATGTTTCCACAGATCTAATTAATTTGATTGGTTGAATCAAGGGATTGGAATTCAAACGCGAAAGATCGGATCTGACACTACGGAGTTAAGGTAATTAAACTCGAATATCAACTGCATTAAATTCATAGGAGCATGCTAGGGTTTATCGTTTTGATAATTGTTCTCAACATTCATGAACGGTTCGACTTATTTGGATCTGGCGGTTCAGTTCGTCATGAAATCCCTACACATAATTCATAACACCTATGTTGTAGAAATGGTTTCTAGATAATTTCTGCCCGACTCGAAATTTATAAAATCGATTTCATTAAATATTTCCAAACTATTCAGCATCCAGGTGGGTTTGGCGTTGGATTTTATAATTATTTTTTTCAAAAGATAAAATTTATTCTAATTCCCATTTTTTATTTAATAATAATTTTATATTTGAAGTATTAAAAAAAAAATTAACCAATTATGTACCACCTAGAAAATGATTATAATCTACACTTAGGTATTAGACTCTACTCGAATACCTAACTAATTTTAATATCATAAATAAGACAAATGCATGTCTTAATATTGTTTTAAAATTAATTTAAAACATTATTATCATTTCTTAAAAGTGCACACCATCAATTACGTACTTTGTTGATGGGTTTATTAGTTTATCACTCACCAAATTTTCGATTTTGTTACAATCATTTGTTCATATTCAAAATGAAAACTAATCGTACACTATTTAATTTAATAAATAAATAAATAATTGACTTCAAATCACTCAAATACCTAATTATAAATAAAGGTGTAATCAGTATGAATTTAACTGGTACTATGATACTTAAGTTTTGAATATAAATTATGTTTAATTTTTTAGTACAATTATTTATTTAAAAATAATATCATATTCGTATACAAATTCATTTTTTTCATAGAACTATAAATCTAGTTACTCTTAAATAATAAAAATATTAACTTTATAAAATTAATAATTTTGGTTGTCAAGCTTGTTCGTGATTCGAAGAATACTATAATCCTCAAGTTCGATTTTTTTGATAAATGAGTTTTATTAAATGAGCTCGAATAGACTTTTATCCAATCAAGACTCGAATAATTCACAAACAAGATTGATTTACAACCTTACCCCACAAATTCCAAAATGCACGTCATATTGTCATTGTCGAACATTTCCAGTTACTCTCGATTTTAGTAGGTAAGTGAACAAAATTGTAAACAATAAATTTAATTCTGGGTGTTCATACATAAACAATTACACGCAAAACATTAATTAATTAATGCATACTAACATAATGTGTTAGGTCCAATCTTTTCTACCGACACTAATTAAGTAGTTTAATTTTAATCTTTTTATAACTGCTTACAATAAAAATTAAATAAAAAAATATGGGGCATACCCACAAGAAACTCCAAGTTTTGGGACTAAAAACCTTTCCAATTCATACTCAAAATCTAATTAAGTAAATTATTTCTTTAGCTACCACTTTTGTACTCATGCCTACGTGACACATTTCACAATTGACCTCTCAAATAATTTTCACTCACTAATTTTTAATTGCTTTAGTTGAAATTATGCTTTCCAAACAATTTAATACAAAATTTAAATTTAACATGGCAGATTTGGGAATCCTTCCACTACTTTCATAATAATTTAGATTATAATTAAAAACTAAACCTAATCATCTTTGTTTTTACTATATTTTTTAAAGGTATTGATTTTTTTTAATATATTATAAACTATGTGTATTACTAATTAAAATATATGTCAAATTATTTATTTTGTTTTAAATTTATGATAAATTATCAGTTTTATTTCAAATATATAACAATAGTAGAAATCCAACCACGAAAACTTGACATGGTTTGTCGGAAAACACATAAACATTTGCAAAACTATAGGTTAACATACATATATATTATAAACTATTGTAGTTTCTCAACTTTTTTGTTTTCGGATTATTGTTCCCTTTCTAAATATAGATTAAAATTAATGGTTTAACATATTTTTAGCAATAAGTATAGTTTGCAATATATTTGAAAAACTACAATAACTTGTAATATATTTGAAAAACTACAATAGTTTGTAACACATTTGAACTTTTACTATTTTTAAAAGGTATAAATGTACAAATATATTACAAATTATAATGATTTTCTCAAATATATTATAAATTATGAGTATTTTTAATTAAATGCATAAACTATAAGTTTTATTTCAAATTTATGATAAGAATGAAAATTCTGCAACACAAAACCAATGTTTCAACGAATATCTCGAATGAAACGATATCAACTTTTAAAAAGCCATCAGCACACCCAAGATGTGGTTTTGTTTGGAATTTTGTAGAAACGCCTACTTTCTATAGTCGAATTTCATACACAGTTATAAATTTGACATAAAACTAATACTGAGCCATTTGCTTAAAACTATATACAGATACAGTTCGTTATATTTAAAAAAGGGGGGGGGAATGTTCAATTATATTTCGAATTATATGCATTTTTTTAAAATTTATCACAAACTATTCGAATGTTTAAATAAATACCCAAATCATTTAAAACTATGTAAATATACCTCATACTATTTTTTCGATCAACAGAAAACTAATTGTACTGTCGAAAATATAAGTCCAACACAATGAGCTTTCATACTAAATATTTAAATTCAAAATTAAATTTAATTTGTTGACGATGATAGAATAATAAATTCATGTATATCTTTTAGATATAATTGTATCTAGGGTTTGCATTCCTGCATATCTCGTACATTTTTTCATATCTTTTTGCTCTCTATTTATATTGATCAATAAAACTTTTACGTTTGTGGGAAATCCTATCATGGTAATAGCCATTTAACGATCCCTCCCCTCTCAATTATCTCGGCTCTCTCTCGCTCGCCTCTATTTCCCGTCGCCTACCATGGCTAACGACGCACTTCTCCTTTCTACTCTCATTCATATGGTTACCATCAAGTTATCTTCGTCGAATTTTCTTCTATGACACTCGCAATTGCTGCCCCTTCTCACCTCGTAGGACTTGATGAAATATGTTGACGGCTCTCTACCACCTCCTCCCGCGGCGCTTGCCTCTCCATCCAGAGCCGCGACACCAAATCCGGACTACACTGCTTGGCATCTTTAGGATCAACGTTTGCTTTGTCTACTCCTTTTTACCTTGTCCGAAGAAGCCATGGCCTAAGTTCTTGGTTGTCATACATCTTGCACCGTTTGGATGACTCTTGATGCTGCCTTCGCCAACAAATCGAAGATGCGTGAACTGCGCTTAAAGGATGACCTCCAATCAATCAAACGAGGCTCATGTTCTGTTACTGAGTATGGTCGGGAATTCAAAGCGATATGTGATCAGTTAGCAGCCATCGGTCGACCGGTAGATGACACCGAAAAGGCCCACTGGTTCCTTCGGGGTCTTGGTCCCGCTTTTTCCTCCTTCTCGGTCGCCCATATGGCGCTCACGGCTCTGCCTTCTTTCCGAGATCTCTTATCTAAGACTGAAAGTTTTTCTATATTTCAGGACTCCATGGATTCTCAATCTTCTTCGCATGTCGCCTTCTATGGCCAATCGCAGCACGCGCCCTCCGTCGACCCTACCCGTGGTGGCTCTGAACGTCGAGGCAACAACTCCCGTAGTTCTCAGCGTCGACGTGGTGGCAACGGAAAGAACAACCAGCGTCGTCCTCTGCATTGTCAAATATGTCGCTAGGAGGGTCACTACGCGGATGCCTGTCCAGACATATATTCTCGCACTTCGACTGCTCACCTTGCATAGGCGTTCAGTTCCGGCTGCTCCATCTCATCTCCTTCGACATCCGACTGGTTCCTCGATATTGGTGCTTCAGCAAACATGACACCCGACGCTGTGACCCTAGATAATTCTCAGCCTTATTTTGGTTCTGACCTTGTTATAGTCGGTAACGGTGCACAACTTTCTATTTCTCAAATTGGTTCTTCTCGGATTTCTAATTCTTTAAAATTATTGGATGTTTTGGTGGTTCCTTCTTTAACTAAGAATTTACTATCTATTAGTAAACTCACGTCTGACTTTTCAGTTGATGTTCTGTTTTTTGATCGTCTTTTTTAAATCCGGAATCGCCACACCAAGGAGGTCCTCACACGCGGTCGACGTAATGGCGGGCTATACACCTTGGATCGCATGATCCATGCTTTTACTTCAAAATTACAAAACAATGTTTTAAAAGCTTCTTTTGAGCTTTGGCATAGTCGTCTTGGACATGTTTCTTATGATGCTATTTCTTTAGTTAATAAGCAAGGTCGTATTTTTGTTACTTCATGTCTGCCCTAACCAACTCTTTGCATTTCTTGTCAGAAAGCTAAAAGCACTCGTCTGCCATTTACTTTGAATGAAAAACGTGCCTTGCATGTCTTGGATATTATCCATTGTGATTTATGGGGTTCTGCACCTGTTACGTTGAATGCTTCTTTCCGCTATTATGTTATATTCATTGATGACTTCAGTTGGTTTACTTGGTTTTTTCCTGTAATTAAAAAGTCGGATTTCTTTGCGATTATGAAAACCTTCACATGCCTTGTGGAGAATCTCTTTTCTCGTCATATTAAGGTTTTTTAGAGTGATGGTGGCGGTGAGTTCATCAGTAATGATGTCTCCGAATTTTTTCGCTCTAAGGGCATTAATCATGTTATGTCTTGTCCTTACACTCCGTCTCAGAATGGGCGTGCGGAGCGTAAACACCGGTACATTACTGAAACTGGTCTTGCTCTGCTTTTTCATTCTAATCTTCCTTTACACATGTGGGTTGATGATTTCTCTACTCCGACTTATATTATCAATCGCCTACCATCTACCATTCTTCAGGGATTATCGCCCTTCGAGACATTATTTGGCTCACCTCCTAACTTTGAGAATTTCCATCTGTTTAGTTGTCGAGTTTATCCATGTTTACGAGATTACGCTGCTGACAAATTTTCTCCTCGCAGCTTACCTTACATATTTATTGGCTTTTCTTCTCAGCATAAGGGTTACTGTTGTCTCGATCCGACTACTTCCCGCGTTTATGTAACGCGGCATGCTCGCTTCGATGAGTCATGTTTTCCAATGGTGCCTTCTTCACATGCACAACCCCTTGCTCAATTGGATGTCTCGGGTTTCCTGGAACCGCATGCTCATCTTCCCTCGCCCGCGGCCTCTAAGCCCCCGCTGTTGCCTCCGCCCGCGCCTTCCTCGCCTGCTTCCGATACTTTTGGCCTTGTTCTATCTGTTTTAATGATTTAGATGTTCCTGTAGCTGAACACCCTTCGCCTGAGCCCGCTACTCCGGCGGTCCAGCCAAATTCGCCGCCTGCTCCTGCCGGTCATCATATGATCACACGGGCTCGTGCTGGGATTTTTAAACCTCGGCATCTTGCATACTATGCTTCGACCCAACTACACACGACACTTCTTTCTTCCGTCGAGCCGAAGGGGTTCAAGTCTGCTGCTAAGAACCCTCTCTGGCTCGCTACCATGACCGAAGAGATGGATGCGCTACATCGCAATCACACTTGGGACCTTGTTCCGCCACCACCTAACTCGAATATTGTGGGTTGCAAATGGGTTTTCCGGACTAAGTTTCGCTCTGATGAGTCCATTGAACGACACAAAGCTCGCCTAGTTGCACATGGGTTCTCTCAGATTCCCGGTATTGATTTTTCTCACACATTCAGTCTGGTAGTCAAGGCCACAACTGTTCGTGTAATTCTATCTCTCGTCGTCGTCAACTCTTGGCCTCTTCATCAACTCGACTTAAAAAATTCCTTCTTAAATGGTAGTCTATCTGTTCCCGTGTATATGTCTCAACCTCCAGGATTTATTGATTCCAGATTTTTGAATCATGTTTGCTTACTCAAGAAAGAATTATACGGTCTTAAACAAGCCCCTCGTGCATGGTTTCAACGGTTAAGTTTGTTTCTTCTGTCCGTCCGTTTCATATGAAGTATGGCGGACACTTCACTGTTTATCTTCAACCGTGGCTCTTCTCTCCTTTATTTGTTGGTTTACGTCAATGACATCATTCTCACAGGAAACAATGCCGATTATATTTCAGCTTTTATTTCTCGAATGCCCAAGGAATTTCCTATTACAGACATGGTTACGCTTAGCTATTTTCTGGGCTTGGAGGTGACTTATACTTCTGAGGGCTAAATTCTTTCTCAAGCTAAATATGCAAGGGACATCCTCAATCGTTCAGACATGCTCGATGCAATGCCCGTCGCGACACCGCTCCCTGCTGGCATCACCTTACCTCAAGATGGTGACACTTATGACAATGTCACTCACTATCGATCTATTGTTGACGCGCTTCAATATCTTACCATCACTCGGCCATATATTGGTTTTGTCGTTAATCTAGTTAGTCAATTTCTCAAGTGCCCTACTCTCGATCACCTACAGGCAGTCAAACGGATTTTACGATATGTTAAGGGCACTCTCTCTCACGGCTTATTCTTTTCGCGATCAGCCTCTTGTGACTTGGTCGCCTATTTCGATGCAGACTGGGCTCGATGTGTTGATACTCGTCGTTCTACTTACGGTTATGCTATTTTCCTGGCTGTAAATTTAGTCTCATGGAGTGCAAAGAAACAACCGATTGTCGCTCGTTCAAGTTGCGAGTAAGAATATCGAGCTATGGCAAATACCGCGGCTAAAATTATCTGGATTGCTTCGCTGCTCCGTGAGTTACATGTCCCTCTTGATCGACCGCCACGCCTTTTTTGTGATAATAAGAGTTCCATCTTCCTCATTCAAAATCCGATTGCCCATAAACAAGCTAAGCACATCGACATCGACTATCATTTTGTTCGTGAACTTGTTCAAGCCGACAAACTACAGACTGAGTTCGTCCCTACTGATTTCCAAATAGCCGATATCTTTACGAAGGCTCTTCCACGACCACTCTTCGAGTTCTTCTGACGCAAGCTCAGGATCGATGTGGTTCAGCAGAATTCGACGCCTTCGCTTGAGGGGGATGATAGAATAATAGATTCATATATATCTTTTAGATATAATTGTATCTAGGGTTTACATTCATGCATATCTTGTACATATTTTCATTTCTTTTTGCTCTCTATTTATATTGATCAATAAAACTTTTACGTTTGCGGAAAACCCTATCAAACGATACAATGAGTTTTTTTTAATCAGAAAAATAATTTATGATATACTTACATAATTCTAAATAATTAAAAGTATTTATTAAAATATTCAAATAATTTAAAATAAATTCAAAAAGACTTACATAATTTGGAATATAATTGAAATATTGGTTGTATTGAATAGTTGGCTCAATGTAGGCCAAGTATTGAATTTTCATAAAATCATTAATATTCATGAATTATCACTGCGCAGCTAAAAAATAGTCTATCGTCTCATTTTGTGTCGAATAACTATGAAATAACTAGTGTATGCTATGTATATAAATTGTGTTTATAAATTATGTAGGTCTCCTTAGAGATGGTCTCAACATTTTTTTATTGTGAGACGAACTTTAATACATCATTTTAATAAGTTAAATAGATCATTTAATTTTAAAAAATTATATTATTTGCAACAAAGAAATACATCATTTGCAATAAAGAAACACATCATTTCATTAAATTCGTCTCATAATAAAAATGATGAGACCGTCTCATCTGAGAATTTGCCATATAAAGAGTTGGTCTCTTGAGAGACTGTCTCAACAATTTTTTATTGTGAGACGGACCTTAATATATCATTTCAATAAGTTAAATACATAATTTTATTTTTAAAAATTACATTATTTGCAACAAAGAAATACATCATTTGCAATAAAGAAACAAATCATTTCATTAAATTCGTCTCACAATAAAAATGATGAGACCGTCTCATCTGAGAATTTGTCATATAAAGAGTTGGTCTCCTGAGAGACGGTCTCAACATTTTTTTATTGTGAAACGGATATTAATACATCATTTCAATAAGTTAAATACATCATTTCATTATCACAAATGCCAAATTTCGAAAATATTTTTAACAATAAAAAGTGAGTCCATAGAATTGTAATCAAAACCCCCCACAATAGTTAAATTCTTAATTTACTTGCCTGTTACCGTTTATTGAATGAGTAGCACCTCAAGGCCTATATACTAATGGTATTCAAATCTATGAATCGCCAAATAGGCGAAAACGCTTACAGGTTTACAAATTTGATGAGTCAATATTTAGGGAAGCATAAAAATGAACATAATTTTACCAATATAATGCAACGGATGCATACAAGATAATTAATATTTGGCCACAAATAAACTATGAATAAAATTAGTCAACTACAATAAAAGGGTTTTCCACGGTTCCAACTTATTATCTATCCTTCCAAATATAACTAATTAATAATAATAGAAGCCTATAATTTTTATTTCGGTCCTTTCCCGAGTATTTTGATAATTGATTTATATGAGAAGTTTTATGATTTAAGACTCCAAAGACAATTTAATCATCAATTTAGGATAAGAAGGTGAATTTTCTATTAGGGATGTGAAAAATTCTAAAATTTTTTAAAAAACTTTAATTTAAGAAGTGAAAAATTATAAAACTATCAATCCAGAACATCAATATCTTATCGATTGAGAATTTAGGATATTTATTGTTTTGAATTGACAATTGATCTTTTGAATCTTAAATAAGTAACTAAACTATCTTTCAAGTCCCAAAATAATAATTATATATTATTGCCCTTTATGCTAAAAAAGAATACCCTACATACTTCGAAAGATATATCATTGAGTCTTTGTGAGATATTTATGAAACTTCCATTATCTAAATGATGTATTTCAATATAGTAAATGATGTATTGATCAATATATTATCAGCCATGCTGAAAAACAACATTATTAAATATACTTCATTTGTCCCGCATAAATTATCCACTTTTTCTTTTTCGTTCGTCGTGTGATATTAGTCAACTTTCCTATCATAACAACTTTTTAATACTCATTAATAAATATTCATTCCACTACCACTCACATATACTTTGGTTATCGTGCCCCATCAAATGAGACAATTTGACCGTAACGAATGGAGTATATTATATACATATCTCATCGTCTAAAAAAAACAACTTTTCGCACAAATTTTTGCTAAAATGATATAAAACCCAATAAGTCAAATCATAAAAGCAATTTGGTAACTAACCTTGTAATCAATCATTTCAAAATATGGAGCATGAACAAGAAGGCAATTAGCAGTTGAAAAAAACCAAGAAGTTGGTGTGAGCCATTGGCAGATGCACATGGAGCTTAGGTGGGCTTCAATTTCCCAATCGATTTTATGTTTTGGTTTTAGCATTAGTATGTATGTCTTTACAAGATAATCTTTATCGGTACCTATTTTTAGACCAATTTATATCATTAAGATTAAGTAATTAGTGTATAAAATATTTATTATAATAAATTGATATTTTTACTCGGTAAAATTGAAGCATATATTGTACTCCATTTACTAATTTTGTTACGAGTGAGAGGTGTACGGGATTTACGTAAAGTCCACTCACTCTTCACTTTACTTAGTATGTATCTAAGAGATATAAATTAAGGGAAGTTGTGAAATTGAAATTGAAATTGGTAAAGATGTACGATCCCATTTTTGCCAAGAGTTTCAGTCGCCACGATCGCAGGCGATTTGGATGTTTTGCTCTTCTTTTCTCTCTCTTTATCGCACTCTCCACTTTCAACCCTACTCTGCATCCCTTGACTATCAGTTCGTCGCTCTCTCCTCTCTTCGTTTTTCACTGTGTTTTGTGATAAACTCATGTCTGCTCTGTTTTTCCAGTAGGAGACGCTGTGACTTTGCAGCTCTCGATCAACACCATCCAAGACTTGCTCATCGATGATCACATTTCTTCAGGTACCTTAATCTTCGCCATTACATATCTCACTCATGTATTATGGAAACTGTTGTGAATGACAACTCCATATTAGTATGTTATCACAAGCTCTCACGGTTTTATTTTTGGACACCTCCCGGATAGGCCTCGTACTAATGTAGTTGGGTTTGTTGGCGTTATGTCTCAGTTGATCTAAAACAGGATTCAGACACATCGAATCTACGAGCTGATCATGCTGTCCAATTCACCAACAACACGGTTGCAGAAGCAGAAGCAGAGACATTAGTGAATCTACAAGCGTCGTCGGATGATAAAGTGATCAAGGCCATGGCGGAGCAGCAGCTTGAGCTTGATCAGAAACAGAGAGAGGAGGCGCCATTGTGCAGAGCTCTGAAAACGAAAGCAGATTACTGTGAGATGGAAGGAGACGTGAGAGTCGACTCCAACGCGTCGACCGTGTTTCTCATCAGTCGCACCGCCGCAGCTTCATGGATATGGACCATACAGCCTTATCCCAGAAAGGGAATCGCATTCGTCAAGAACTGGACGGTCAGACTAGAAACGGCGGAGGACACCGTCCCAAAATGCACTCACACTCATCCCCACCCAGCGCTGCTATTCTCCGTCGGCGGATTCACCGGAAACCATTTCCACGACTTCGCCGATCTGCTATTCCCTCTCTTCACAACCTCGTTTCCCTTCAAAAGAGACGTGCATTTCCTCACCACCGACAACAAGCCATGGTGGCTGTCCAAATACCGGCCTCTCCTCCACCAGCTAACCCGACACCGCATCCTCGACGCCGACCACGAGACCCGCCACGTCCACTGCTACAACAAGCTAACCGCAGGCCTCAAATTCCACAGAGAGCTCGTGGCGGATCCTGCATCAGGCGCCGCCGCCAGCATGTCCCAATTCCGGCAGCTCCTCCGACGAACATACTCCCTCGACAGAATCAAGTCCGCCGGCCGGAAAAAAGGCGGCCGGAAGCCCCGTCTGATGATTGTTTCGAGAAAACGGACGCGGGTACTCATCAACGAGGGTCAAGTCGCCCGACTGGCGAGGAAACTGGGGTACGAGGTGGTGTCAGCAGACAGCGACGTGTCGACAAACTTGACGAGGTTCGCGCAGCTGGTGAATTCGTGCGATGTGATGATGGGAATCCATGGAGCAGGGCTGACCAACATGCTGTTCCTGCCGGAGAAGGCTGTGCTGATCCAGGTGGTGCCGTGGGGCGCCATTGATGTGTTTGCGAAGCTCGATTTCGGAGACCCGTCGGCGGGGATGAACATAAGGTATTTGGACTACAAGATTGGATTGAGGGAGAGCTCTCTCTCTCAAAGCTATCCCGTCGATCACCCTGTTCTTAGAGATCCATTGTCTATACATAGACAGGGATGGTTGAAACTGAGGGAAGTTTATCTGCATAATCAGAATGTCACCATTGATATTGCTAGGTTTAGACCCACTTTGGCCAAGGCTCTCAAGCTTTTGCGTTCTTGAAATTTTTATTCTATTTTTTGTTTATACTACCAATTCTTGCAGTTGATGTTTCAAGTGTAGTGTTTTTGCTTATATTGTAATAATTCTTTGAAGTTTCCATATATCAAATGCAAACTGCATTATGTGAGCAAAAAGCCAAAAAAAAAGTATGCGGTTTAGTAGAGACATGTTTGATTTCTAGATGGCTTGCCAATAGACTAACATGATTTTATATTTTGTCAATTGATCAATGACATCTACTGATAAAATAGATTGATTTCTTCATGTTATAATACTTGGTGTGAGTTTTGTGACATATAATGGCAAAATATGTAAATCAAGATGTGTGTGGATAAATTTAAGTGTAAATAAATTATCAAAACCCCACATGATATATAATCATACTTAAAGCTAGATTTGTGTCGCAATGTGAGCATAAAAAATATTAATGGAACTTGACACCTATTCTTAATATCAATATTATTTTCGCCAAAAGAAAAGAAAGAAAACTTATTGTGATATTTAAATAAACAATAATATTGGCCCATTCTATTATTGGGTTTTTCAGCTTGGTCCAATTTATTCCAGGTAACAGGCTCATCCCATCTATAAAATCTTATCGTAGCCCATTATTTAAGAAATCTAAAGAGTCTTATTTATTTATTTATGTTTATTTTTCTACGAGAGATGTCGATCCCAAAATTTCTCATGAATAAGTCTTTATATATATATATATATATATATATATATATATATATATATATATATATATATATATGATACTTAGATTTGCATTTATGTATTGCGCGGTAAAATGTTATTTATTTAGAATTTTATTTTTCTAATAATTTCATTAATTTAAATTTTATTCAGACGTTTTAATTTAATTGTATATCAATTTAATAATTTATTACAAACAGACAAAATACTTTAATCACTTACGTCTCAAATTAAAACACGTTAAAAATTTTAAGTAATTCTAAATATAAACTCATATTCTACTTAGTCATCTTATTTATATTTTATATAAAATTAAATAAACATAATTTTTTATAAGTTTGCAGTATGTAATCTTTGTCACCTCACAAATATAATTAAGACAAATCATTTAATTTTCTTAAAAAAATGGAATTCATAAGAAGTATTACTCCCTCCGTCCTACTTCAATTGTCACTCTTTCCTTTTTCGTCCGTCCCATTTAATTGTCCACTTACTTAAAATAGAAAGTTTATTCTCACTCATTAATAAAATACTAATTTCTTCTATCTCTTCTCACATTGGTTACTGTGAGGGAGTAATAATTTTAAATATTAATAAATAATAGTGTGTAACTGAAAGAAAATATACACATTCTAATAAATAAAAATATTGTAGCTCATGACATGGATACATAAAGAAACATTATCAAACTATAATTCAATTGAGTGAAAAAAGATATTACCAAATAATAAATTATCAATTTATTTAGTGGTTATAGTTAACTAAAGTCTTCTAAAAATTTAAAACGTCTCTTTTGAAGTCATGCATATTCTTCAAAAATACATATTTAAAATTTTATTGATTATTATATAAAAAATCATGATGGTAAAATTTATAATAGTTAGAACAATAATATAATTATAAATTATAAATTAAAAAATAAAAAAATAAAAAAATAAAAAATAAAAATAAAATCAAATTATAACATAAGTAATTCTTGAGTTCTTAATTTATCTGAAATTTAATACAATACGATTTTATTTATAGAAATACAATAGAATCTTTTGTATATATATAAAAGTATACATTAAATATATATATATACAAATTTAATACAATTAAAAATAATTATAAAAAACACAAAGTCTATGAGATTTGGTTTAAATATTATTCCATAAAAAATATTATACTTGTATTATATAAAATATAATAAATACAATAAATTGGTTAAATGAAATATTTTAAAGAAAAATGAAAAATATAAGTTTTATATTTTTATTACTATTTATTAAATAATATAATAGAAATAATAATATAGAAATAATTTAAAATTAACATGATAATATTTTGGAGGGAACAATTATTATAAATTATTCTCCTTTAATATATTATATATATAATTAAATTTCATGAATTATTACATAAAAAATCATCAGGGTAAAATTCATAATAGTGGAAATAGTAATATTATTTAAAATAATAAATTAACATATCCTCTAACTAAATGAAGATAATCATATATAAGTTATGCATAGTTCACAATTATAAAAATAAAAATGTCAAATTTATTATATCGAAAACTATAACATAGGTAATTATTAAGTTCTTATTTTATGTGAAATTTTATCATAATACAATTTTTGTGCTCTTTTGCTCTCATGCTTAATATAATATTATACATCAAATATATATACAAATTAAATAAAATAAAAAAGAATTATATTAAACACAAAGCCTATTATGTTTGTTTAAATATTATTCTATAAAAAAATATTATACTCGTATTATTTAAAAAATAATAAATATAATGAATTGTTGAAATGAGATGTTTTAAAGAAAAAAAATGACAAATATAATTTCTTTGATATTTTTATTGTTGGTTATTGCATATCTAAAATATTATAAAAAAATAGTATAAAACTAATATAAAATTAACACAAAAAAGATTTGGAGGGAACATTTATTCTAGACTATTTTAATTTAATATATTATATAGATTTTCTAAATTTTGAATAATATCATTTTGAGGTGGAGAAAAATTTGTTTTAAAATTATTTTTTAAAAATAATACTCCCTCCGTCCCAACAGAATAGGCCCTCTTACCAAATCGGGCGTCCCAACTAAATTGACCCCTTTTAAAAAATAGCAACCTTTTCACACTCAATAATAAAATATTCATTCCACTAACTCATTCTACACTCACAACTCTTAATTTCCGTGCCGAAAAGAAAAGGGCCTAATAAACCGGGACGGAGGGAGTATAAATTTGATAAGTAATTAAAATTTGGAATAAAAATTATAAATCTAAGTTACTAAACATTTCATAATCATAGTTTGATATATTTTGTTGCATCAAAGCTCTAACAACTCAGTATCGAGTCAATTGTAAAAAGTCCTGTATAGAAATTAATACTCGAGTTGTAATAGAATTAGATAAAGGAAAAGAATCTAGTTTGCTGAAGGATTCAAAAAACTTGACAAATTGCTGAAGATTACTAAAAGAAAAGAAATGCTAAGCAATACGGAGGAACGCGACAAGGATGCTGAAGAAGGAACTCCAGCAAACTACGGAGACATCTGACGCACACCAGTAGCCAGCAAATGACAATCAGCAATCAAGAAAAAAGTTACAAAATCGAGAATCAGACGGATCACAAGTTACAAGAAAACCCGACCAATCAAGAGGATGGAACAATCATCATGCAAAAGGAGGGTTCAGACCTACAAAGGATCCGTTCTGACAGAGACGGCTATAGATAGGTGCTACGCCAATCAGAGATGAGGAGACTTGAAGAGTTGCTGTCCACTCCAGAAAAAGGAAGAACGCAAATAGGCGAACATTGCCTTTGAGTCTAACGGATAAGTTTCAAACAGTTGTTTGACTCTTCACCTATAAATAGGTGTCATCCTTATTTGATTCAAAGGTTCACGATTTTCTACAAACAAATATAGCAAAAGAGATCATACACATTCTCTACAACACGACAAATGGCCGCAACTGAGAAATTGAAGAAGAAGTTAGCTGAAGAGAAAGCCGCACGAAAAAAGAGAAGAAGATAGGAAGATGATGTTGGAATTCAAGAAGAAAGTCCTTAACCAACTAGCCAGCAAGCCTTTCAGGATGCAGAGTTTAAGGCCATCCGCAAATGCTTCTGTTGAAGAAGAAGCAGGAAGGGAAATTGCACATCCCGCAATGACTCCGGCTGATCAACCATCCACTTCGTCTCAAGGATTGACTACCACCGAGAATCAAATAGTGCTATCTAAGGAACCCCCGTACATGACAATTGAGCCTTTGAACACCAGCACTTATCAGAGGGATCTCAAGCAATACATTCATACAATGGTAGGACGGAGTATCGGAGAGCAAATGGTACCAATCGTGCGCAAGGAAATTTCTATCCAGGTGTCTGAAGCTAAAGACGAAATTCTTGCTACTCAATAAGACAACTTCGAGACCTTCTCTACCGGAATTTTTGCTGCGATCAAAGGGGGGAAGAGAAGGTGTTAGCAGAAGAAACAGAAAGAAGAAAGGAGCAAGAAGACAGACTTCGTCGCCTTGAAGCTAGAAGACAACATGAGGAAGATCTAAGGAGACAACGCAAAGAATAGGAAGAGAAGAACAGAGAAGAATTGAAGAGAAGGAAAGAATCAGAAGACTGGAAAGAAAAGCTTTCGTGGACAACTTCATGAAGATAATGATGGAAGCTCTCAGCGAAATGAAGAAGCCCACTGCCGGTTCCTCAGGTGCCAGAAATGCTGCTGATTCAGACACCTCAACAACAAAGAAGTTACATCTCTCTAATCCCTAAGTCTCCTAGTTGTTGAACAAATATTTCATGATTTCAATTTGGGCTATGTGAGTGTATAACAGAACATGAAATTATGAATGGAAAACTAACCCAGGTTGAAGACAATATCTCATTGTCCAACGCTGATCTAATTGAATTAGCTGAAATTACACATTAGTGTAATCAGTAACCTGCGTGGAATGTGATGTGTGTGAAATGTTCTTGTGATTGTGTAACACCCCGCGTGTACTAAGCTTTGTAGTACTTATTTGAATCAATAAAGAGAATTTTTCTCCTAAATTTCGGGTATTACTTTACATTGAGAATATTCGATCTTATTCTACCGCGATCGAATAATCGTTTTTCCTAAAATTGAGTTTGGATCCAATTTTATAATTGGAAGGAATTATCAAAGCTTGGTTGGTGGAATTATGTTGAATCATATTGAAATATTATGAATTATGGGAGATTAAAGTATATGAATTGGAGAAATTATAAAATAAGTGAAATTATATCATATATTAGATATGATGAGGAAGTAATAAGGTGAATTATGGAAATTATGGAAAATAGAATATGATTTTTATCATGGAATTATTATATTATAAGGTGGAGTAATTAATGAGTTATGAATTTCATATTATACACATATTCAATATGTAATATGTGAGAAGGAGTTATAGACTAAGGTGGAACCATATGTTATAATTTTCACACCACCACTTTACAATTTAGAGAGAGAAATGAGGATTTTCTTCAAACCCCCACCCCAAACCCGTCACCTTTCCAGCCAGATTCCGGCCAACTCTGGCCGTCATTTACCGAGCCACCACCACCAACACGTAGCTCTTATTCCCAACTTCGATTTAAGCTAAGGCAGCCGCCGTGGGGTGAAGCGTGGACGGAGAAATTGTAGAGAGAAGGTAAGGTGGGTTTTAAATTCGAATTTCGGGTTTGATGATTGAATCCTGTTTGTTTGGCCATGAATCCAAGTTTTGACGTTACAAATGTGTTCCCCATCGTGTAGAGAACATTCAGAAGGTTTGAAACAAGAATTTGGCCACCAGAAACCGCCACCGCCGCCGTGAGAGAGAGGAACTCCGGTGAGCCCTCGTTTCACCCTTGTTTCTTGTGTATTTGCGAGTTTGATTGCGTTATTCTTGTTCCTTGTTGTCTAGGGAGTCCAAATATACCATTGCATGTATGATCGAAGTTGAATCCGGCGAGTTACCGGAGGTTGCAGGTTCTGCCGTGAGAAACCCGTGAAGAAGACGACTCGTGTCAGTCGATAAGAATGTTGTCAATCGACATGAGTGGCCCTTGTCAAAATGCAGTCGATCGAACATCCTGTCGATCAACAGCATCTGTTTCGATCGACTCGGAGGCTGCTTGTCGGAGGAGAGGTAGCAAACAGTCCTGTCGATCGACATCACGTGTGTCGATCGACAGGGATGCCCGATAGGAGGAGAGGAGCGATGCAGTTCTATCGATCGACAACATAGGTGTCGATCAACAGATTTGGTCGACAAAGAATGTCAACAGATTTGTGTTGTGTGTGTCGACTTGAACTGTGTCGATCGACATAGCCATCCAGGGTATAGAATTCATGATTTCTCGTTCCGTTTCCATTTCTTTTCGAGTCACTTGATCTCTAAGTTTATGTTGTGTTATTAGAAGCATGTTATGAGTTAAAGCGTGTGTATTCACGTGAGTTGGTCGATAATTTGGATTTGTAAAGGATATTGAGATGTTCATCTGTTGAGTCTTGGTGTCCTAGAACGTGAGACCTAATTTGGATATCCCTGATTATGTTGTAGGAATTTGAAGCTGAGGAGGTTAAGCTCAAATTAGCGGGAAAACATCTATATCCAGAGCCTAAACACCAGGTGGGAAACTATTTGAGTATAAAATGAAAATGTGTTTTACTTTTCAAAATGTGATAAAATGTTTTTCTTTTAAAACTGAGATGCTATGCATTGTTTGTGCTATTATATCTGTTCTCTGTTTGAATGCTAACAACAGAGAGGTATTAATGAGACAAGAACCATGTGCTTTTAGTACATGTGCTACTCTTATTAAATTCTGAAGGTTAGCAACCTTAAGCTTCTAAGATCGGGTGAAATGGTAGTGACCTTAAACCCTGCTTAAGAAAGTGATTGATTTGTATTAAATGATCGGGTCTCGAGGTTGTGTGTACCGAGACTAGTGCACTTTGATGATAGTGGGTTGAGTGAGTATTCATTCCCAACTAGTCATCGTAACTCGGAAGAGGGCCAGCTTCCAGTTACAAAACGATAACATATATAATAACTTGTTAAATAGCACACCAATAAAAATGTTTTAGATAACACGGTTCTTTTCAATAAAACCCCGTGTTTATCTATTTGAGTTGCATAACATTTTCTCAATATATAATGTACGTTTTCGGGCATGTTTTCCATTGGGTACATTAGTACTCAGCCCCTCGTATTATTTCTAAAATACGCAGGTTGAGCAGCAAGGATGGGAGTACGGGCGTGTAAACAGGCAAAGAAAGAATTTTGTAAACCCATAGATCCTGAGATATGCATCTTCATATGCATATCTCCTCCACGTTACACACACGCTGCTACACACTCTGATTTATCCTTCCCTTATTTTGAATGTTGAGTTATTTGGATACTATTTCTTTTAATGCAGACTCGAAGTATCACTCATTATGTTATTTGATTATCTTTCAATTTATTTAAGTCTTCCGCTTATTTTAAATTGAATTTTTTTTGGCAAAACCTGAACATCAATGTAACGTGGCCCCAAATTCGGGAAGGTCAGTTGGGGGCATTACAAAGGTGGTATCAGAGCTAAAGTTTTTGAGTTTTCTTAAAATGATTTCAAATCATTTTGAAAAACTTCGAGTCTTAGAAGTGTTTTAAATTAAAAGTCGTGTGAAATGTCCGATCGTGTTTACACCCTATTCCATCCTGCACCACCTGAGGTACGTTTTTAAGGTTTTAAAAAGTTTCCCCGCTTGCAATTTGAGTATAATTTGAGTATTTCTGAAAAGAGTTGTATATTTTGAAAGTGGTTCGAGGAACTGAAAGAAAGCAGTGTTTATGTGGATTGAGAAAGCTGAATTGTTTTGATTTGATCGGATTTTGTGTTAAGCAAGAGTGCTAACACTGATTGTTGAATGAATTGAGTTTAGAGAAGTGGAATTTGAGAATGATTTTTTTTTTTTGGGTTTAAGGAAGTTTTGATTTTGAAAGTTGGGAAATTGTTTAAATTCGGCACCTGTGAGGTGACCTTTCTTGAAAATGTGGTTTGAATTGATTGATTATTGAATTAATTGCAAGCGTTTGAAAACTTTGGTGTTATGACTCAAGATGTGCTAGTTGAATTGAGTTGTAGTATGATGTATTCTGGTGTTGAACTGAGGGATGATTAGAATGGAACGGGACTAACTATTTGACTGTGGGCCTTGAAAAGGCATTTACTTGAGGTTGATGTTGTTGTGAGTATGATGTTGTAAGGGTGGAGTGAAACGATATCTATGATTATTTGAACTTAGAACCTGATTATGTTGTGAAATTGAAAATTTATGTGAACTGGAAAATCCAGTAATTGGGTTGAGTGTGCAGAATGCACGAGGTTAGTTGGTGTTAAGTGTGCAGAATGCACAAGGAGCTTGACAAGTTTAGTCGAGACTCGAGTGAGTATGTTAGCGCAAGGATCAGTCAAACCCTCAACATAGTGTATCGGAGGCCAGTAGTTGTCCCGAGACACAGAGTTGTGTGTAGTGACGTTATTTTGACCTTTGGACTGACCGTTTGACGTTGTGTTGTGAGAGATGGACCCTAGGAGTGCGGCATTTCATTTCAGGAGCCACCCACCATTCGAGGTAGACAATTTGGCCAACACGTTGATGGAGTACTGGAATTTCTGGAGACAGGCGAGAGGATAGGGCATCTCAGACGCTGAGGCTATAGATAGGACTACAGAGTTGATGCCATCGAGGTGGACTAGTCGGACCCTGGAGCTAGCTAGAGTTCATCGTAATCAGCGGACGGGTACCCGAGGGAGTTTCCAGACGTTCATGGCTGCACTCATTTAGGACGCTGTTTTGGCTGAGGGTATTTCACCAGCATCTTCGAGGAGCACCCAGGCATCGGCGACAGGTGAGGCACCGCAGTCGAGGCCTAGACCTGCCTCATCTTCTATGGCGCAGATGGTAGTGCCATCTGAGCACCGGTCCAGAGGATCTGTTAACCCTTTTTTTCGACCCAGTGGGATCCTCAGGGTACGTTAATTATCAGGCAACATTGCATTAGTCGTCGCCGCAGTGGACTCCAGCTTCACCACCTGCACTATCTATTGCTCCGGTTGCGCCTGTGCCTATACCCACGTCACGTCCGAGAGTACGACCTACACCGAGTACACCCGCAGCAGCTTATGCGTCACCCCAGCCCGGGTTACATCAGAGAGGAGCTTATGATCCGTACGCGTGGTGTGACTTTTCCACAGCTTCAGTCCAGTATCCTCCGCCGTATCAGGACAGGAGGTCCAACAGCTGCAGAAGATTGGGTGAGAGAGCTTGAAAATATTTTTGAGCATATGAGATGTTCGGAGGCAGAGAAGATCAACTGCATGTCGTACCAATTGAAGGGGAAGGCAGATAGATGGTGGGAGACCTATGTTAAGTCGGTCGCACCAGCAGAGAGGGATCATCTGAGTTGGGATCGGTTCAAGGAAGCATTGTACGAGAAGTATATCCCGAAGCAGTATCGGAAGGAGAGGGAGGTAGAGTTCTTTTTGTTTGAGTAGGGGAAGTTATCGGTGGAAGAGTATGACACCAAATTTGGAGAACTGTTCTAAATGGCGCCGCATCTGGCGGACACGCCACAAAAAATGGCGAAAAAGTGTAGAGATGGATTGTGCGAGTAAATCCGCACGCAGTTGGCAACCATGAAGGGGTTAAGCTACCAGGAGCTGTTGGGATATGCTTTGAACATTGAGGCGTCCAAAAATAAGAAGAAAATTCATGGATGGGAAGTACACAAGGTACAAGCCCCAGCCCCAATTCAGAAGAGAAAGTGGAAGAGCCGCCGAGGCAATTCGTGCAAGGTCAGGGCAGTCAGAAACGCCATGATCAAGGCAGGCAGCAGAACTTCCAGGGGAGGTACGACAATCAGAATTTTCAGAGGAACAATCCCCAACCATTTCCGAGGCGTGACCAGAGAATATGGGTCCACAGAGTTGTCCGAGACGCGGGAAGAGACACCCGAGGGATTGCCGGCGGGGAGAAGTAAGATGTTTTAACTGCAATGGCCTAGGGCACTTTGCTCATCAGTGTGCCACACCCCAAACAAGAGGGGGAAACCGCCAAAATTTCCAGAGGCCGGCAAACCAATAGTTGAGAGCAATCAGGGGGCACCGCCAGCCATGGAGAGGAAATGTTGGGAACAGAGGAGGAGGCAGGCATGGTAATCAGGCTCCACCGAGGAATCAGGAGGGAAACCAACAGGGTGGAGACGAACAGCAGAGGAGAGCCAGAGCCTACACCTTGGATGGAAATCAGGACGATGGAAATCTGGCAGGTATGGGATGCATTAATGACATACCTGTTATGGTATTATTTGATATTGGAGCATCGCATACATTCATATCATCTGCATGTGTTGAGGCACTAGAACTTAAGGTAGAGAAAAATAGTCAAGACTTGAACGTAACAATAATTTCAGGAGAAATCACTATTTCTACCTTAGTATGCCGAGACTTGAAAATCAAGTTGAACGAGAATGAGATTCAAGTGGCAGAATTGAATGTACTGGATATTCAGGATGTAGATGTAATCCTAGGAATGGATTGGCTGTTAGAGAATAAGGCGGCGATCTTATGTCGCGAAAGGAGAGTGATCATTCCGCAGCAAGGGAATGAAGAAGTGTTTGTGCATGGATTTAGAAGGAGACAAAGAGTGCTTGTGATCTCTGCAATTCAAGCAACGAAGTTGTTGCGTAAGGCGGGGAATCAAGCATTCTTAGTATACTTAGAAGGAGAGGAGAAACCAGAGCTAATAGTGCAAGATGTGCCGATAGTGAGAGAGTTCAAGGGCTTATTTTTGAAGGAACTACCAGGGTTACCACCGGACAGACAGGTGGAATTCACAATTGATTTGGAACCGGGTGCAGCACCAATTTCTAAAGCACCGTACCGCATGGCCCCGAAGGAGTTGCAAGAATTAAAGGTCCAACTACAGGAACTGTTGGATATAGGGTATATTAGGCCTAGTGTGTCGCCATGGGGTGCATTGGTTCTATTCGTGAAGAAGAAGGATGGATCGATGCATATGTGCATTGATTACAGAGAACTGAACAAGTTAATGCTGAAGAACAGATACCCATTACCAAGGATCGATGATCTATTTGATCAGCTCAAGGGAGCAAAGGTGTTTTCCAAGATCGACCTGCGATCAGGGTATCACTAGCTGAAGATCAGGAAAGAGGATATTCCAAAGACAGCATTCAGAACCAGATATGGTCACTACGAGTTTGCAGTAATGCCGTTTGGACTCACAAATGCGCCTGCAGTGTTCATAGATTTGATGAATCGAGTATTTCATCCATATCTTGACAACTTCGTGTTGATATTTATTGATGACATATTAATATACTCGAAGAGCGAAGTGGAGCATGAGCAGCATTTGAGAACAGTATTACAGACCTTAAGGGACGAGAAACTGTATGCCAAATTCAGCAAGTGTGAATTTTAGCTGAGAGAAGTGACGTTCTTGGGTCACATCGTTTCGGCTGACAGAATCAAGGTAGATCTAGCCAAGATTCAGATAGTGATGGACTGGAAGTCACCAACTATGCCGAACGAGATTCGCAGTTTTCTGGGTTTAGCCGGTTATTACCAGAGATTCATTGAGGGCTTCTCGAAGATTGCGAAGCCGATGATGCAATTACTTCAGAAGGGTGTGAAGTTTGTGTGGACAGAGGAGTGCGAAGAGAGCTTCCAGAAGTTGAAGCAGTTACTAACAACCGCGCCAGTCTTAGCAGTGCCGGAGTCAGATAAGAATTTTGAGGTTTATACAGATGCATCTAAGAATGGACTAGGTTGTGTGTTGATGCAAGATGGAAAGGTGATAGCTTATGCGTCAAGGCAGTTAAGACCGCATGAGGTGAATTATCCGACTCATGATTTGGAGCTAACAGTCGTAATCCATGCGCTAAAAATTTGGAGACACTATCTCTATGGTGTGAAGTGTGCCATATTCACGGATCATAAGAGTTTGAAGTACTTCTTTGAATAGAAGAATCTGAATATGAGGGAGAGGAGATGGCTAGAGCTCGTAAATGATTACGACTTGACGATAAATTATCACCCAGGCAAGGCCAATTCGGTGGCCGATGCCTTGAGCAGGAAGGGAGAAGCTCAGCTAGGCTGTATGCTTACGAGAGAAGTTAGATTAATCAGGGAATTCGAGAAACTTAGTCTTGAAGTGATATCGCCTTCAGAGAGGAAGAAATATGAATTAGCAGCTTTGACAGTAGTGCCGGATTTAAGAGAGAGAATCATTGAGGCACAGAAGGAAGATGCAGAAATAGAGAAGTTGCGTCAGGAGCTGAAGGTCAAGCCAGTGGGAGAGTATGGGGAAGCACTTGATGGTGCACTGTTGTTCAGAGACAAAATCTTACTGCCGAATAGTGAGGAGTTGAGGAATGAGATCTTGAGTGAAGCTCATGATACGCCGTATACCGCTCACCCAGGAAGTACTAAAATGTATCAAGACTTGAAAACTAAGTACTGGTGGGATGGTATGAAAAAGGATGTAGTCTTATACGTGGAGAAATGTTTGGTATGTCAGCAAGTTAAGGCGTTACATCAACTGCCGTATGGAAAGTTGCAACCGTTAGACATCCCTGAGTGGAAATGGGAACATATCACCATGGACTTTGTAACGGGATTGCCGAGGTCACAGAAAGGAAATACGGTGATATGGGTCATAGTCGATCGTCTAACGAAGAGTGCTCACTTTTTGCCGATCGAAGTGAACTATGGGTCAGATAAGTTAGCTCAGATTTTTGTCCGAGAGATAGTCAGACTGCACGGAGTGCCGAAATCTGTTACGTCTGACAGAGATGCAAAGTTTACGTCTCAATTTTGGATGAGTTTACAGCAAGAGTTGGGGACTCGCCTGAATTTTAGTACGGCGTTTCACCCTCAGTCAGATGGTCAATCTGAGAGGACAATCCAAACTCTCGAAGACATGTTGAGAACAATAGTTTTAGATCGAGGAAGCAGTTGGGAGCCGATTTTGCCTTTGATTGAGTTTGCTTATAATAATAGCTATCAGGCAACAATCGGAATGGCTCTCTATGAAGCCTTGTACGGAAGGAAATGTCGTTCGCCTCTGTATTGGGATGAGGTTGGAGAAAGGAAAATTGTTGGACCTGACATTGTGAGAGAAATGATTGAGATAGTCCGTCAGATCCGAGAGAGGATCAGAGAGGCCCAGAGTAGGCAGAAGTCCTGTGCCGACTTGAGGAGGGCTGAGTTATGCTTTGAAGTAGGGATAAGGTGTTCCTCAAAGTCTCGCCTTCCAAAGGGATAGTGAGATTTGGAGTGAAGGGTAAGCTACGACCGCACTATGTGGGACCTTATGAGATATTAGAGCGCATTGGTCCAGTAGCATATCGACTAGAACTACCCCAGAGCATGGGTAATATTCACAGTGTATTTCACGTATCTCAGTTGAGGAAGTATGTTTATGATCCAAGACACGTGATCCGCCAAGAGGAAGTAGTTTTGAGTCCGGAATTGCAGTATGAGGAGCGACCAGAAGCTATTCTGGACCGTAAGATTCAAGAGCTCCGAAATAAGTCAATTCCGCTCGCGAAGGTACATTGGAGTCACCATGGGCGTGAAGAAGCGACCTGGGAGCTAGAAGACAATATGAGAGAGAAATACCCCCAGCTTTTTGAAGCATTTTAAATTTCGGGACGAAATTTTTATAAGGGTGAGGGGATGTAACACCCCGCGTGTACTAAGCTTTTTAATACTTATTCGAATCAATAAAGAGAATTTTCCCCCTAAATTTCGAGTATTACTTTACATTGAGAATGTTCGATCTTATTCTACTGCGATCGAATAATCGTTTTTCCTAAAATTGAGTTTGGATCCAATTTTATAATTAGAAGGAATTATCAAAGTTTGGTTGGTGGAATTATGTTGAATCATATTTAAATATTATGAATTATGGGAGATTAAAGTATATGAATTGGAGAAATTATAAAATAAGTGAAATTATATCATATATTAGATATGATGAGGAAGTAATAAGGTGAATTATGGAAATAGTGGAAAATAGAATATGGTTTTTATCATGGAATTATTATATTATAAGGTGGAGTAATTCATGAGTTATGAATTTCATATTATACAAATACTCTATATGTAATATGTGAGAAGGAGTTATAGGCTAAGGTGGAACCATATGTTATAATTTTCACACCACCACTTTACAATTTAGAGAGAGAAAGGAGGATTTTCTTCAAACCCCCACCCCAAACCCGTCACCTTTCTGGCCAGGTTCCGGCCAACTCCGGCCGTCATTTACCGAGCAACCACCACCAACGCGTAGCTCTTATTCCTAGCTTCAATTTAAGCTAAGGCAACCGCCGTGGGGTGAAGCGTGGACGGAGAAATTGTAGAGAGAAGGTAAGGTGGGTTTTAAATTCGAATTTCGGGTTTGATGATTGAATCTTGTTTGTTTGGCCATGAATCCATGTTTTGACGTTACAAATGTGTTCCCCATCGTGTAGAGAACATTAAAAAGGTTTGAAACAAGAATTTGGCCGCCGGAAACCGCCACCGCCGCCGCCGCCGTGAGAGAGAGGAACTCCTGTGAGCCCTCGTTTCACCCTTGTTTCTTGTGTATTTGCGAGTTTGATTGCATTATTCTTGTTCCTTGTTGTCTAGGGAGTCCAAATATACCATTGCATGTATGATCGGAGTTAAATCCGGTGAGTTACCGGAGGTTGCAGGTTCTGCCGTGAGAAACCCGTGAGGAAGACAACTCGTGTTGGTCGACAAGAATGTTGTCGATCGACACGAGTGGCCCTTGTCGAAATGCAGTCATCGAACATCCTGTCGATCGACAGAATGTGTTTCGATCGACTCGAAGGCCGCTTGTCGGAGAAGAGGTAGCAAACAGTCCTGTCGATCGACAGCACGTGTGTCGATTGACAGGGATGCCCGATAGGAGGAGAGGAGCGACGCGGTTCTGTCGATCGACAGCATAGGTGTCGATCGACAAAGAATGTCGACAGAGTTGTGTTGTGTGTGTCGACTTGAACTGTGTCGATCGACACAAAGTTCTGTCAATCGACACAGCCATCCAGGGTATAGAATTCATGATTTCTCGTTCCATTTCCATTTCTTTTCGAGTCACTTGATCTCTGAGTTTATGCTGTGTTATTAGAAGCATGTTATGAGTTAAAGCGTGTGTATTCACGTGAGTTGGTTGATAATTTGGATTTGTAAAGGATATTGAGATGTTTATCTGTTGAGTCTTGGTGTCCTAGAACGTGAGACCTAATTTGGATATCCCTGATTATGTTGTAGGAATTTGAAGTTGAGGAGGTTAAGCTCAAATTAGCGGGAAAACATCTATATCCAGAGCCTAAACACCAGGTGGGAAACTATTTGAGTATAAAATGAAAATGTGTTTTACTTTTCAAAATGTGATAAAATGTTTTTCATTTAAAACTGAGATGCTATGCATTGTTTGTGCTATTATATCTGTCCTCTGTTTGAATGCTAACAACAGAGAGGTATTAATGAGACAAGAACCATGTGCTTTTAGTACATGTGCTACTCTTATTAAATTGTGAAGGTTAGCAACCTTAAGCTTCTAAGATCGGGTGAAATGGTATTGACCTTAAACCCTGGAATGATAAAAGCACGGGTGAAATGGTAATGACCTTAAACCATGCTTAAGAAAGTGATTGATTTGTATTAAATGATCGGGTCTTGAGGTTGTGTGTACCGAGACTAGGCACTTTGATGATAGTGGGTTGAGTGAGTATTCTTCCCAACTAGTCATCGTAACTCGTAAGTGGGCCATCTTCCAGTTACAAAACGATAACAGATATAATAACATGTTAAATAGCGCACCAATAAAAATGTTTTAGATAACACGGTTCTTTTCAATAAAACCCCGTGTTTATCTGTGTGAGTTGCATAGCATTTTCTCAATATATAATGTACGTTTTCGTGCATGTTTTCCATTGTGTACATTAGTACTCAGCCCCTCGTATTATTTCTAAAATACGTAGGTTGAGCAACAAGGATAGGAGTACGGGCGTGTAAACAGGCGAAGAAAGAATTTTGGAAACCCGTAGATCCTTTGATATGCATCTTCATATGCATATCTCCTCCACGTTACACACACGCTGCTACACACTTTGATTTATCCTTCCCTTATTTTGAATGTTGAGTTATCTGGATACTATTTCTTTTAATGCAGACTCGAAGTATCACTCATTATGTTATTTGATTATCTTTCAATTTATTTAAGTCTTCCGCTTATTTTAAATTGAAAAATGTTTGGCATAACCTGAACATCAATGTAACGTGGCCCCAAATTCGGGAAGGTCAGTTGGGGGCGTTACAGATTGCTTGATGATGTTATGCGTAAATGTGCTATGTGCTTATTTGGTAAAAGATATTGAAGTCATTTACTTGATAAAAAATCGAAAAATCGAGTAATACCCTTGATACATTAAGGGGGTATGTTTAGGAACATTACTGAGTCTACGAGAGTTGAGACGCTAAGAATAGAGTGATAGGAAAATATTTTGTTATCTCAGTAATCAGACTTCCCATGATCAGTTACAATTAAAGCTTACGATAGAGGCTTTGATCGCACCAAAAAGGGGGAAATTGTTAGGAATATTGTTAGACCCCACTGCTGTAAACCATTTCATAGTCATAGTTTGATATGTTTTGGTGCATCAAAGCTCTAGAAACTCAGTAATGATGAAGAAGGAACTCCAGCAAACGACAATCAACAATCAAGAAAGAAGTTACAAAGTCGTGAATCAGACGGATTATAGTTACAAGAAAACATGACCAATCAAGAGGATGTAACAATCATCATGCAAAAGGAGGGTTCAGACCTACAAAGGATCCGTTCTGATAGAGACGGCTACAGATAGGTGCTACGCCAATCAGAGACGAGGAGACTTGAAGAGTCTCTGTCCACTGCAGAAAAAAGAAGAACGAAGATAGACTAGCATTACCTTTGAGTCTAACGGATAAGATTCAAACAGTCGTTTGAATCTTCACCTATAAATAGGTATCATCCTTATTTGATTCAAAGGTTCACGATTTTCTACAAACAAAGATAACAAAAGAGATCATACACATTCTCTACAACATGCGAAGACATCCGAGCTAAGTTCTTAATTGAAGCTTTTCACAAGTTTTCATAACAGAAGCTTGAGACCTACGAAGTTTATCTTCGAAAGGTTATTTTGGGATTCTTTCTAGTCTAGGGAGAATCTAGTAGTCACTATTGCAGTGCAAGAGTGATTCTTACAGGCAATGCCAACACAAGGATAAGTTCCGGGAAGAACTATAAAACTCCCAGCAATCGACGTCCAAGGAGAAGGGAGGTTTGTCCTCACTCTACGGAGTGACACCGGTTGAAGATTGGAGATCAAGATGCTTGAAGGTGCGCGCTGACCAGACGAAGGAGCTGCTCAACGTTAGAGATCAGGCCTGACCTTGTCCTCATTCTTCTTGTGAATTTTCAGTCGGAGGACTGAAGAGTGGACGTAGAACAATTGTTTGAACCACTATAAAAATTCTTGTGTCGTTATTGCTTTATTTCGTTATTGTTTATGCGAAATCTATTTTAAACTCAACACATCAAGTGTTGAAGTATAAACTGGAATCGGACTAACGAATATACGAGCTAAAACACTTTTGATAAACTCTTGCTAAGTCGAGACCTTAGCAAGATACGTGCAAGATCAATTTAATACTTCCGCTGCATATAGAACACTCTGATCGGAGACCAACAAATAATTTATTAATAGCGAGATAAAATTTAGATAGGTTGGTGAATATAAGTAAATTAAAAAATAATATTAATTTTAATGTAATAAATTTTAGAGGGAAAATGGCAAAATCGTAAATAAATTGAAGTATTTTATTTTAATATAGTATATAAATGTTTACGGAGTGCTCTCATAAGAGACGAAGAGTCTTACTTTGATTATGTTCACCGAACTACATACTAGCTGGTGTCAAAATTCATTTAGAGGATAAATTTAAACCTTAAATAATCACAACTCTCTTGTTTTAAATCTAATTCACATAAATTGAATTACCTCATGTCCCACAATATCTAGCTTTAAAAAAAACGTGTGTATTTTTGAATTAAGAAATATGACTTATATAATCATGAAAATATGGCAACATCATGATTCTTTCTTATATTTAATTAATTTATTTCTTCAATTGTTGCATTCACTTCGATCGAAAATAAATAATCACATTTGATACGAACATTATACGTACGTATATATATGTATACACCCAGTCATTGGTCTCAATTATTTGAAGTAAGGTTAAGAATGAGTGTTGAAAAAATAAATGTTTGGGAGCAGAAAAAAATGGTATTTGCAGGAATTATTTGTTGGTTTATTGTGGCATTCAACCTTTACCAAGTTTTGCACCCCTATTTTCTTCCTCCAACTATTAGTAAGCTCATCTTATTTTACTTCCATTTTTTTTTTAATTTTTAAAAGTATTTTGAAACTAAGAACTAAAGATCAGTTAAATATATTATTTAATTGTATTTGAGTTGTTATTTGATTGTATAATTGTGGCAGATTTATCTATTGGAAGTAACACGAACACAAATACGAATACAAAGCCAATCGTTTTCAACTACTCCAATTCGCGAACGGATGCATACGAAATCAACGGCGACGTTCGATTCCACGTCAACTCCTCCACCATTTTCATTGCTTCTTCAAGCGAAGACGACCTGAGATGGTTCAATTCTCGCATAATCAAACCCTACCCCCGCAAACTCGACGAGACCGCCATGCGCGCCACCTCCACCTTCACAATCCACACCGCCCCACCCCACGCCCTCCCTCGTTGCACCCAACACTTCACCTCTCCGGCCATCCTCTTCTCCGTCGGCGGATTCTCCGGGAACTTCTTCCACGACTTCGCCGATGTATTACTCCCATTGTTCCAAACCTCATTCCACTTCAACACAGACGTCCATTTCCTCGCCGCCGATAACAGACCCTGGTGGCTCTCCCGCTTCGATCCTATCTTCCGCCAGCTCACCCGCCACCGCATACACACACTCGACACCGATCACGGCGTCCTCTGCTTCAGCAAACTCACTGTGGGTCTCAAATTCGACGAAGACCTGAGGCTGAGTCCCACATCAGATGTCAGCATGTCCCAATTCCGTCGGCTAATCCGTCGAGCATACTCCCTCGACAGAGAGTCGACGACAGGAGGAGGCGGAGGCGCGCCGCCCCGTCTCATCCTCGTGTCGAGAAAGCAGACGCGGGTGCTGACGAACGAGGAACAGGTGTGTGCGGCGGCGAGAAAGCTAGGGTACGAGGTGGTGTTGGCGGAGGGCGACGCGAGGAAAAGCCTGAGGAGCTTCGCGCAGCTGGTGAACTCGTGCGACGTGATGGTGGGCGTCCACGGCGCGGGGGTGACGAACATGGTGTTCCTGCCGGAGAAGGCGGTGCTGCTGGTGATACTGCCGCTGGGTACTGAAGTGATCGCGCACCACGATTACGGAGATCCGTCGAAGGAGATGATGCTGAAGTATTTTGACTATAAGATTGAAGTGAAGGAGAGCTCTCTGGTGCATGAGTATGGGGTGGATGATCCTGTTGTGAAAAATGCGGTGTTTTCGCGGAAGCCCGGATGGGGGAAGCTGAGGGATATATACCTGCATCATCAGAATGTCACCGTTGATATCCCTAAGTTTACGCCCTCCCTGGTTAAGGCTCTCCACCTTCTTCGTACTTGATTTTTGCTTTTTTTTGTTGAATTTTAAAATTAATAATATTTGCTCCATCTTTTACTTGTGAATTGTCCGTTTGTATGTTTCAGCTTCCAAGATTATTGTAGTGGGGCTGCCTGTGTTTATTTCTTGTAGTAATTACTTTTTGAAAAACTTGTTGCACGTTTTAAAGTATCCCACATCAATTGAGCGTTTCTTATCACAACCCTTTTTTTTAGCCGAAATATTTACATGTTATCCAGGAAAATATGTTGGTCTAGCAACACCATTAAAGGATTTCAATTGATCCTTTCGCAGACTTCAGTTTATACCACCTTATAATAGTGAAAGTCCCCATCCCAACAAACTCGTTTTATGGAAAGAAAATAGAGCAGGAATTTCAAAGGGAAAAAAATATTTACGTATTTTCCTTCTAACTATAACAAGCATGACTAAGAGCCTTCATAAATTTATTATGAGAAGAAAGGTAAGCGTAAAATGTCATGCATACAAGTTTCTATATTATATAAGCACAATCTCACAGGCATAATAATATATTAATAATCAGCAACCCACCCAATCTTTATTACTCTCTCCGTCCCGGCTGAATTGTCTTGGGTTGACCGGGCACAATAACTAAGGAGTGTGAGTGTAAAGTAAGTTGAGTGGAATTAATATTTTATTGTTGAGTGTGAAAAAATTGTCTTTTTAAGTAATGAGACAATTGAGGTGGGACAGACGAAAAAGGAAAGTGGGACAATTAAGGTTGGACGGAGAGAGTATATTTTATTAGTTTCTCTTACTTCTATATCATTAATTATCATTCCAACCAACTACAATAAATAATTTTCTTATTTGATTTTATTTAATTTTTTTTAAATGAAAATACAACTTGCAATTAAATTATATATAAATATAAATTACAAAATGATTAGAAAAATAAAATTGATATAAATTATATAAATAATATAACTATTAGGAAATAATTTTACATTACATAAAACATTTTTATATCATCACATTCAATTTAAAAAATAAATATATCAAAATTAGTCTCTATTTATAGAGAATAAAAAATTATGAATTTTAATATATTATTTATTTATTTTTATTTTATTATTTAAAAGATATATAAATTTTTATATTATTACTATACAAAATTAATTGATTAATAGGATGAATACAAATTGCATCATTCTTGAGGTGTATCGATAAAGAATAAAGAAAAAGTAAAGTAAAGTAGGGCCGCAAACATATTATAATGTTTAAACAAGGACAAAAGAAGAAAACAAAATCATGTGCAGTAATAAATTTACAAATGCTGAAGTAATGTATGTTGTAAAACGGGTGAAATGAAAATAAAAATCTACTAATCGTAATGAAAGAGAAGTGTCTCACTTAATAAATTTTGAGAAAAAAGGTTAGTGTAAAAACATCAGACTAAAGAGCTGCAACATGTATATATGTTAACTATAAAAGCTTGATTTTAGATAAATAAAATTAATTTGATTTTTAATAAAAAATTAAATTAATCATATATGTTAATTATACCTCACATTAATATTTAATTTTATATAAGAAAATATTTATAAATAAAAAATACAATTCAATAATTTTGTAAAAAATATGTATAAATATATTAAATCATATGATTAAAATAACAATATCTTATGATTAAGATACAATAAATCAAATTATAAATGAATAAATCCCGATTAATATTTCCAACTTTCATAAATTATCAAAACATATATTTTATGAGTATTAAGAATATGTTTTATGATACGTAAACTAATATCTTTCTATTAAAATATGAATTAACTAAAATATAGTTAAATATGATAATTTTTTATTTACATAGTATATCCATACTTCTAATGTAGAAATATTAAATATGTCCCCTCGCTCGGGGTGTAGTGGTGAAAGCACCTTGTCTGGACCAATAGGTCGCATGTTCGAGCTTCCCTGGAGACATCTGGGTGTGTGAGTTTAATATTAAAAAAAAGAAATATCAAATACTTATCAATTACATTTTTTAATATATGAATATATTTAGAAATACAATCACATTAATATGCTAAATGGATTATATATATATATTAATACATATATATATTAGCGTTAGCATCTTTCATTAGTATTTGAGATTCATAAAATGCCCCCAGTATAAGAGATTATAAATAATGTATGGTTCAAGAATTATTACTAAGTATTGTATTTATTGTTTATATTAAATTTAAAAACCTTAATTAAATGCTAAATTTTTATAAAAGTTTGATTTTGAATAAAAAACAAATTAATCATACCTATCATTATATATATTATTCAAAGATATTTTCATTTAATTTTATATAAGTAAATATTAATAAATAAAAAATACAATATAATATCATATTAATAAATATATAAACATGAATGATACGATGGTCTAGTGGAAAAGAGTTGGTACATTCCTTAGTGGGTCCACAAATCGAATCCCTTTAACAACTAAATTTTATTTTTTTTTAAAAAAAAGAAAAAATTATGTGGAATCATCGGTTCAGTCGGTTCGAACTGACGGTTCAACAAACAAAAAATTTGGAACTAGAATCGACCTAGATAAAAATGAGCCCCATTCAGGTTTCAAATCGTAGGCCACGATTTCGGGCCTAAATCGGTGGTTCTAGGTCATTTTAGTTATGTCTATTTGTTGGTCCTGATTTATTAGAATATAATATAAATGTGCAGCGGAAACATTTTTTATAATTCGGTATCTTCTACTTATCCATGCTGAGAGTGATGAATCAGCTTGGTCTGTTAAAAAATACTTAAGTACGTGACGTTTACTTTAGCTTAACTGTCAGTATTCAGAATATACTCCAATACTTGAGTATTGAGTTTCAAAATAAGATAAAGCTACACTGACAAATAAGTAAATAAAGCAGTAAACGACAAACAAGTTTATAGTGGTTCAGACTAAACTATTCTACGTCCACTCTTCAGACACTTGGTCTGGTAATCAACTTAGCTTAGAACGTTTACAGGTGCTCCTACGATCTATTGCTTGTTGGTGAATGCCCCGTCCACCGATCCACAAGCGCACTCACCTTGTCCTTGTTTGGCTCTTCGCTTCGCAGCTCAACAAGTGTGGGCGCACCACTCAGCCTCCTTGTAGCCGGAATGAGGTGTTTATAGTTCCCTCGTGAAGTATCTCTTCTACGGCAGGTTTCCCGTAAGAGTCAGAGTACAAGATATATTTGACTGTTGTAATTTTTCTTGGAGAGAAAAACTACCAAATGGTAACTCAAGAATGCTGAGATTCTGAGTCTCGTGTTCACTTGGTGACACACAGAAAGCTGAATAGCCTCGAAAGTAAGCTCACCTTGTTAAGCTTAAAACTTTTGGTGGGAGATTACAAAACTTGATGACTGGGAACTCTTAAAGTGCTCCTTTAGTCTTGTTGAATATTCGTGTGTGTAATCTTCAGTAGTCTTGTATGAATAGTCGTGTATGTAACCTTCTTCTTCGATGATTTCTCTGGTATTTGTACCCGAGATATTGAAGGTTTGAATTTAACACCCGTTAGAGACAAAATAGAAGATGTCCAATCGAGTGTCTCTATTGGTTGCAGCGTTCAGCGGGTAGATGTACTTTTTGGAGAGGGTCTACATCTTTTTTGCCTTTTTCTGACATTGACAGCGACGACTCATCTTTTGTTAGAACGATAGTATTTTCCAGCATGAGAAATCCTGGACTGCGCGTCCTAGGTAACAAAACTTAATATTTTTTGCTTGCTGACTTTAAGGCTTCTCCAATCCTTAAAGTCTGTTCTTCTTGCGGTTTCTCTTTTCCTCATATGTTGAGACCTAGACTGGAAAGTCTATGCTGGTGTTGTCATATTTGCATCTCCTTGCTGATGATGTCATATCTTGAGGTGTACTCGGTCCCATGGTTCTTAGTATGGTTAGACTAATTGCACCATACTATACTTGGATTCGTACTAACGAAATCCATACACCGCTAGACTCCTTCCAGGCTTGTCATGCGTACTGGGTTCTTCTGGCTGGTTGAGTCTTCCGTGCGTACTAGACCCTTTGAATAGTATAGTTTCCAATGTTAGTAACAACTTACAACTCGATAAAGAACCTATACAGAACTTTACATTTTGCACCTAAGTTGAAGACTAACTAAGATGAGTTTTACAACCTTTGACCCACCAAAACATAAATAAAAGAAATGATATTTCTAACAACTTTCCTAACAATTTTCCCTTTTTGGTGTGGTCAAAGCCATCTCTAACCTACGTTGATGAGGAGCGAAGAACTTTAGAGTTTTTACAAGTGTGATATTCATTCTATAAACTCAAAAAGGTTCCCCCTCAAATTCACCTTTCTAATTAAGATCTTATCTTTATAATTTTTGGAGAGATATTGCTCTATTAATATTTCAAGTAAGTTTAGAGCAATTAAATCTAAAGTAAACAAGAGAGCAAAAAGCCTACTAATTACACTGGAGTGTGTAATTTCAACATATAAAGAACGAAGACCTTTGTTGGACATAAAGAGATTGTCATCAACAAGTCAGTTTATCCTTTAATAATTTTGATTACAAGTACAGGGATAAAATAACTCTAAGAAACATATATAGAACTATTACAAGTCTATAATAGGCTGCTTCTGGTCTTCATCGTCTTCCAATTGACTGCTGTTGGATCTGATCTTATTACCTCATCCAAGGAAGGCAGCTAGATGAACTGACTAGATTTTCACCTCCTTGGACTTTTGTCTTCCAGCAGTTCTCAGTCTGGAAGGCAGTGGAGATGTGCACCTTGTACTTGTGGGAAGAAATTGGAGTATGTCTTTCCTTTTCATCTCAACTTCTCTCGGCATCTTTCTTCATTCATCTGTCGGCCCTGTTATCAGTACTTGTAGACCATCGGTAGGCGAAGAAGCTCTCTAAGTGGCCATGCCTCGTTGTTTGGCATGTCACTTTGAGCCGTGAGTTGTATGATTTGTAGAAGGAGATGACAATGGTAGAAGATATCTTCTGATTTCGTTTGCCACTTCTACCACCTCTTTGGCCTGCTCACGCTCTAGATTCTGATGTCTTCTGCACCTTCCATACTTCTTCCCCCTCTTTGACCGCACCCAAAAGGGTATCTGGATATGTCGGGCAGCTTCGTCTCCTTCTTCATTTATACTAATTTGAAGAGTAGGGAAAATAACAACAATTTAAAGTAGAGATAGTGGAAGGTAGGGTTCAATAGCAAAAGGAATGTGTTTGCAAAAATCGGCAGTAAAGAACCCTTTTTATAGCTTGGAAGAACATTAGTGTAAAAAGAAATATTTTGACGGTTGAGATCGTGTACCGAGAAGTCCGATCGACTTCTGAGAAATCAGCCACGGTTGAGGTGCCCTATGCCTGCGATGTGCGTCGTGGGATTTGACGTGGCTTTCCTCCTCAAGTCCCGAAAGTTCTGACCTGGCGGGCTGTTGTTGGATCACAAATATTGAAGAAGGTTTGGATGTCTGTTGAGAATCCTTTGCATTTAATTGCATTAAATGTGGCGTATTGCATACGCGATCTGGTAGATCAATAGCTCCGTTTAAAATATGGGCATCAACATATGTTGCAAGCTCAGTAGGATCTTTGCTCAGTATGCTTGGACCAATAATATTTTCAGCACGGATCTCCGCCAGCATATATTTTTCAATCTTCAAACAAAGTGAGAGCTTGGACACAACTTTAATCTGCATTTCTTCGTTTTCAATAATCCTTAAAGATTGAGAGCTTGGACTCAATCTTAGTCCACTACACTGTCTTTTATCACTTGATGGATATTTAAAAAATAGTTTACTGAGAGCTTGGAATCAGTATAAACGTGACTGTTATTTGAAATATGTATGTATATATATATATATATATATATATATATATATATATATATATAT
>JAPKLW010000033.1:818243-843514 GCA_026898455.1 Plectranthus barbatus | reverse complement strand
CTTGTTTGCACAGTTATATCAGTTTTCAGATATACACCAGCACTTGGGTGCTGGGTTTTAAATCAGTATGAAATGCAGAAAGCTGATAAAAGACAAAGGATTTATAGTGGTTCGATCAACTGATCTACGTCCACTCTCCAGTCGTAGCACTGGAAATTCACTATAGAGTAATCGGGTACAAGCGTCCTACGATCTATCTCTAGCTGGTGAATGCCTCGTCCACCAGTTCACTAGATCAACCGCTCCCGGCCTTGTCCTTCTTCAACTCTGATCAGCTGGTGGAGTGCGAGCACGTCACTTCAACCTCCACAGCTTCACTGGGTGTTTAGTTCTCCCAAGAACGTATCTTCTCAATACGGCAAAAGCCCGTAATAACTCAAGTGCTGGCTGGCACAAGAGCTGTTGTGAACTTCCTCGGAAGAGAAAGAACACCAAAGAGATCAATAACTTACAAGCTAGAAGCTTGAAGTCTCGTGTTTGATAAATCAACACACGGATAGCCTTTAGAAAGGCCTCGAAAGTGTTCTGCTTGCTTGCAATAAAGTTTCTGACTTTCGGTAGTTGAGCGAGAGAGAAGAGTATTGAATGTTGAAGCAAGCGTCTTAAATGTTGGTAGTTCCGACCTATTTATAGACGCGGGATCCCATTCAAATCTCCTAGCCGTTTGGACACATCCGGAAAAGGTCTCTGTCCTCGCATGTCCTTCAGACGGCGGCAGGTAGGAATTTCCGGAAAGCGCCATGCTTTTGTCCACTTTATCTGACATTGATCTCTTTATGTCAGAACGGCACTATTCGTCAGTACGAGGAATCGGAACTGGTGTCTTGAACTGATAGACTTTAAGGTATCCTCCTTAAAAGTCATACTTTGTCAGTTAATTCCTCGACGAATCTTCTTTTTGTCTCTAAGACTCTGGGAGAGAGAATCTGGAATTCTGCTGGTAACATCCGACTGGTAGAACATTCTGGTGATCTTGTGCTGGCAGTCTCTGCTGGTGACTTTGCGCTGGCACAATCTAAGTCTACCAATATGTCTGATGTTAACCCTTGGAATCTCCCATGACTGGTGGTTTCACCGCTGGTGAATAGTGTCAGTGAGAACACCTATTCTGCTGGTAAGGTTTGTCAGCCGCCTGCTGGTGAAATCCTTCCCAACTGGTGAACAGTAACCAGTCATTAGCTCTTTCTCATGCTGATGAACAGTGTCAGCACGAGTTTTTGTCAGCCGCCTTCGGATGAGACTTTCCAACTGGTGAACAGTAACCAGTGGTAAGCACTTCTCATGCTGGTGAACAGTGCCAGCATGAGTCTTGATCAGCTGCGACTTACAACTCAAAAGACCTAAACAGGACTTTACATTTGAGAACTAGAGCTATCTAGAGACAACTGACGCTGGTAGGACTTAGGATTTGATCCACCAAAACACCAAAACTAGAATCTAAACAAGTAGCTACTGGGGAAAGGAAACTTAGCCAAATTTCCCAACAACAAGGAATCTCAGTTTCCAGTTCCTCGGACTTAGTTTAGCTTTAACAGAGAGCAGGTGAAAAGTACACTGCAAAAACTCAAAAGTAGAGCAAAGTAGGCTGCGACATCAGAGAAGAATGGGCAATTATTGGATGACAAAATATTTGTCTCTTATGACTGAATTCTTGTCTCTAACGGACAGAATTCAAAATTTTGACACATCTGTCTATAAATAGCAGGCAACCACTTCAGAGGAGTGAACCTGAATCATTCAAAAGAACAAGCCGTTATTATGCCAAACTTAAAGCTCTCAAGCATACTCTGAAATTCCGTGTCTCTGAACACAAGGCTTAGCTTTTCAAGCTTAAGATAATCATTTGGTGTTTATTAATTTTCAAGTAATAAACACAAAAGTCAGTTTTCCATTCCGAAATTCTGATTCTTACGGGTTTTGACAACCATTGAAGTTTTGGGAAGAACAGTAAACATCTAACTTTCCAGTTATAAGGCTGCGTGGTGCGTCCTCACTCCAAATTGAAGAAGGAAGTACATGATCAAGTTTTTGGGCGAGTGACCTAGCAGGCCAAAGGACATTGGCATCTAATGGGCTAGTATAGATCGTGAGAAAGCTTGTAATATTTTACTTAGTGGATTACCAGATTAAGTTCCAACCACTATAAATATACCGAGTCATTTTACTACTTTACTTAAGTTTCTGCAATTTAATTTTTCATACTTATTTGAAACCTTCAATACTTTCTAAGTATTGAAGTGTATACTTGAAACTGAAACTTAAAACTATTAGAGTTCAAGTTTGAGCTAAATTAAGTTTTCGGAAACTGAAAACTAAAAACCGAGTTTCAATTTCAAAAGTGCAAACATATTAATACTTCCGCTGCATACAAAACTACTCTGATCTCGGGACCAACAAAATAAAACTCAAGATGTTGGAACAAAGATTTGATGAAGAAGTTGCCACTATTGCTATATTGCAAGCTCAAATGGTAGAACGTAATCGTAACAATAAATCATTAGAAACTCCACGAAATATCTGCGGCAACTACAACAATATTATTTTAACCCACAGTTCTAAAAGTTCTAATGAATTTCGGTAACTTTTATTTTAAAATATTTAGTTTACTTTTGTTAATTTAGTGTTTATATTTACATATTTTTTTTCTTTCCTTGTTTTCCTTATGTTAATTTATGCAGTTATACATTACATGTCTAGTCTTTTCACATTGGGTCTATGCTTTACTTTTTAGTGCAATGGTGCAATTATATGAATTGAGTGCAAGGTTTATCTAATATGTGTGTCTAGTTGTCATGATAATACTGCGTTAAGTCTGATGCTGAATATGGTTTAATAATGATCATTTACTAGACTTCACTTGTTCTTATTCAAATTTAGCATGATAAATGTTGCGGTTCGGAAAAATAGAGCCCACGGATTTGTGTAATAATGAGAAAATCAAGAAATCACAAGATGTACAAATTGATGGATTGTCCTCTCTAAAAGAGTTCATCCCTTTTATAAATATAAGGACGTATCTTATAAGAAAAATCTCATTAAAACTCTAATATTAAGTGCTCGTTTATTGTCCACCTGAAACCGCCGAGCATTAATCCCTTTGACTCGTAACGATCGAACCACTTATAGCGATTGAACCGTTACATTTCATCATTTAATTCTGAGTTGAAACCGTCGAGGAGTAACTCAACATGAACTACTTCGAGCTGCTTTGTGAACTGGTTAAGACGAACTGCCCTTCTATTCGGACTCCTTTTCCTTGGGCCTTCTTATCCGGTCCAAACAACCTTCTTTCCTAGAAAATAATTTATGGGCCGTATACTTGGACCATTTAATTGGGCCGCTTATTTTTTACCTCAACAATAGCCCCTTCGGCTTTGCGAGGTGCTCTCTAGAGAGCTCGGTAAGTCGAATAATCGATTAATCATGTTAATTCGTTGTTTTCCACAGGTGGAGTTCAATTTTTCCCAGATGTTGGCTCTTCGAACTCTTCAAAAGGTGAGAGTTTGGTATAACTCGAAGTGCTTTAATAGCGCCTTCTTGGCTCGAAAGATCATTTCCTCTGTGGGTGACCCTCCTTACTTGTGCAACTCCGTAAAGTTGCAACGAGTGCCACAACTTCGGGCCCGAAACCGCAGCGTTTGTGTAAGGAGAGTTCGGGTTCTGTCCAAATTTAGCCATCTGGTTAGCCCCTGTGAGTTGTTTCAACTCTGTATTCGGGGTCTTTTATGTAGCCGATTTGGGCATCGAGCTACTTTGAGCTCGTAATATGAGATGTGCTTCTCATGTTTAGTATTTCAGGAGTATCGAATGGTTCATAAGGCATCGAGCCGTGAAGGGTCGATGACATGTTTTAGCCCTGGAGACTTTACAGATATTAGCCCTCATAGGGTGGTGTGAAAAAGGTTCCCAGAGGCTACATCGAATACTCAAATATGTAATTAAAAATATATGAATTTTAAATAATCGTACCAATATGTGTCGAGCCCCGTGTGTGACTTATGATGTAGATTCAATGTTTGCACTGTTTGTTCCTTTGTCGAGCCCCTAGGCATGATATCCTTCAAGGTACGTTGAGGCTCGCTTGAACGGTCTTGTATTTAATCGAAGAGCTTCGACATCCTTTTAGCAGCCCTTGGTCTTTGAGTTACTTCGACCTATTATCTCCATTTGAAAATTTAAATTTTGCTCCTCGGATAGCTCTAGGCATGTTCATATTAGTATCGCTGGAATGGAGATTTTGGTTTTGTCTTTTATCAATTTTTGGGTCTTTAATGGCGATGAATTAGATCTGAAGAAGCGCTTGCCCATACCTCATATTCGTTGTCGAGTTTCCTTTGCCATGTGCAAACATGATGTCAGAATCCAGTGCCGGCAGACTTGACTCATCTATCCTCATGTCATTCTTTAGGATCGGATGCACGTTCGACCTACTATAACTTCAAAGTTTGCAGAGATGCTTCTGTCAAAAAGCCCCAATCCTTCGAGCCTCTTTGCTGAACTACCAGGTGCCATCATCTTGTGCCCCAAGATCGAATTACCCAGGTATGTATTGCATTATGAATTTGTTTACTTTGCTTTCTCAGAACCCGTTAAGCCAGGTAGCAGTTCATATTCGTGATAGCTTCTTTGTGCTTAATTGTCTGCGCCGAAGCTATACAAAGTAACAAGATAATAATTCATAACAACAATTCACGAAGAGGTCAATATGCTTGTGGATGCAATGCCTCCCAGCTCAAGAGAATACATTTTTTTAATAACATATTAGAGCATGATAATAAACATTTTATACTTGATTGAGATAAGAGTGAGTTTAAGATACGTATGAACATACCAAAATCTAAAAATTTAAGGAGTTTAAAGAGAGAGGAACTTATTTACATGTGTTGGCTGAGTGGTGCAGCGCCTCTATGATCATTCATCATCCTTATTTGAGTCAAGGTTGTATCTTTGCTCGATCTCTATTGGGTTTGGATTTGTTGACACCTCCAGGTCTTGTGTTCCAACCTTTGCACTTCTTCAGTTTTTGTACTCTTGTTGAAAGAGCTAGGATGGAGTTCGAACTTCAAACGAAATGGTCATCACTCTTCGAGCTATACTCTCTTATCAGTGGGAAGTGGTGCAATGCCGGTGCTTGTATTTTCTTGAATAGCATCTTATCGGTCATCCTCATTGGATAACATCATCCAGGAACCAAATACTAAAGAGAAAATTTAAGTTAGCATATTGAAGGAGGTTACAAAGGTCCCAATTGCAGGTGAAGCACTAAAACCGGAGAATGTTATGAAGGTCTAATAATTCAGTACAACAATCAAATAGGTCATATCAATTAACAAAAATGGTATTCAAGATGCGCAATCTATCATCGAAATTGAGCAAAGTGTCAGATTTACTAGCAGAACCAAATCAAATCAATGGAGGCTTCTCCGGACTTTTCAAAAATATCAGAACCAATTCACCAATTGTTAAGAAATTGCTGATATTATTAATCCAGAAACTAAACTAGAAGTTAAACAAAAACTAGGTTGGATTTTAATTAGAAATCGGGTAATCCTTTTTACCAAGCAAGATCACAATTCGATTGCAAAATCTGAATAGAATCAATCTGAGATTAAGAAAAGGAACTTCCCTGTGGTGTCGATGTTGGAAGACTGGTCGAAGTAGCAAGGTGGTTTCTGTGCTGAGGATGTGGCAACAGATTTCCTCGTCGCGGCTAATTAAGAAGTAGTGGTTATGGGCGATCCGCTGCGATTGCTGGTAAAACCTGGTTGTCTTACAAGCCGGAAAACCTTCTCACGCCAAAGTAGAAGTTCCCTGCCTTTTTCCGCTCATTAAGCACCACCGCAGCAAATGGGAATCGCCATCAGAGGACGATAGAGATGGAGGCTACGATGTGAGTTACCGTCGGAGAAACCTTTCGTCGAGTTGGCCCCACTCCTTAATTTACTTGAGGAACTGCAAGTCAATTGCTATAGATGATTCAGAAATAGCGTGTTCCTGCTCCATAATAAGAATAAACTGCAAAAAGTCACTTGCGCAAAGCAACGTTATCCACAACCAAATCATGGGTGGTGAGTAGGGAATTCAATAAATATAGATAGTTGCAATTCTCCCAGGCCAATAGTCACATATGTGGTGCGCATGGAAGAAATTAGCAAGTGGAGCGAATAATCAAAGGAGAAGCAAGCAAATTAGCAGGAATTAATGTCAACTTAATTCGAATAAAGAAATCCTCAGCAAAATCAATAGATTCCTTAATCAAATAAAGAAATCCTTTGAAATTTGAGGCACAGTAGGACATTAGCATTGGCCCATAGAGAACTCAATTATTAGGAATTAAATCTGAACACTCCATGAATCAATCTAGGATAATAAGAAAACATGTAATATTAAAAGCTTGTTTTAAGTATTAAAATGATTCGAAGAAGCAATAGACTTCCTTAAAAAATTAGGATGCGTAAGATCCAAATAATAAGGTATCAACCGTAACTAGGGGAATCCGTAAGTTATAATCTTCACACAATATTCAAATATATAAAAAGTGGGGAATAGAAGACTTCCCTTTAATTGTCCATCATAGGTGTTTATGGTTTCGATGGTAACCGGGGTAATGACCTCTGTCTTAGTTCACTTTCATTTGCTGGGCAGCCGATTTTCAATAGATTTGCCATATTTTGCTTTGGGGAACTCATCACCTATGCATAGGCCAATTCCTTCAGTGTAAATACAGCAACAAAAGGGGCTCCACTCCGGTTCTTCGCAGGAACATATTAACCCCTCTTCTTGCCTCAACGATCCCAGCCCAAGGGCCTCCGTCGTTCTCTTGCTTTATCCCTTTCAAAATGTGTCTGTTTTCTGATTTCTCCAGAGTTGCAGGTGCTGTAGGTGGCACACTGTGTACTTTTGTAACAGGCATTCCACCCCCAATAGTCCACCAGATACGAAGCTAGGTAAAACCATTTGTCTATCGGCTTGTGACCCGGGGCTGTTCTGCATGAACTGATTCTGGGAGTTCAATGATGCAGATACAAAGTTGCTTCTGAATTGTCATCATTCCTGTTCTCAGTGAATTCACTGTAGCAGAGCGACTAGGTGCAGGATTAGATTGGCCTTCGATTCAGGATTGTACCCGATACCCAAACCAAATTCCACACCACGAACTCCTCTTTTACCACCTCCTTTTTGCGTATCACGTTTTTATCTGAATCGTTCATTCTTAATAGCAAGATCCATGAGCTCTAAAGACACATTTTGATAGGCAACAATCAAACTGTTAACTAATTCGCCAGCAAATCTTGTCTCCTTTTAAGTTATGAGGGTGTATGCAGTTCCATCTTTTCCCCAGCACGACCTGTCCTTCTAATACGGTGTACATGCACGTCCATGTCTTTAGATGGCATGTTCCAGATTTGAATTCCTGTAGTATATCTGTACGAGAAGCCCGATCCTTGTCACCATAGTGTAGCTACCTTGAGACCTCTATGGAGCAGCTGTGATTCAACCCCATCGACTTCTGCCCCTTTTTAAGCAAACACCAGTGCATCCCCTTCATCAATAATTCCAGGAAGCTTCTCAAGAAGCCAGGTAACTTTTCTATAACAAGCGGATTGGGGCCAGCTGATGGAGATTTAGAAAATCTGCCAGTCCTCGTCCTATTTTTAGTTTCTTTCATCTAGCTCTTATTTGGAGTCTCTGTCCGAAGCCCCTTAAAATAGGGCACTTCGAGATGAGGGATGGAACTTCAAAATATGTAACTTTTTATTTATTTATTTATTTTTTCTTTGGTGGTATCTTCAATTTGCGTTTGCTCGTTCTTTATTCAACAGCTCCTAGGCGTGATGTCTTTCTTCATCTTTGACTTGATTTTATTATGCAAGATCGTTGAGGAATCTATAACACAACAACAACCAGACAAACATGAAGAACTACCAGAGGGACAAAGAAAAACTCCAAAAATATAAAAATAACAAAAATGTGGGGCTCGATCGAGCCATTTTATGAAGTATCGCCACACGACAACCGAAAGACAATGTATTGATTTATCCACAAGTAATATAGTAGCAGCAAAATTGGCAAATAAAATAGTTCGCAATTTTCCTAGTTTGCCACATGTAGCAATAACAACAGACCCCATCAAATATCATTTGGAAAAACCAACTAACCTATTAGATTGGATCATCCTATGACAGTCCTATCAAGCTTGATAAAACTTCGATAGCAAATTACAACAAATTAATAGGAACTTATTACTTCTTTTTTTTTTTTTTTGTAAATAGAGATTGAGGTGGTAGATAACATCTTTACAAATTCAGAATAGCAGAATAAGAAACTTGCAAAATTCACAACTATCAATTTAACACAAGCTTCTTCATACTAGTGCTTGACAGAACATAGAAATGGGGAAAATCGGTAACTCTGGAGCATATAAAAGATAGAGAATAGAGGCTTATTCAGACTATTGAACAATCAAGCATCGGATTATTATCGGACCATCAACTCAATACTAACAGAATCAATGAACCTTAATCCTATAATTTCCATAAGTAGATAATTGTTCCACCATTACTGCTTACAAGGTTCTTAACAAAGATTCATATTACCAGCAAGTTAAATGAAACTAATTGAGACTTCTCAAATAGTAAATCAAAGATCAAGCCAAAGGTAGAATTTGATTGAGGAAAGATAACTCCCCTGTGTTGCTTGAAGTTTCTTTTCTGGAAGGGTGATGTAGCTTTTACTTCTCCCTGGTAGTCTGGAATAATTTGATCGAAGTGTTAGATTCTGCTTTCTCTTTGAATAATCTTCCATATATTTCCCTTCTTTTTATAAGGTTCGAGTTGTATTATTCACTCCGTCGTCGAACAGCTCCTAGTCTTCTAGTTCCATTAAGCATCGCTTTATTTCCCAAGATACAAGTGACCCCAACCCTTTGGTTTTGGTGCTTAAAAATCAGCTTTCAAGGGGATCGACCGAGTTGCAAAATTTCCGTCATTTCCGATCCATGGTGTAGTTGGTCTCGGATTACCGCCGATGTTTTTCAGACGTCATTGGAGCATTTTTCCAAGATTTTCAGACATTTTCTTCATATTATTCACAATGTCCTGGCCATTCGATTCACCAGGGATCAATTCTTTGTGGAGTCGAAGATCCTTCTCCTCTTGATCCTTAGAGGATGAGCTAGCGCTCCCTGCTATTAAAGAGACAAGGCCCGATTGCCGAAACATCGAGTATTCAAACAGGGAGTGACAGGAAGACCAAAATTGCAGAAATTCAAGAATTTAAGCAGACTCTCAATCAATGTATTAACAGCAGTAAAGATTAACACACCAGAAAGATAAGGCAGATAGTGAAAATCCAAATCTTGATGTTAAAATCAAAGAAGCAAGAATATGGCAGAGACTATTTCGCCCAAAATTTTGAATGACCAGAAATTGGGGAAGAAGACTTTGAATATCCTTCACCAAATCTTGGCGTTCGTATAGCAGGAATAAGGCAGAGAGAATTTTCCAATATGGAGCCGCGTTACATTGATGTTTCAGGTTTTCGATGAGCATTTAAAATAATTAGACAGCAAGACTGAAACATTAAATAAAAATATTCAAACAGTGACTATTATCCTTCGAGTCAGTTAACAAGATAAATTAGTCAAAAATAAACTTTTAAAATGGAAGGCAAATTCAGAGCGCGGTGCAGCAGTGTGTGTAGCGTGATGGTGACATGTATATGGAGATACATGTCACAGGATCTGTACAAGTTCTTCATAAACCATTTATTCTTTGCCAGCTTACACCCGCTACTTCCATCCCAGCTGCTTAACCTGCACGTTTTAGAAATAACGCGAGGGCTGAGTACTTTCGTACCCAGTGAGAAACGTGCCGAAAACATACATTATATAGAAACATGCTATGCAACTCACACTGCTAAACACGGGGTTTTGTTGAAAGAACCGTGTCAGCTAAAACATTTATTTTACACACGCTATGTTAGGTGCTATCATGTCTGTTTCCGTGTCATTTAACTTTGACACACGTTCGATCTGTTTCATGAATTCATCATAAGGTTCTCTCGCCTTAGATGTTTGGGCTCGCTCACCCTTTTAATTGTTGTATATAATTCACTCTAAGGTTCTCTCGCCTTAGAGGATCGGGCTCGCTCACCCTTTTATTTGTACGTAATTCATCCTAAGGTTCGCTCGCCTTAGATGTTGGGCTCGCTCACCCTTTTATTTGTACATAATTCATCCTAAGGTTCGCTCGCCTTAGATGTTGGGCTCGCTCACCCTTTTTACTTCATGTGTGGATTTGCAAGGTTAGCACAAGCAACCATCAGATATTATTTCGTATCTCTTAGTCAATTACTCTATTGATGGGAATCAACTAGAGAAACATATATAGGACGTAAAACAAGCATAGCAGTTTCATTTCAAATCAAAGCATTTTAAAATACGTTTTGAAAAGTAAAACACGCATTTTTGGTATTTACTGAAATAGTTCCCCACCTCGTTTACTTGGCTTATTTAGATGCTTGAGCTCAACGATCCTCGTTCTCAAACTCCTACAATTAATCACGGTTTACCCAATTAGGATAAACGATCTAGGACAACGGTAAACCTCAACCAATTCCAAGAATTAATTCACCATCAAACTTAAATTCCACATATTTTCCATAATTTCCTTTCGGTCCAAACCATCAATATCTATGCATGTTTTACACCCAACATGCTCCCATAATCCTATATTTAACTCAAAAATTCCCAATCAACATTTCATATGCTTCACTCTTCTATTTAACATGTTTCAACCTCTCTTAATCGAAATAAAATTAAATCCAACTCTCGATTATAACAACCTACACCTTCAACATGATAAACATGCTTGGTTAAACATATATTAGACTTACAATTCAAGAAAACTTAAATCGGATCGACATAAACGCGAAAAACCAACTTTTCCCGTTTCAGCCAGCTCATATTGACCTGAAACAGGTGGTATATCGACCCCCTGTAGGTCGATATGACTCATCTTCTCCGGCAGAAAACTCGCCGGCCTGCAACTCTTCGATTCTCATGATTTAACCACCCAAAACCACATGCAGACACATAAACAAGGTCCTAGACTCAAGGGGAACACAAGGACATGCTTGAAAGCTCGAATAATGGTGGAAAAAGATAAGTGGGTGAAGCTCACCGGAGTTGGAAATGACGGCGGCGGCGGTGTGGTTTTCCGGCGAGGAAACTCGTGTCCAACGGTACCAAAATGTTCCCTAGGAGGTAAGGAACACAAATACACAAGTCAAGACTCGAGATAATAGCACATAAACGAGTTTGAAATCTGAAAATCGGATTTTCTCACCCCTCCGGCGGCCTTACTTCTCTCTACAAGAACTCCTCCGATCTGTGACCTCACGATGCGTACCAGGGCTCTTCGGAAACCTTGAAGCCCGGGCTACACAATGGTTGTAGTCTCGACGCCGGCGGCGGTCTGTGGCAGCCGGAATCTGGACAGGAAAATGGGGCGGCGGAGCTGGCTGGGTCTGGGAAGAATTCACCACAGTCCGGCGACCCTCCTTCTCTCCTCGATATCTCGCTCGATACTCCGCCTCACGAGCTCCACCCTAGCTTAAAAGAAAGCTCGAAGCACGATCTATCAAAGGGTGGCGGCGGTTTGTTGATTGGTGGAAGGATAACCTGAATGAGCTGAACTGAATATTTGTGGGCCTTAAAAAGGCGTTGACTTGATTTGGTGTGGAAATTGAAAATTTCATGGATTGTTGGTTTAATGGATTGTGAGAGTTGGTTGACTTGTAGAAACTACAAGTGAGTATGTGAGCGTACAAAATGTACACAGTGGTTGTTGGATGTATTAGACTCAAAATGAGTCAGTGTGATGTGTGAGGATTCGAGGGAACCTCAGTTGAGTGTGGTGTTATTATTATATATGACCTCGTACTAACCGTTTATTATATGTTTTGATGACAGATGGCATCACATGATCGATTAGTGAGACGTTTCTGAGAGCGACTTCCTTTTACTGAGGACAACCTCGCAGGAGCTTTGGTGGATTATTTGGAACTATGGAAAAGAGTACGCCATCGGGGAGTGACAGAAAGAGAGGCGATGGAGTTAACCATGAACCTCATGCCGGAAAGGTGGACTAGATGGGTAGTATCATTGGCTAGGCGGCATTCTGATAGCGAGACAGGTACCGCGAAGAGTTATGAACGTTTTATGGGAGATTTGCTTCAGAGAATAGTTGGGGAGGGGAACCCTTCGCCAGCATCTTCTAGAGGTACACAAGTATCTCGGACCAGGGCGTCGTCACCCGAGTACACTCCATCTTCACCACCAGCGCCGAATAATGTTCAGAATGTACCCGTTCATGCCCCTACGTCAAGACGGAGAGTACGACCTGTGCCTAGTACTCCGACAGCCGCTTACATGCCATTTCCACCTGGATATCCGCAGGGAGGGATGTATGACCCATATGCACTAGGAAGCATGTCCATGACTACGGTACAGTCACCTACTCAGTATCAGGATCCGACGATGTCTACAGGAGATCACAGACTGCCAGTTCTGTCGTATCCGCAGCCCAGGATTCAAGTCATGATAGTGCAGAGATGTGGCCCAGGCCGACACCTAGTGGACAGGAGGACATGTTTGGTGGGTACGGGACCATTCATAGTTATGGGACGAGGCAGAGACCGATCTGCTTGTCCAGTGATACCGATGGCAGTCGGGGCAGGAGGACAGATGCTCCGGATGGCGGAGAGGGAGCGATGGAGGCCGCGAATGATGAAGAGGAGGAGGACCCGTCGGAGGGATCTGAGGGTTTTGATTGACAGATTCGATGACTCTGTTGTTTAGTTATTGTATTCTGTATTGAACATTTTCCTATCATTGAACCCTTGTTGTTGTATGTTGACTTTATCATGAGGATTTTGTTGGAAGATTTATGATTATACTTGGAACTCTTATGATTATGGATGTGATGATGGAATATTTAAAAGCTTTGAGTGAGTAATGAATGGGTATTAAGAGATTGTTGACAAAATGGATATTATGCAGTGAAATTAATATGAAGTTGTTGAATTAATGTTGTTTTGCAGAAAAGTGTAATGGAATTTATTGAGCCAGGAAGAGGGAGAGGCCGAGGCCGAGGTAGAGGCCGAGGTCGAGGAAGAGGCAGAGGCCATAGAGGCCGAGGGCGTGGAAGAGCCAATCCCCAGCCCGTATATGAGGAACCATACTGGGAGGAAGGTCCTGGGAATCAGGGATATGAAAATTATGAGATATTGTCCGATGAAGAGAATACTGCAGGGCAGCAAGGACCTAACCAGCCACCTCAAGGAAATGCACCAGAAATCCCATCAATTATGTGGGTAGAAACGTTCAGGAAACAGCACCCACCGACATTTGATGGAACAGAAGGACCCACTGCTGCTGAAGATTGGGTCAGGGAGCTCGAGAAAATTTTCAAGCACATGAGGTGCTCAGAAGAAGAAAAGGTTAATTGCATGTCTTATCAGCTCAAGGGTAAGGCTGACAGATGGTGGGAGACGTATGTGAAATCGATTGCACCTGCGGAGAGGGACCACATTACCTGGGAAAGTTTCAAAGGAGCATTTTTCGAGAAGTATGTTCCCAAGCAGTACCGGAGGGAGAGAACAATAGAGTTCTTCTTATTTGAACAAGGAAAGTTGACAGTTGAGGAGTATGATACAAAGTTCGGTGAGCTTCTGCAGATGGCGCCACATCTGGTAGATACGCCGCAGAAGATGGCTGATAAGTTTCGAGATAGGTTACGTAAGGACATTCGTACACAGTTGGCTACTATGAAGGATTTGAATTACCAAGAACTGTTGAGCCATGCTCTGGATATTGAGGCATCACAAACTATGAAGGAAATGCCTGAGTGGGGAGCGAATGAGGCGCAAGCTTCTGGATCGAACCAGAAAAGGAAGTTTGAGGAGCCGCAGAGGCAGTTTGTGCAAGGTCAGGGCAACCAGAAGCGCCATGACCAAGGCCGCCAGCAAAATTTCCAAGGAAGGTTGGGCCAACCGAACTTCCAGAAGTTTAATCCTCAGCAGGCTCAGAGGCGTGATCAGGCAGGGCAGCCAAACTGTAGGAAGTGTGGAAGGAAGCATCTAGGAGAATGCCGAATGGAAGGATTAAGATGCTACAACTGCGGTGGTCAAGGGCACTTCGCAAATCAGTGTCCTACACCCCAAGCAAGGGAAGGAAACCGTCAGAACTTCCAGAGACCTGGAAATCAACAGCTGAGAGCAATCAGGGGTCACCGCCAGCCTTGGAGAGGCAATGCTGGGAATCGAGGAGGTGGCAGACAGGATAATCAAGCACCACCGAGGAACCAGGAAGGAAATCAACAAGGTGGAAATGAACAGCCTAGAAGAGCTCGGGCATATGCTTTGGATGGTAACCCAGATGACGGTAACTTGGCAGGTATGGGATGCATTAATGATATACCTGTTATGGTATTATTCGATACTGGAGCATCGCATACATTCATTTCATCTGCATGTGTTGAGGCATTAGGACTTAAAGTAGAAAAGAACAACCAGGACTTGAACGTAGCAATACCTTCAGGAGAAACAACTATTTCTACTTTAGTGTGCCGAGACTTGAGAATCAAGATGAACGAGAATGAAATTCAAGTAACTGAGCTGAACGTTTTGGATATTCATGACGTAGATGTAATCCTAGGAATGGATTGGTTGTCAGAGAACAAGGCGACGATTTTGTGTCGTGAGAGAAGAGTAGTCATTCCTCAGCTAGGGAATGAAGAGGCCTTTGTACATGGATTTAAGAAGAGGCAGAGAGTACCCATGATTTCAGCGATTCAAGCAACGAAGTTGTTGCGAAAAGTCGGAAATCAAGCCTTCTTAGTGTATTTGGAAGGAGAAGAAAAGCCTGAACTGACTGTACAAGATGTTCCAATAGTGAGAGAGTTTGAAGATGTATTTCCAAAGGAACTACCGGGATTGCCACCAAACAGACAGGTAGAATTCACCATTGATTTAGAACCGGGTGCGGCACTAATTTCTAAAGCGCCGTACCGCATGGCCCCGAAGGAGTTACAAGAACTGAAAGTTCAACTCCAAGAGCTATTAGACATGGGTTATATCAGGCCTAGCGTGTCACCATGGGGTGCACCGATTCTGTTCGTTAAGAAGAAAGACGGATCGATGCGTATGTGCATTGCCGAGGATTGATGATCTTTTCGATCAGCTCATGGGAACTAAAGTATTTTCTAAGATCGATCTTCGATCAGGGTACCACCAGTTGAGGATTCGGAAGGAAGACATTCCGAAGACAGCGTTCAGAACTAGATACGGTCACTACGAGTTTGTAGTAATGCCGTTTGGACTTACGAATGCTCCTGCGGTATTCATGGACTTGATGAACCGAGTATTCCATCCGTATTTGGACAACTTCGTGTTAGTGTTCATAGATGATATTCTGATATACTCGAAGAGTGAAGCGGAGCATGAGCAGCACCTGAGGACAGTATTGCAAACCTTGAGAGATGAGAAATTGTATGCAAAATTCAGCAAGTGTGAATTTTGGCTAAGAGAAGTGACATTCTTGGGTCATATCGTTTCGGCAGATGGAATTAAAGTAGATCCAGCCAAGATTCAAACAGTGATGGACTGGAAATCACCAACTACGCCGAATGAAATTCGTAGTTTTCTGGGATTAGCTGGTTATTACAGAAGATTCATCGAGGGTTTCTAGAAGATTGCGAGGCCAATGACCCAGTTGTTACAGAAGAATATTAAGTTTGAATGGACACAGGAATGTGAGGAAAGTTTCCAGAAGTTGAAACAGTTGTTGACAACCGCGCCAGTGTTAACAGTGCCAGAGCCAGATAAGAATTTTGAAGTTTACACTGATGCTTCGAAGAACGGATTGGGTTGTGTTTTGATGCAAGACGGAAAGGTGATAGCTTACGCATCAAGACAGTTGAGGCCGCAAGAAGTAAATTATCCGACTCATGATCTAGAATTAGCGGCAGTGATTCATGCGCTAAAGATCTGGAGACATTATCTTTACGGGGTGAAATGCGCCATATTCACAGATCATAAGAGTTTGAAGTATTTCTTCGAACAAAAGAACCTGAATATGAGGCAAAGAAGGTGGTTAGAACTCGTGAATGACTACGACTTAACCATAAATTATCACCCGGGAAAAGCAAATTCTGTAGCAGATGCCTTGAGCAGGAAAGGAGAAGTTCAGTTAGGCTGTATGCTTACAAGGGATATCAATTTGATCAGAGAATTTGAGAGGCTCAGTCTAGAGGCAATATCACCTTCTGAGAGAAAGAGGTTGTTGGTCCCGGATTATCAGGGTATAACTTGGCAGCGGAAAATGTGTTAGTTCGTTTCTTGCGCTCTGCTGGTTACTCAGCTGACTGGGACCTTGTCAGCTGGTAAGTCAACTGGCACTCTGAGTACTCAGCTGACTGGCAACTGGCTCGTCAGCTGGTAGCTCAAGACTTAGAATGTTTTTAGGTCTTGTTTGCACAGTTATATCAGTTTTCAGATATACACCAGCACTTGGGTGCTGGGTTTTAAATCAGTATGAAATGCAGAAAGCTGATAAAAGACAAAGGATTTATAGTGGTTCGATCAACTGATCTACGTCCACTCTCCAGTCGTAGCACTGGAAATTTCACTAAGAGTAATCGGGTACAAGCGTCCTACGATCTATCTCTAGCTGGTGAATGCCTCGTCCACCAGTTCACTAGATCAACCGCTCCCGGCCTTGTCCTTCTTCAACTCTGATCAGCTGGTGGAGTGCGAGCACGTCACTTCAACCTCCTTAGCTGACTGCGTGGGTGTTTAGTTCTCCCAAGAACGTGTCTTCTCAATACGGCAAAAAGCCCGTAATAACTCAGGTGCTGGCTAGCACAAGAGCTGTTGCGAACTTCCTCAGAAGAGAAAGAACACCAACGAGATCTGTAACTTACAAGCTGGAAGCTTGAAGTCTCGTGTTTGAATAAATCAACACACGGAAAAGCTTTAAGTAAAGCCTCGAAAGATTTGCTTGCTTGCTAGAGCGTAATAAATTTTCAGTCTTTCGGTTGGTGAAGAGTATTGAATGTTGGGAAGCAAGCTTCTTAAATGTTGGTAGCTCCGACCTATTTATAGACGCAGGATCCCATTCAAATTTCTAGCCGTTTGGACTCATCCGGAAAAGGTCTCTGTCGTCGCATGTCCTTCTGACGGCGGCAGGTAGGGATTTCCGGAAAGCGCCATGCTTTTGTCCACTTTATCTGACATTGATCTCTTTATGTCAGAACGGCACTATTCGTCAGTACGAGGAATCGGAACTGGTGTCTTGAACTGGTAGACTTTAAGGTATCCTCCCTTAAAAGTCATACTTTGTCAGTTTATTCCTCAGACGAATCTTCTTTTTGTCTCTAAGACTCTGGGAGAGCGAATCTTGAATTCTGCTGGTAACATCCGACTGGTAGAACATACTGGTGATCTTGTGCTGGCAGTCTCTGCTGGTGACTTTGCGCTGGCACAATCTAAGTCTACCAATTTGTCTGATGTTAACTCTTGGAATCTCCCATGACTGGTGGCTTCACCGCTGGTGAACAGTGTCAGTGAGAACACTTATTCTGCTGGTAAGTTTTGTCAGCTCCCTGCTGATGAAAACCTTCCCAACTGGTGAACAGTGACCAGCCAGTAGCTCTTCTCATGCTGGTGAACAGTGTCAGCACGAGTCTTGTCAGTCGCTTGCTGGTGAGACTTCTCTCAACTGGTGAGTACATCTCATGCTGGTGAACAGTAGCCAGCATGAGTCTTGATCAGCTGCGACTTACAACTCAAAAGACCTAAACAGGACTTTACATTTGAGATCTAGAGCTATCTAGAGACAACTGACGCTGGTAGGACTTAGGATTTGATCCACCAAAACACCAAACTAGAATCTAAACAAGTAGCTACTGGGGAGAGGAAACTTAGCCAAATTTCCCAACAGAGGTGTGATTTGGCAACATTGACAGTAGTGACAGATTTGAGAAAGAGAATTTTGGAAGCACAGAAAGAGGACGCAGAGATTGAGAGATTGCGTCAGAAATTGAAGGTTAAGCCAATCGGAGAATATCGGGAAGCACCTGATAGCGCACTGTTGTTCAGAGACAGAATCTTAGTGCCAAGCAGTGAAGAGCTAAGGAATGAAATATTGAGTGAAGCACATGATACGCCGTATACCGCTCACCCAGGAAGTACTAAGATGTACCAAGACCTAAAAACTAAGTACTGGTGGGATGGTATGAAGAAGGATGTAGCCTTGTATGTGGAGAAGTGTCTGGTTTGTCAACAGGTTAAGGCGCTACATCAACGGCCGTATGGGAAGTTGCAGCCGTTAGACATCCCTGAATGGAAATGGGAGCACATCACCATGGACTTCGTGATAGGATTACCGAGGTCACAGAAAGGAAATACGGTAATATGGGTCGTTGTGGATCGTCTAACGAAGAGTGGACACTTCTTACCGATTAAGGTAAACTATGGATCGGATAAGTTAGCTCAGATCTATGTCCGAGAGATAGTCAGACTGCACGGAGTGCCGAAGTCAATTACTTCTGACAGAGATGCAAAGTTTACATCTCGTTTTTGGAGGAGCTTACAGCAAGAGTTGGGGACCCGTCTAAATTTTAGTACGGCGTTTCACCCACAATCGGACGGTCAATCCGAGAGAACAATTCAGACTCTTGAGGATATGTTGAGGACAGTCGTTCTGGATCGGGGAAGCAGCTGGGAGTCGATTTTGCCTTTGATTGAATTTGCATATAATAATAGTTATCAGGCAACAATCATAATGGCTCCTTATGAAGCTCTGTATGGAAGAAAGTGTCGTTCGCCTCTGTATTGGGATGAGGTAGGAGAACGAAAGATCGTTGGACCGGAAGCAGTGAATGAAATGATCGAAATAGTCCGAAAGATCAGAGAAAGAATCCGAGAAGCGCAGAGTAGGCAGAAATCTTACGCCGACTCTAGGAGGGCGGAGTTAAGTTTTGAAATTGGGGATAAGGTTTTCCTCAAGGTTTCACCCTCAAGAGGAATAATACGTTTTGGAATAAAAGGAAAACTGAGACTGCGCTATGTGGGACCATACGAGATTTTAGAGCGCATAGGTCCAGTGGCGTATAGATTGGCCTTACCCCCAAATATGAGCGATATTCATAGTGTGTTTCATGTGTCACAACTGAGAAAGTATGTACATGACCCGGAACACGTGATTAGTCATAAAGAGGTGATTCTGAATCCAAGTTTGCAATATGAAGAAAGGCCAGAGGCCATTCTAGACCGGAAGGTACAGGAGCTCCGAAATAAGTCAATTCCATTTGTCAAAGTGCTTTGGAGCCATCATGGGCAGGAGGAAGCGACATGGGAGCTAGAGGACAAGATGAGAGAGACATACCCCGAACTTTTTCAAGCTATGTAAATTTTCGGGACGAAAATTTTTATAAGGGTGAGGGGATGTAATACCCCGTACCTAAATTGTAATCTTGTCTAAATAAGTTCGGATGTAATAATGGAATTATCTCCATTGAGAAATAATTTGGGAGTTATTTATTTGAATTTTGGAGATTGGAATTGAGTTATATGTTCATATATTGGAAGAAATTATTGATATTGAAGTGTTGGAGAATGGGATTTGGATATTTATGCATGTATTTTTGGAAGTATTTGGTATTGGGAATTGATGTATATACATATATATACAAGTATATATGTAACTATGTTGAATTATATGAGTAATATATACTTATAATATAGATATTATATATATACATTATATATATATATTAGGAAATATATAATATAGTATGTATATGGAGTTGTGTTATTTTTCCTCCCCAGCATTGAAATTGTCGAAGAGAGAGAGAGTGAGATTTCAGAAAAAGAAAACTCCCAGCCCCAGCCCGTCATCTCCACTTCCCGGCGAGCCACCGGCCACCCCAGGACGCGAGACCACCGCCATTTGAAAGCTTATTCTTCAAGCTTTCTATCGAACTAAGGTAGAGCTTGTGAGACGGAGTATCCAGCGAGATATTGAGGAGAGAAGTAAGGTCGCCAGAGTGGTGAGAATCCAATTTTCAGATTTTCATATCTTGTTTGAATGCGATTTCCTCGAACAATGACTCATATTTTCGTGTTCCCTAGTCCCTAAGGAGCATTTTGGTATCAAGAAGTGCGAGTTTCCTCGCCGGAAAACCACATCGCCGCCGCCGTCGTTTCCAACTCCGGTGAGCTTCACCCATTTATCTTTTTCCACCATTATTCGAGCTTTCAAGCATGCATTCGTGTTCCCCTTGAGTCTAGGACCTTGTTTATGTGTTTGCATGTGGTTTTGGGTGGTTAGATGTTGAGATTTCGCGAAGTTGCAGGCTGGGCGCATTTCTGCCGGAGGAGCCTTGTATACCCGTATGAACAAAAATAAGGATTGACACCAAATGATAATAATGATAGTGAAAATCCAATTTTTGAAGTTGTAAACGTGGAAACAGAGCAGATAGGATTTTTCCCCTAATTTTCGTTAAGACAGAGGTTGGGGAAGAAGCAGATTGTCAAGATTTTTGACAATATAACATTCAGAATCAAACAACAAACCAGCAAAGCACCGCCGATTTGAGCAGCTCAGTAACCACCAAAGAAATCCCAAAATACCCAATGATTTCCGAAATAGTGCGCGACGTTCTTTTCTGCCGGTGAAGAAATTGTCCGCTACAATCACGCTATCACCCCTCGCAATCAGACGACTCACGAGATGGCTACCGATGAAGCCGGCTCTGCCCGTGACGACGATGCGGAGCCCCTTGCACTTCAGCCCGAGCGGGATTTTTCTGCTGAGTTAAATCCGAACCCGATAGCTAGGTGGCCATTCTGGTACATGTATCGGTGATTCTGTTACTGAGTCAACTCGGATGGAATGTATGAGTTGGGGATCGCCGTCGTGCGTGGGTTTGAAGAGGAAGGGACAGTGGTGAAGAACAGGGTGGCGATTGCAATGCGGATGAAGGCGATGACGAGATGTTGCTCGCGGAGGAGGTAGCAAATCGGCCGAGTCACGCTGAGCCATGGCTTGGCCGGCTTCGGCGAGTATGCATCGCTCACCTAGTGCGACTTGTGGCCATGGAATAGTATATGGCCCCACGGTTGAGGACTGGTTGTTCGCAACTTCTCATTTTGAAATCCATGGGCCCCACGGTGGGCGCCATTGTTGCGGTTCGGAAAAATAGAGCCCATGGATTTGTGTAATAATGAGAAAATCAAGAAATCACAAGATGTACAAATTGATGGATTGTCCTCTCTAAAAGAGTTCATCCCTTTTATAAATATAAGGACGTATCTTATAAGAAAAATCTCATTAAAACTCTAATATTAAGTGCTCATTTATTATCCACCTGAAACCGCCGAGCATTAATCCCTTTGACTCGTAACGATCGAACCACTTATAGCGTTCGAACCGTTACACTTCATCATTTAATTCCTAGTTGAAACCGCCGAGGAGTAACTCAACATGAACTACTTCGAGCTGCCTTGTGCGAGCTGATTAAATCGAATTGCTCTCTCGTTCGGATGCCTTTCTAGCTGAATCGAACTACTTCGAGCTGCTTTGTGAACTGGTTAAGACGAACTGCCCTTCTATTCAGACTCCTTTTCCTTGGGCCTTCTTATCCGGTCCAAACAACCTTCTTTCCTACAAAATAATTTATGGCCCGTATACTTGGACCATTTAATTGGGCCGCTTATTTTTTACCTCAACAATAAATAGTAATTCTTTAATTCAATATGATTTTATAAAGTCAAAATCTTTATCAAGTAGGCTGTGAGGTTCTCCTCTAGAGTTTTATTGATGCCAAATATTGCAAGAGCATATATTCGTAGTATGGATCCATTAATGATTGTTCATGGGTATCAATTGGGACAAAATTGGTTTGATATGGTAGTAAAAGTTATAATCGATGGCGACGAACATTTGATTCAGCCATTTTATCAATTAGAAACTATTCAAGATGCACTTGGTGTGAATGTTACTTGGCCTAATCATTTTGTATGGAAACATTCCTTATATATATATTTTTCAGTTGGAGCTAGCTATAATAATTAATAATAATAATAATATTTTTATTATTATTAAAAACCATATTCTTTAATTTAATTATTAAGGATTGATGTGTATTATTATTATTTTTTTAACAGATGTCAATTTATGTTGAGGAATGTTGAAGCTAGATTCTTTTTAAATAATTTCAGATTCAATTTATTTTGTCTAAGTAGGTTTGGCAGTATTCATACAGAATACTAAATAACAATTTCTTTTGTCCAGCACTCATTTTGATTAAGTAGTAATACTACAATTACTTTTTCGTTAAACTCTGGGAAGAGCTACCCCATCTTTTAATTTACAATGATTCAACTTGATGTGCAATTGATTAAGTTAATTGGATATATGTTTACTTTGTTGAATGTAATTATGGATATTTAGCAGTTTAATTAATGTATTGTCTATTGGATTTGAGTTTTATATGATATCATGTAATAGTAATATGCATGTTTAAAGTCATTCATTGTTATATATGGTGTTAGGAAAACTAGCTTTCCTCACAGTATATGTTCCTGGATTTGTTTTTAGCTGCAGTGAAGGTTGTTAATTTACATTCATTTCCTGACACGTAAATATGTGGAGTGATGATTTTTACCCACAATGAATGTTATTGTTTTAGATTCATTTTCTAACGAGTAGATGTGTAAACTAAGGATTTAAAACAACAATGAAAATTGATACTTTAGATTCATTCCCAAAAGATTAATATGTGATGTAAAGATTTTTACTCATAGTTAATTTTGTCATGTTAAATTTAGTTACCTAACAAGTAAATGCATGAGAAGAAGCTAGATTATGTTGACACTCATTGTTGTCATGATAAATTCATTTATCTAACAACTAGATGTGTGAGGAGAAGTCATATTGTTTTGACACTCACTATTGTCATTATAAATATTTACTCCATCACAACATTTTTTAGGATACCATTGTATTATAGTGTAGGGATAGCTACATATGTTAGGATAACTACTATTTAATCACATATAATCGTTTTGGGATAGGCTTATTTTGCAGTGGTGGATCGTAGGTTTAGGGTTGGTGTAATTTTTGGAGAGGGTCTTATATTCTTGCATAAATATAATAATACTACGATCCTTTTGCTATTTACCTATTACATTTTAATAAAATATAATAAAATTGATTCACACATAATCACCGAAAAAGACCCTCCAAACCATATCAATTAATATTGATAAATTAAGGTGACTAGGAGTTGAAAACAGAAGGTAGGTGTTGGATATAAATCAAATACTTGCGTATCCTATACGTAATAAATCAATATATAATGTTAATATAAATAGATATTTAGTAGCCTTGGAGAAATTGAGATCAAAGAAGATGAGAAAATCAAGAGTGAAGATGCATTATCCTATTTCTGCCCCTCGCAAACCATTTGGAATATGTTATGCTCTCCTCCTCTCTCTCGTAGTCGCAATTACCATTTCCACTACTTTCAACCCTACTCTGCATCGCTTCACTATCAGTACGTATCTCTCTCCTCTCCTCTCCTCTACATTTTGCATTTTTTGATTCATTACTCTCTTTTTTTCCAGGTCTTGACACTGTGAGTTTGCACAACTCCTCAAACACAATCTACGAAGAGAAGACCGGAATCACCATGGCCCAACCACAGCCAGAGCTTCATCCAATTTGCAGAGTTGTAAACGGGAGCGTCGATCAGTGTGAGATGGAAGGAGACGTGAGAGTTGACTCCAAATCCTCCACCGTCTTCCTCATTAGGCCGCGTTCCTCCGCGACTACTTCATGGACCATAAAGCCTTATCCCAGAAAGTCGCTCACTTTCATAAAGAATTGGACGGTGAGACTAGCGGCGGACGGCCCTAAATGCACTCAAACTCATCCCTCCCCAGCCCTACTATTCTGTATCGGCGGATTCACAAACAATCACTACCACGACTACGCCGACGTCTTATTCCCGCTCTTCACCACCTCATCCCACTTCAAAAGAAACGTGCATTTCCTCGCCACCGACACCAAGCCAGGGTGGCTCTCCAAATACCAGCCTCTTCTACACCAGCTCACCAAACACCCCATACTCGACCTCCACCGTGAAAAACACGACATCCACTGCTACAGCAAGCTAACCGCAGGCCTCAGATTCCTCGGAGATTTCGTCGTGGATCCTACTCCTACATCCGGCGTCGGCATGTCCCAGTTCCGTCAGCTCCTCCGACGAGCACACTCCCTCGGCAGAGTGACGGCGGTGGTCCGGTCAAAGCCCCGTCTGATGATCATATCAAGAAAAAGATCGCGGATACTGCTGAACGAGGCCCAAGTCTCTCAACTGGCAGCAGATTTGGGGTTTGAGGTGGTATCAGCAGAGTGCGATTCGTCCAAGAACTACACCGAGTTCGCACAGCTGGTGAATTCATGCGATGTGCTGATGGGAATCCATGGAGCAGGGCTTACGAACATGCTGTTCCTCCCGGACAAGGCGGTGATCATTCAAGTGGTGCCGTTTGGGGCGATCGGGGTGATTGCAAGGGACACCTACGAGAACCCATCGGCGGCGATGAACTTGAGTTGCTTGAACTACAAGATTGAGGTTAATGAGAGCTCGCTGATGCAGCGCTATCCCCTCGACCATCCCGCAATTAAAAATCCCATGTCTATACACAGACAGGGATTCCGTGTGTTTAGGAAGGTTTACTTTCATAATCAGAATGTCACCATTGATGTTCACAGGTTTCGGCACACCTTGGCTAAAGCTCTCAACTTATTGCTTCGTTGATTTTCAATTTTACTAGTAAATAATATTTGTAGTATTTTGACCGAATATTTTACATTTCAAATCTAATTTCTTGAAAGGTGATTAATATAATTATGTTAACGCAACAAAAATCATTGTAAGGCTAGAAATATTCATTATCTATCCAAAACATATTAAAGATCCCTGCATTGTTAAAGTATCTTACATCAACTGGAGATTTGGGCGTATGCACATTATAATGGTAAAAATTTCATTTTCTTACAAGTGGATTTTGTAGGGAGAAAATGAAATCTTATATCATTGTAACGCCACCAACTGACCTTCCCAACTTTGGGGCGCGCTACAGTCGTGGTCGTTGGTTTTCAATCATTTTCATAATTTAAAACAGAGGAAGAC
>JAPKLW010000033.1:744609-808243 GCA_026898455.1 Plectranthus barbatus | reverse complement strand
AATAATATTTCGCTGCACTCGTTCCTCTTTTAGAAAATGTGACTACAGGGTCACTTAGGTTTTCTCAAAAACGATCTCATTGGTATATTGTATGTTAGAAACTGACCCTCGTTTTACTTCAGGTGTCATTTCTAATTTCTAAGACAATATATAAAATATAATCATTTTATTTATTCGATTAATTAAGCATTTAAATAGCTTATTTAAATCCGGGATATTACAATCATGGTATCAGAGTCAGCCCATAAAACTTTGAACATTATACCACCATATAATGATGAAAGCTCCTTACAAATTGATTTTTGTAAAGAGAAAATGAAATCTTAATTAACACACTTCAGAACAATACTCTTAATATTATAGAAATATTTAGTAAACCTCTGCACGCCACATAGAATTATTCTATTACAAAGAACTAATTGCAACTATATAAAGACAGTAAAACATTTATCATTGTATTTGGATTATCTATAATACTGCATTATTAGATTTTATTCATTTTTATACAATTAATTTATGCAAGAAAATTCTTATTATGATAAAGTGGTTCATATCAATAAATTTGTTTATACAATTTCTCCATTTTTACTGTTCTTTTGATCCGTTTCTGACAATCATTCGTTCGCGTTTACTGCCACTTTGAACCAATCAAGTCACTCTTTTTTTTAGGACAACCAAACAAATCCATTAATTTAATGTAATTTAAAGTCGAGCATTATTTTCCAGAGTGTCGAGAAATATAAACAAGAATCTTTTAGTTATGCATAAACAATTAGATATTAATAATTAAATGATTGATCCATATAATTTAAGTCGATTATAATTGGATTTTTTTTAAATAACTAAACACACCATACTTCAAATCTACGAACTAACATCAGTTTATAAGCTATATAGTTATTAGATAATTAAAGAATATTAGTTCGGATTGATGTGTTGATAAGTACATTAATTTATGACTTTTAAGTTTCAAATTAATAAGCAATAGATAGAATTGGTTGTTTCAATATGTCAATTATAGTTTATATTTTATAAGCTTTTAATGTTTAAAATAAATGAAGAATTAAAGCAGAAGATGAAGTAGAACAAGTTGGAATATTCGTGTTTGGTGCACAACATTAATTATCATTTATTCCGAGTAAAATAGTTCTGAAAATAGTTTCTTCTTTTTTTAAATCTTCTTCTCTTTTTTTGCTTAATTAAAAATTTAAATTGGACTATGTTGAGGTTCATTTGTTAATGGATCGGAATTCTTAGAATTGTGTTTGAAGAAATAACAAGTAAAACAATAAAATAACGATAATTCAAAATGTAAAGGAGACAAGCAAATATGCGTATATCGATTCAAAAATTTGACAAAATTTTTGCTATGTTAACTGAGTAAAAAATTGTGTCCAAAAAATGAATTGAGATCTCCCTTTTATAAGCACAATTGAGGAAGCCTATAAAACATAATGGGCTTGACGTTACCATAGTCTCCGCTTGCGAAGCTTCATAATTTTCGTAACCGACCTCGAAAAATTTAGGGCCGATTAGGCCTGATGGGGCTTCAAATAGATTGAAGCTACACGAGATGTTCAGATCGGTGTATTTCAAGGGCTTCGTGTCGATAGTGATGTTGGGTCGACATAGGCTCAGGATTTGTTGACTCTCAATCTCGCTAGTCTTGTGGGGTCATTGCTTATTCATTTTGTTGGGCTTGGCTTATTGAGCTTTCTATGCCTGGCGATTGTGGTAGTTGTTGCTCTAGGCTTACCGATTTTCCGCACGATACAATATTTTATAGGTTTAGAGTTTAATGTCCTAGGTGTGTTCCTCTGAGCTTTACCTGTGTCTACTAGTTCTCTATCTACTCTTTTGATCCTTGTGTGTTGTTTGGTTGTACGCTCTATATGTTTTTTCTTTTATATTGGTGGTGGTCGTGTGATGTCGGGATGAGTCTTGATGTTCTTGGTTGGATGTTCTAAATGCCCAGTTTGGTTCTTACCACATTTGGCTTTGGTCTTGTGCTAGTCGTGTTCCTGATTATGTTTGATCTTGTGTTTGATAGAATGAAATTGTGCATTGGTCGCTTTAGGAGTTGGGTTTCTGCAGGGGTCCTTGAGGTGTGAATATGGTGGCTCTTGTGGTATTGTTTCTTAGCTTTGTTGGTTTTGGGTTCGAGGTCATTATCGGCCACTAATGTCATCCTCCCCTTATGTGTTTGTCGATTTTGTTGGTTTTGCGGTTTTTGCCATGCTCGGTGGCTTGTTTTAGTTTCTTTTGATGTGTTTATTTCCTTTTTCGAGTTTTGGGGGCCTCTTTCTTTGAATTTCTTTAATTTTTGTTTTCTTTCTTTGGTTTTTTCTTATTCCACTAATTAGGTCTATTCTCAAATTGTGTCTATAGAATGTCTTTAGAATTCGGTTAGGTTGAAGATTTGTTGAGTTTAACATACTTCGATCGTCGGGGTCGTCTGAGTCATCAGAGACTACTACTCTGGATCGTCTAGGTCTGACAACTCTAGTGAGAATTTGGGGTTGGGTCGGTCTGAGGATTAACATGTTTTGGCCTCAAGAACAGAATAAACCTCCTTTCCTCTTTTAGAGCTTGGCGAGTCTAAAGATGACGAGATTATTCCTAACGATCTTGTTTGTGTGGCAATCCCTAATGCTATTGATGATCAAACCAGAAGTTGGAAGATGTCGTTGCTTGCGGCAAGTCTTCATATGTTCTCCCAAGGGTTAATAGCAGATACTTCTCCCCCTCGGATAGTTTTGTAGCCTTCTACTTAGTTGCTGTGAAGAATGGGATCGGTCTCCTTGTTTATAATTTCTTTTGTGCAATTTTATGTTCTTACGACATCGCACATTTTCAATTAGCTCTTGTGGGGTTGTGCACTTGTTGAGAACTTTGCTCGTTTTCTCTGACACTTGATTAGGTTTGCCAACCCTTCATGAGTGCCACAACATGTATCGGCTGGGTCGGTACTACAAAGATTACTATTACTTTACTAAGTGGAATGGCAAGCGCCCTCTGTTGATCATCAGGTGCTCTCAAAACATCCTCGTACGAAAAGAATAAGTTTTTAAGTATTTTAAGGACCCCAAATTCTTGAGTTTAGGAGGGTTTTTGACGAGTCAACTCTATTTCGTTCGGTTTTTGTGATTTTTGTGATTGACATCGATCTTTCTACTAACGATTTTCTTCTCTTTCCTGGCATGTTTGATGGGGAAGGGCATGTTTCTACTATCTTTAGTTGACTTCACCGAAATTTTAAAAGCATGCGGGACTTAAGGATTGTCTGCTCAAGCCGTTGCATCAACTCTGCCGGTGTTAAGAGGCAATTCCTCCCAGTATGTTGGGTATTACCCAAGCCTCACTCTTGGCTTCTATGCGAGCTGAGAAGAAGAGATCTCGGGAGAAGGGGTAGGGGTAGGGGTCGATCCCTATGACAATCAAGGATGTTCCAGCTTTCAAGAAACACACCTCTGAGACTCCCCATCGATTTTTGGGTCTCTTGCAACAGGTTCGGTGAAGCTAGGGTCTTGTGAAGGTGTTCTAGGTTTGACATGGATAATATTGTTAGGCCTGACTCGTCTTCTGTGGGCCCTTTTACTCTGACTGAGGGGTCACAGGTGACTGATCCCGACTCTTAGCCCCAACTCCAAACTTCGACCAAGCCTCCATATCGCACCGATCTTGAGGAACTAAATACGCCCCAACATTTTCTTGCGCTCCACGATCCCGTTGAGCCCCAATCTTCGACTGCACTCCAGACCCCACCAAACTTCTGCTTGCACTTGGGACCCAAATTTGAGATGTGTGGATGAGGCTACACCCAAGCTTTGATGTTTTTTGGATGATGTTGATCCTTCCGAGATGGTGGATGATGCTTCGGTCAACCAAACTGTTGATGCACCGACCTCAACAAAGCATGCACGAAGTGTAGGGACATGGCGAACTGAACCGCCAAATCCAAATAGCCCGGACCGTTCATGTATGTTGAGAACAATTACCAATTCAATAAACCCTAGCATGTTCCTATGAATTTAATACAGTAGATTATCGAGTTTACATTAACTCCGAAGTCTCAGATCCGTTCTTTCGCATTTAAATTCCAATCCCTCGATTCAACCATGCAAATTAATTAAATCTGCGGAAACAAATATTAGACAAATCCAATTTCTAGATTTAATTAAAAAGAAAGAGAGGAAAATAATAATTTGTTCTCCAAATTAGGCCTTCAGATCCGTATCCCAATGTTGTTCAATCCTGCTACTGGAGCAGATTCCACAGGACTATGAATTGTGTAAGCCAAAGTCGAATTTCTTCGTCTCCCAAACACACTGAGCGCCGCCCACTGCCTCTCTCTCACTAGGATTTTGACTGATTTCAAAGTTCTAGGGTTTGTGAGAGAGAACTGTCTATTTAGAGACCTAGGGTTTTAACCCTAATGGGCTTCTGGGCCTCTTTTCAATATATATAATTGGGCCTGACCTCGGACCTAATGCAAATAATAAAGTGGGCCTATGAATTAATTAATTCTCATGTCCACAACCCAGGACACAACTAATTAATTAATATTAATTCTTTTTCACCACAGAATTAATACTGACCTACCCCTTTATTACCATGTTATGAGAACGGGCTGCATTTACTTGAGAATCCCCATATTTAAGGTTACCAGACATTCATTAATTTATTGGAGCTTCTGACAAGCTAACACAATTAGTTAATATCTTATTTTCCTGAGCAGTACCACTCAAACCTTATCACTCGTTCTTGAATTTAATAAGCCTGCAGGACTTTAGCATGATGAATGTTATTGAGCACCTCAGGGAATGTCCCCATCCTATTACTCGGATATAGTTACCTAGCTCCAATCTCAGGCTATAATACACAAACTATTGTTAACCAAGATGCGTGTATACAAGCACGTTACTCAGGCTCTCCTCCATGGCAAGTCAAAGCAACAGTCAACCCGTGCATACCCAGAACCTTTGTTATGGTTTGGACTCAATCAAGATCGAGATCTTGTATTCTCTGATATCAGATAGTAGAATACATCTCACTGTGGTCCAATCAATACGCAACCGCACGTACCAGCATATCAAGTAACCAAGACAGATTACTTCTTTTCGATTATGCTGCAGCCTACACTGATAGAGTTATCCTCGTACACTATCTCGGCTATGATAATATATATCTCACTGCATCAAGTGATCATACTGTCTTCGGCGATCTACAACACGCCGTATGATCGTCCCTATCAGTGAAATAAGAGGATACCATTGTTACTCGCATGTAACTTTGTTAAACATATAGGAAATACCGTTGAATGTATACTCATCGCAATAAATGCTTTCTATATACAAAACCCAACAATCTCTCACTTATACTCAAAGCATTACACTTGCTATTACAGAGTATACATTCCATCTATCTAGCCTAGCTATTACATTAACCACTGCTAGTGGTAGGCATCCACCTCAGACCTAGTCCACGAATATGTCTTTCGTAAACCTTCTATGGCAAGCACTTTTTGAATGGATCAGCTAGGTTGTCTCTAGTGTCAATCTTCTTGAGCTGCACATCGCCCCTCGATACGAACTCTCGTATGATATGGTACTTCCTCTTTATGTGTTTGCTCGCCTTGTGAGTCCGTGGTTCCTTTGAGTTTGCCACTGCACCAGAATTGTCACAATGGATTGTGATACTTTTAGGCAGACTTGGAATCACATCCAACTCTAAAAGTTAATTCCGGAGCCATACCCCTTCTTTTAAAACTTCGGAGGCAGCGGCATATTCCGCCTCCATGGTCGAGTCAGCAATGCATTTCTGCTTTGTGCTGCATTGCTGACTCCTCCGATACAACCCTACCTCCCAAGGTAAACACATAACCTGAGGTTGATTTCTTCTCATCCTGGTCCCCTTGGAAATCCGAATCTGTGTAACGCACAGGACACAAATCCTAACTTTGATAAACCAGACAATAATTCCAAGTTCTCTTCAAATACTTGAGGATGTGCTTTACCGCAATCCAATGCACCTATCTAGGGTTAGACTGATATTTTGCTACCATGCCAACGACATAACAAATATCAGGCCTGGTACACAACATTGCATACATGAGGCTACCCACCGCTAATGCGTATGGTACAAGACTCATCTCATCTTTTTCACACTGTGTCACAGGACATTGCCTAGTAGAAAGATGTACGCCAGGTATGAAAGGTAGCAAGCCTTTCTTGGCGAGTTGCATGCTAAACCGGGCTATCACAGTATCCACATAGGATGCTTGGGATAAGCTTAGCATCCTACTCTTACGATCCCGTAAGACCTTAATCCCAAGGATGTACCCAGCTTCTCCCAAATCCTTCATTTGGAGCTGTTCGGATAACCAACATTTAATCTCCGACATCACTCCCTCGTTGTTTCCAAATAGGAGTATATCCTCCACGTACAGTGCAAGAAAAACCAAGCTCCCACTGACACAAAGTCGGTAAACACAACTTTCATTCTCCAACTGTGAAAATCCTTAAGATTTAATCGCATCGTTGAAACGTAAGTCCCACGACCTTGAAGCTAGCTTAAGTCCATACAAGGACTTCTTAAGCTTCCAGACAAGATGTTCTTTGCCCTTGCGCATGTAACCCTCGGGTTGCTGCATATAGATGTCCCTACCTTCTTCAAGGTAACCGTTTAGAAAAGTGGTTTTGACATCCATCTGCCAAATCTCGAGGTCCAAATGCGCTTCTATGACAAGAAGTATCCGGATGGATTTGAGCATGGCTACGGGTGAAAAGGTTTCATCATAGTCTATGCCCTCTTTCTGAATATAACCATTTGCCACCAGCCTGGTTTTGAAAGTCGTAACTTCTCCATCCGCTCCTTTCTTTCTCTTGTATATCCACTTGAACCCTATCCATCAGGCAGCACAGATTTCTGGATCCATAGCGGTTATGGATTCAATTTCAGAATCCATGGTGATGCGCCACTTTGCAACATCATTGTCTTGCGCTGCCTCTTCGTATGTCAGTGGGTCAGAGTCCTCATGTCCATCTTTAGGGCTAAAGTCCGAAGACTCACCCACGAACATGTACCTTTCCCGCAGGAAAATAACTCTCCCACTGCGACAAGGCATCGGTGTCGCGTCAGCAGTTGGTGCAGTAACTTGTGGTTCTGCACCTTGCACTAAAACACGCGTCGGCGGTTCTGTACCTCTCACAGGTGCACCCACGTTTGCACGTTCCCATTCCCTTGGAATCACATTCTCTTCTTCAATTTCTTGAAGAACTATATCACTCATTGTCTTGTAGTTTCTTACATACTCGTCCTTCAAGAATCTAGCGTTGGTGCTAACAACGATTCTCTGATTCTCATGACAGTAAAAGTAACCACCTTTCGTTGCCTAGGATACCCTATAAACAACATTACCTTGGTTCTGCTTTCTAACTTATCAAGTTCCTTCGTCAGCACGTGTGCCGAACAACCCCATACTCTAAACTTGCACAAACTGGGTTTGCATCTAAGGAAGAGCTCACAGGGTGTCTTAGGAACAGATTTAGAAGACACCAAGTTTAAAATGTAAGTCGCTGTTCCAATGCGTATCCCCAAAACGAAATGGGTAAGCTTGCATAACTCATCATTGATCTCACCATCTTCAAAAGAGTTCTATTTCTTCTTTCGGCTACACCATTTTGATAGGGAGTACCCGGTGCAGTCCACTGGGATGTAATCCCATGTTCTGACAAATATTGCAGGAACTCATTCCCGAGGTTCTTTTCTACCTTAGCCTTGAATTATTTAAATTTCTCAAAGCATGCAGACTTGTAGCGAAGTAGGTAAACGTATCTGTATCTCGAGTAGTCGTCAATGAAAGTGACAAAATAATCATACCCTCCACGAGCCTGCGTGGATATGGGCCCACATAAGTCAGAATGGATCAATTCCAACACATCCTCTGCTTGAGACTGACTAGCCTTGCAAGGCCTAGAAGACATCTTTCCCTAGATGCAGGATTTGCAGACTTGGTAAGGTACAGGCCGGACTAAGTCCAATGTACCGTCATCAACAAGTCGCTGAATCCGCTTCAAGTTGATGTGACCCAGTCTCAAGTGCCTGAGATATGTAAGATCCTCATCAGAAGAAATAAACTTTCGCTTTCTAGGATTATCAATTATAGATGAATTACATGCAATGCTTGCAGAAGTCTTATGATGATAGTTAACAACATAGAGAGAGTTATTCAACATTCCACGACAGATAACAACGTTATTACCAATAATAGAAACACCACTATAAAAATAAGTGAATATCCATGAACATAAATTTTGGAAATTTAAATAAGGTTCCGCCAAAAATCCGGCACATATAAAACATCTCTCAAAGTCAAAACAGAATCATCAAAGTACAAGGTGACATCTCCAATAGCAGTTGCACTCACTCATGCTGCATTCCCCATTGAGGTGGTAACTTCGTCATTCTTCAGCACCCTCCTCGGTGTGAACCCCTACAAAGTGTAACAAACATGGTCAATAGCTCCAGTATCCACCACCCACGAATGAGTAGAAATTGATGCTAAACATGTTTCCATTACAAATGCAAATGACGTACCTTGTCCTTTACTTCCACATGCATACTCATTTGAAGTGACAGCAACCATCTTCATCTCCCTAGACCTCCTTTCACGCCTTCTTCGATCAATCTGATTTTTGTACTGGTCATTGACCACATTTTTCAGAGTGTTCAGACTATGTACAAAATCCGATAACTCAGAATGCCATGAAGGTACGAAAGACTGTTCTGCGAGGAGATCAGTAAACAACTCTTTAAAAGTATACTCACTTCTCTTAGCTACATCCTTCTTAAAGTTATAGAATGAAAGCGGTAATGAGTTTAGGATTATATCGATCTTAGCCTGATCACTGATACATCCACCTCTACTTGTGAACCGATTCATGGTGTTATCCATCATCATCACATGTAATGTCACCGAACTACCATCAACCATTCTCTTACAGACAAGGTCCTTCACAAGATCACAACTGACAATTTGTTCCACTTCGCCGTACGTAGCCATTAAGTCCTTCTAGATTTCAATAGAGCTACAATAGCCCATGTACTCGAGCCTCAACTCTCTAGACAGGTTATCCGAGATTAACTTGTTAGTAAAATTTTCAGATGCCACCCATCTGTCATAGAATTGCTTCTCACGTCTAGAGACTCTATGGTAACGTGGAGCAAGTGGCTTCATAGTGAGAACAAACACATGTTCCTTAGACAGTAGAATATACTCAATGCAGTATCTCCACTCATGAAAGTTTTGACCAGTTAAGGGATTGAGAGCAAGAATATGATCAACAGTAGACATAGACATATCTGAACAAATAAATAATCTTAATAAGAACATACATGCAGAACATTTGAAAACAAATTCATTGAAAACCTCTTGATTAATCAAATACAAATGTTTTCCACTAATAGCCCAAGAGTTCCCACCGCAAGCTACACTCATAGACGTTTACGATATCACCCTCAACCAGACTGCGGGTTTTAAGCCCCAATCCTTTAATTTCATACCATGTCAGGAATCCTTAGTCACATGAAACTTATAATTAGTGTAAAACCTTAGACCAAGCCATCTCTCAAGAACAGGGAAGCAATAACTACATTATATTCTAAGATGCTTCTAAGCACTTAACCACAAATTTAACTCCAGCCAAAAGAGACAGTTTGATATGGCACGTAACGAAACCGCACGACCCTTAAAGCCTTCGTTATCTAAAATTTAAATTAATCCTAGAATACTTATGAGAAAGAACTACACAAGCTACACTCGTAGACGTTTATGAAAAATCCTCCCACTATTCACATGATTTAAATTGTTTGTCTAGAAATCCCGACAACTGTAGCCCATGCACCTCCAGGAATTAGCAAGCTACACTCGTAGACGTTTACTAAGACAGGAGATTAACTTACAGCCTAGGATCACTTTGAGGAGGTCTATTGATTTTAATTAAAAAATCCGCTTAGTATTTTTGATTCAAAAGGTTTCTTAAATACACACATAAATAATTTCTTGTCATTATATTTTCCCAAATTTTTGCATGTAATTAAACAAGTCAAAAAATTCAAAATATAATTCAACAAGAAATTAATCACATAAGCATGTTATAAAAGCTGTAAATAATAAAGCAGTAAAACATGCTTTCCTATTATCTACACATGCTTATTACGCAAATAATAAATCACATATCATACAAGGGCAATTAAGACAAACAAAAATTCCTCGTGGCCCCACAAAATAGGAAAATAAAAATAATCCTATCTATTACAAAATTTGAAATTTGAATTTTAAATTTGGATAACTCCAAATCTTCTTCAAATCTTCACAAATCTTCCAGGGCATTGATATCCTCAACCACCAAATCTTTTTGGATCTAAGGTTTTGAGATTTAAATATTGGTCCCACAATCCAATTGTAAACCCCAGGCTTTATAACCGAATTGCACCAACTGCCAAACCTTGAACCACCGCCGCAATAGCAGCAGCAGCTGGCTGTCGCCACAAGCCGCCTGCCCTCGTGGCTGTGCCGCTGCATCGCGCGGCCGCTGCCGGCGCAGGCGCCATTCCCGTGCGGCTGCACCGCCTTCGCTGCGTCGCCCACGACCGCATGCTGCGGCAGGCCGCCTGCCTGCTGCCATGCACCGCTGTCGCCTCGCCGGTCTTCGTCTTCGTTCTTAGACCCATACAAATTACAGATTTGAAAATAAAAAATTACAATAGACTATTCTATTAAAATTATTCCTATCAAATTTTATCACGGATTTTCTCTTGATTTTACAAAATTGATTTAATCCAAACACGGATAAACCACCGCAGATTAAATCGCAAGGGTTGCCACGAGGAGCAAAAATCAAACCATCCACAACAATTAAATAATTCATTCATACATGCATAATCGAAATAAATTGCTCATCCAATAGAGCCATGAAAACAGACCAGGCTCTGATACCAATTTTAGGGATTTCATGGCGAACCGAACCGCCAAATCCGAATAAGCGGACCGTTTATAGATGTTGAGAACAATTACCAACTCAATAAACCCTAACATGCTCCTATGAATTTAATGCAGTGGATTATTGAGTTTACCTTAACTCCGTAGTCTCAGATCCACGCGAATTAATTAAATCTGAGGAAACAGAAATTAGACAAATCCAATATCTAGATTAATGAAAAAAGAAAGAGAGGAAAAGAATAATCTGTTCACCAAATTAGGCCTTCAGATCTGTATCTCAATGTTGTTCAATCCTGCTACTGGTGCGGATTCCACAGGACTGTGAATTGTGTAAGCCAAAGTCGAATTTCTTCGTCTCCCATACACACTGAGCGCCGCCCACTGCCTCTCTCTCACTAGGATTTTGAATGATTTCAAAGTTCTAGGGTTTGTGAGAGAGAACTGTTCAACTGTCTATTTATAGACCTAGGGTTTTGATCCTTATGGGCTACTGGGCCTCTTTTCAGCATATTTAATTGGGCCAGACCTGGGATCTAATGCAAATAATAAAGTGGGCCTATGAATTAATTAATTCCCACAACCACAACCCAGGACACAATTAATTAATTAATATTAATTCTTTTTCTCCACAGAATTAATACTGACCTACCCCTTTATTACCATGTTATGAAACGGGTTGCATTTATTTGAGAATCCTCATATTTAAGGTTACCGGATATTCATTAATTTATTGGAGCTTCTTACAAGCTACCACAATTAATTAATATCTTATTTTCCTGAGCAGTACCACTCAAACCTTATCACTCGTGCTTGAACCTAATCAAACTGCAAGAATTTAGCACGATGAATGTTATTGAGCTCCTAAGGGAATGCCCCCATCCTAATACTCGGATATGGTTACCTAGCTCCAGTCTCAGGCTGTAAAACACAAACTGTTGTTACCCAAGATGCGAGTATATGAGCATGTTACTCAGGCTCTCCACCATGGCAAGTCAAAGCAACAGTCAACCCGTGCATCGAGATCTTGTATTCTCTGATGTTAGACAGTAGAATACATCTCACTGTGGTCCAATCAATATGCAACCGCACGTAATAACATATCAAGTAATCAAGACAGATTACTTCTTTCCGACTATGATGCAACCTACACCAACAGACTTATCCTCGTACGATGTCTAGGCTGTGATAATATTTATATCTCACTAGGTCAAGTGATCATAATATCTTCTATGATCTACAACACGGCGTATGATCGTTCCTATCGGTGAGATAAGAGGATATTGTTGTTACTCGCGTGTATGTTTGTTAAACAGATAGGAAATATCGTTGAATGTATACTCATCGTAATAAATGCTTTTTGTATACAAAACCTAACACGAAGGTTCTGTACACGCTTCCTCACATCGATTACATAATCAATGCAACTGTCGGGCAAGAGTTGTTGAGCTTCATGGATGCATTCTCGGGGTACAACTAAATACAGATGCACCCAGACGATCAGGAGAAGATGGCATTCATGACGAGCAAAGACATATACTACTACAAGGTAATGCCCGTCGGGCTGAAGAATGCGAGATTGACCTACCAGCAGCTCGTCAACAAAATGTTCGAGCCACTCATAGGGAAAACCATGGAAGTATATATCGACGACATGCTGGTGAAATCAACCAGAACCACGGACCACGTCAACATCTAAAGGAAGCATTTAAAATTCTGAACATGTACCACATGAAGCTCAACCCAGCAAAGTGTACGTTCGGCGTCGCATCGGGCAAATTCTTGGGCCACATCATCACCAACAGAGGAATAGAGGTGGACCCAATGCAGATCAGGGTGGTTCGAGAGATAGCCCATCCTAGGAGTCCGAAATAGGTACAAAGACTGACAGGGAGGCTCGCAGCACTCAGCCGATTCATTTCGAGGTACTCCGATAAACCCATGACTTCTTTCAGGTCTTGCAAAAAGGGAGACAGTTCGAGTGGACAGACGAGTATGCGAGGGCCCTAGAACAACTTAAAGAATACCTAACGAGCCCTCCCCTCCTATCAAAACCCGATAAGGGGGAAACGTTGCTGCTCTATTTGTCTGTGTCGGAACATGCACTCAGAGCAGTGTTGGTTAGGGAATGCGCAGGCAAGTCACCGTCGTGTGAAGTGACACACAATTCTCACGTCAAATTATCAATCCGAGATCTTTTCTATTCGCTCTCGTGGAAACTATTTACTCGTAAGAAGATGCATCAATAGCTAGGCAATATAATTGTCGTTGATTTTCTTGATCTATCTAGCTATGAATTGCAAACTAAACTACAAACGCATACGATCAAACATTCAACAATTTGCTAAAATTACCAATCACTTACTTCTATCAAATGTTTGGGTAGATTAGCGTAACAAGTCCAACAATCTTAGAACGAAGTGAGTGTTTGTAAACTTCAATTGAGCCAAATTAAACCAAGCTATGTTGTAAATGGATTTTAATTCCTATAAAGTTGAGCAACCAACTCTATCCTAGTCAATCCCCTTTGTACTGGTGAATAGTCCGTGGATGAAATTAGAAATCTCAAACAGCTACGTTATCAATCCCTAACTCACTCCCAACCGACCATCGATTATTGCCCTATAATCCTAGCTCCGCACATGGATTGGAACTAAAACTATATGATTATGCACTTATCACGACGTTTCCGTTCGCGTATTGATTTTCCCCCTTTTATAGACGAGATAGCAGGGCCTCGGATTGCCCGAGCCGAAGTTGGCTCGCCCGAGCCTCCAGAGAATCCATGGGAAATTGAGAAAACCCGACCAGGCTCGGCCGGGCGACTCTTCCAAGCTCCCGAAACTCCTCTTTTTGCAATGCTCGGGCGGACTTAGCCTCCTCGGACTTCATACTTGGACGATTTTCCTCCAGAACTTCCCAAAATACGCTATATTATGCTCAAAATGTATCCTACATCATTTCAACATGGAAACACGAAAACAAGACAAAAGAACAACGAAAACATATGATATGAGGTTAAAATGGCCACAAACATGCACGCTCACACATCGAAAAATAGGTCATTTTACACACATATCATAATCCCCCAAACTTGAACCTTTGATTGTCCTCAATCAAAACAAAGTAAAGCAATCAATAAACCTCATCAAACAACCTCATAGCTCATCATAGTCATCTTGGCATGCTCTTATTGGACGAGATTATCACCTAACTTTGTGACACAATTAATGCTCACGACTCAAACCACTCATCAACATTGGATAAAGAAATGAAAGCACTCCCTTACGTGTTTAGGGTTTGATGAATTCACTCATTCACAAGATATCGAGCACAATTTCCATAGGCTTGAAACAATTCTCACCACTATACTACAACGAGTTAGCTCCTAAAATAAAAAAGGTCTTTGTTTTAGGTTATAACGTGGCTTACTAAAAGGTAGGTTGTTTTGGGCTAAAGTGACGAACTTCTCCAAACCCCAAAACCCCCAAACTTATTCTCTTCAATCCACTTCTAACCTTGAGGCTTTTTCATCACACAATTCTCATACATTTTTTTCTTTTCTTTCTTTTCTCTTTCTCCTTTTCTAGCACCCTCATTTTTTTCATTCATGGTGCTTTTCTTTTCTTTTCCTCTTTTCTTCTTTTTTTTCCTTTTTTTTTTTTTTATAGTACCCAAATTATTGTTGGTACCCATTTTCTTAGGATTCATATTAATCCTACAATCAATACTTTCATTGCCTCAATAATCACAACTTCAAGATACCAATTGATTCCCATCCCAACTCTCATCTCCGTATTCACCCTCATAGGCTCATTCCCCCCCAAGTTTTGTCCTAATATTTTCGAAGAAAAATTCTCCATTTAAGCACAATCACGGGAAATAAGGGTATGAACGGTAAAATTATGATATCAACAACCTTATACTTCCAAAGTGAAAGGACGAACTAAGAATCGATGGCCTAAGATCATTTTTTAGTTACCAAACTCATGCCCAATAGATAGAGAATATATTCAAGTTCTAGATTTTGTGCTCTCCAACTTGCCACTCACAATCAAAAAAAAGAATATGACAATATCAAGGCTCAAATACTCACGGCTTTTGTCAATTCCTAAACATTAACCTCGCACAAAACTCGGCAATTCAAAAGTTCAATTTAAGCATACCTTAACAACTAGATTATGCCCTATCATTGGTCGAAGCAATTTTTAGCATTACAAAGTAAATCATGATTCCAATCTCCAATTCTCATTTGGGTTCATCATGCACACACGACTAGCACACAACAACCTAACTGACATTCTACATGCCAGCACAATTCAATTTGAAACTAAATGATAAGAGGAACGATAGAAAGCGTTACCCATTGGTAGACACGATCACCGCTCTTCATTCCTTATTTGCACCTACTAAGAACAATACAACACCACCAAATAATTTGAGCATAATAAAACCATATAAGTTCTCATGTCCACCATCTTACCACAAACCAATCTTTCACAAAAATTAACACATTAATCCACTAGCACCACCATTCATTCCATACCATTATACATCCACATACCAACACCAAATAGAAAGAATTAAACACATGAAAGCTCGCCATGATTCATCAAAACATTCCATAAAAACAAATCAATTAACATCCATCCTCACAAAAGTATATCAATATTGAATTACAACCATATCGAAGATCAATATTATTTCAAAATCAACAACTAAATCTAAACTAGACTAAAGATAAGGATAGAGATAAGAGAAGTGAACCAGAAGAGGGCACCGGATACCGACCACTCCCTCCAAACATAGTCAAGTGAGACTAAGTTTGTAAAAATATACCTGGTGCGCTCGCACTCCCTTTAGTCTGCTGGGTCCTGTGGTGGCTAATCACGGCAACAGTAGTGGCATGGTCTGGGAAGCACCTCCTCACATCGAGACATCACCAATCTAGTCATATCCAGATGAGCTTCAGTATTCATCAACCAATTAGACCTATCCCCCAAATCATCAATCTCTGTCAACGCACGGTTAGGCAATTCAATCCCAAAATCTCCAAACTTATAAAAGTAGCAGACATCCAATTTGTCAGGAACCAGAAAAGCTTTAGTGACCAGAGTAGTCGTGTTAAGGCTCAACCCCGGAGCGAATACTCCCGACGTATCAACACCACAAGCCTTAAAAATAGAAAATAGTAATCCACCACCACAAATAACCGAATTATCAGCACCAATTGTATTGCTCCAATTTTCCATCAACCATCCCCTAATAGAAAAGGGCCTCCCATGCAGTAACACAAACAGAAATTGGAAATCAGCTAAAACCAACACATCCAGTACCATAATATCCACAAGACCAACCCTCTATCATAAGATGTAAATAACGAATAATAGGATTCTTAATCAAGTATGACCTAAAATCTTCAATATGAAAATTTTCCGATGGTGCAATGCCAGAAATAGATTCCCACAAGTTTTGGGGATTCATCTCCTCAAATATAAACTGGGCATCTACCGGACACCCAAAAATCACATCAATATCCTGCCTACTCATGAAAATGTCTTGATCATTAAGTTTGAAATTTACAATCTCGGGTGAACCTCGTGCGTCCCAGGTTACCCGTACCGTAGTCAAGAACTCCTTCGTGAGCTTCATATAGGCCGGCCATCTTCCATGAAGTAACTTCCCCCATCCAATACCTTGAAGCACGTTCCAAATGCCTTTCTTGAAATACAATGCCTCCAAAGTAACCGCACACATGTATGTTGTTCCCACTACTTGCCGTTGTGAGAGTGCAATGAACCGAGCGTACTCGTCATCATCAAATCCTTTAGGCCTGCAAATAGCAGGAAAAAGAAAACCACTTCCCGGATGATTAGCCATACTAGCACTTCACAGTTGAATTAGGACACTTGAAAATACTAAGGTATAGGAAAAATTTTTGAGATAAAAATTTCGATCGGGATGCAAATGGGTCGAACATTTGCTCGAGCGGGCTTTTAAAACCGCGCATGGCTCGGCCGAGCGAGGGGTCTGTTGCAAGGCTCGACCGAGCCTGCCCCGCGCTCGACCGAGCAACAACTCTGTTGCTTGGCTCGACCGAGCCTGCCAAGCGCTCGGCCGAGCTCCCTCGTTCATGCCTCTTTTTGCCCTTTTCCGACAACTTCCCAATCATGTAGCCTTCCATCCTTGCCTATCCTACGTACACACATTCTTCACACGAAATTGTAGCACCACGACAATTAAGAATCCTTCAAAATAACAAACATATTATTCCAACAAAAATCATAAAACTAACCATTATTCACTTATGCAAAAGAACAAATTTTAAAAGATTGGGTTGCCTCCCAATAAGCGCTTGTTTAATGTCGAAAGCTCGACAATCATACCTCATCTCAATCATGATCGAACGGTGCGGAACCGGAACTCATACTTTGGCATATCTCAACATAATCTTCGGGGAAACGAAGCTTCCTTCTAGCGCTCCTTGGTGGATCCATATCCACACGAGCTTTCTTGAGTCAAACTTGATCGAGAACTTCATCATTCCCCGGATCCTTGCATACTTCCTCTTCCTCATTCCTACTCTTTAAGTTTGGTTCCAACTCATCCTTTATTCTCTTTTTGTTTACAACCTTCTCAAATTCACCAACATCGATGTTCTTCGGAGGTAATGAAAACACCACTTCCTTGCCACAACAACGGAACGTGAGTTCACCGTGCTTCATATCGAAAAGAGAATCGGTCGTGTGCAAGAATGGTCTTCCAAGAATAAGTTGAATACCCCCTTTGTTCTTCATGTCTACAACAAGGAAATCTCCCAGGAAGGTAAACGTCAACACCTCGACATGGACATCTTCAACTACACCTTTTGGGCAAAATAGAGCTTGGTTAGCCAATTGAAGCATTTGACTTGTTGGTTTTAAGTTTCCCACCTCCAACTCCTTAAACAAATCCCATGACATAATGTTGACACTTGCACCGGAATCACACAAGGCCTTCTCAATATGTTTCTCTCCAATCTTGCATCCAACTACAAAACCTCCAGGATCTTCTTTCTTACTAGCAATGTTCTTCTCTTCAAACTCACTATTACCATCTTCAACTACTTCTTCTTTACCAACAAGTTTGTCGAGCATAAGTACTCTTTCTATTTCTTCCGGTAGAGGCATCTCAATGTCTCCCTTCTTGACGTACTCAAAAAACTTAACCTCTCCAATGTTCACATCATCATTTGCTTCCACTTGCTTAACTTCAACTAACTTACCTCCATCAACTTCTTCTTCCAACTCTCCTTTCACCTTGTCCATCTCCAACTTAGGAGTCATTACTTCCAAATTTTCCTCCATTCTATTTTCTCCTTCTACCATATTACAACCTTTCTTTTGCACCATTTCCATATCACTCGGAAACTTCCCAGCTTGGTTCTTCCAACTTAGTTGTTTTACAATCGAGGAAATTTGAAGTTGGATCTCAGCAAACATGCCATCATACTTTTCAAATCTCTTGTCCAATTCCTCATTGGGATTTCTCTTTGTTCTTGATTTGCATACCGACTATTTTCCCCAGCATATCCTTGGCTACTACTTCCCCCTTCAATTTGTAATGGAGGATTGAGAGCGTTATTTGGATTAGCGTAGGAAAAATTTGGGTGAAAACGGTTGGAAGGATGATAGTACATGTTCCCCTGTAGATTGTATTGGGGACGAGCATTGAACCCCAATCTTTGATTAACAAAATTCAAACTCTTCGGATGCGACTCTTCATGCCGAACTACCATCATATCCTCATTTCTATTTCCCGATGTAGACAACGCATCAAGCTTCTTTTGTATGAGCGCAATTTGCTCTTTGAATTCTTCACTTTCCTTGGCCTCATTTACCGACTTAACCGATCGATAGTCCTTGCGTTCCTTAGGCCAATGGAAACTATTCTCAGCCATTTTCTCAATTGTCCTCCAAGCTTCTTCCTCTTCAAGATCAAGAAATGCTCCTCCCGATGAAGCATCTAACATCACTTTTGTTTCATAGTTTAATCCCCCGTAGAATTGGCAAATCTGTTGACTCCGAGAAAGTCCATGTCTTGGGAATTTTCGTAGAAGCTCTCGGAACCTATCCCATGCCTCGTATAGAGGTTCATCGTATCTTTGCCCAAACAATGTGATATCAGCCCTTCTCTTCAAAGTCAAACTTGGTGGGAAAAACTTGAATAGAAACTTCTCTCTCAACTCTTCCCAAGTGACAATATTTGATTTGTCCAAGCCTTCGAACCAATTCCTAGCACCATCTCTCAAAGAGAATGAGAATAACCGCAGCCGTATTTGATCTTGAGGCACTTGGTTGATCTATATAGTATCCGTAATCTCCAAAAATCGAGATATATGAACATTTGGATCCTCGGTTATATGCCCCCCAAATTGGTTGTTTTGTATCATTTGGACCAACTGTGGCTTTATCTCAAATTGCGTAGCATTTACTCCTAACCGAAAACCTCCCGTTAACGGTTCACCTTGAGGTCGAAAAAGATTTTGTAATGGTCTCCTCGGACCATTCCTCTCATTGATCATGGCTTTAATCAACTCGAGTTGCCTTTCCAACTCTTCTATCCTAACCGTGTCTTCCCCATGATTAGCCATTTCAAAATCAATTTGAATATGTACTCTTCTTTCTTGTAGTTTACTTGCCTCAAGCTCTCTAGCCTTTGATCAAGTGATCATAAATTACCTAGGAAAAATCCACAAAACCAATTACAAGTAAACAATCCAACAAAAACAAACAAACAGAATTAACAACAAAATAATGTTAGTAAAAATATTCACACAGGGATTTCCTCAAACACCTAGCATACCACACTTCAACTTTCAATAATTTCACAAAACCTACTAAAAGATTCCCCGGCAACGGCACCAAAAACGTGACCGTCGTGTGAAGTGACACACAATTCTCACGTCAAATTATCAATCCGAGATCTTTTCTATTCGCTCTCATGGAAACTATTTACTCGTAAGAAGATGCATCAATAGCTAGGCAATATAATTGTCATTGATTTCTTGATCTATCTAGCTATGAATTGCAAACTAAACTACAAATGCATACGATCAAACATTCAACAATTTGCTAAAATTACCAATCACTTACTTCTATCAAATGTTTGGGTAGATTAGAGTAACAATTCCAACAATCTTAGAACGAAGTGAGTGTTTGTAAACTTTAATTGAGCCAAATTAAACCAAGCTATGTTGTAAACGGATTTTAATTCCTATAAAGTTGAGCAACCGACTCTATCCTTGTCAATCCCCTTTGTACTGGTGAATAGTCCGTGGATGAAATTAGAAATCTCAAACAGCTATGTTATCAATCCCTAACTCACTCCCAACCGACCGTCGATTATTGCCCTATAATCCTAGCTCCGCACATGGATTGGAACTAAAACTATATGATTATGCACTTATCACGACGTTTTTGTCCGCGTATTGGCTGCAACGTTCACATCAACTACCTATAGATTGGCTATTACCTACATCTAATAGGTATGAACAAGCTCAAGTGCAAATCAAGACTTCATAGGAAAGTAAACAAGCATAGAAGGTTCAATCCATCTCAATATCCATATTACAACACCCACTTAGGAATTTAGCTCCTCATACCTTGAATTAGAAGCAATACAAGTGGAAAGATAAAAATTGACATTACAAAGCTTCAAGGTAAAAATTGATCTTCTACGATTGCCTTCGTTGAATCCAACCCACCTAATCTCCTTCTTCAAATGTCACCAAGATGATTGAATGTTCCTTGGTTCTCCTTGATTCAAGTTTGGAAAGATGTGTAGAGATGAATCTAGATGGAAGTTAGTGACAGTTATTCTCCAATTGGGCAAAAGTTTTTCATTTAATTGATTTTCCCCCTTTTATAGACGAGCTAGCAGGGCCTCGGATCGCCCGAGCCTCCAGAGAATCCATGGGAAATGGAGAAAATCCGACCAGGCTCGGCCGGGCGACTCTTCCAAGCTCCCGAAACTCCTCTTTTTGCAACGCTCGGGCGGACTTAGCCTCCTCGGACTTCATACTTGGACGATTTTCCTCGAGAACTTCTCAAAATACGCTATATTATGCTCAAAATGTATCCTACATCATTTCAACATGGAAACACGAAAACAAGACAAAAGAACAACGAAAACATATGATATGAGGGTAAAATGGCCACAAACATGCACGCTCACACATCAAAAAATAGGTCATTTTACACACATATCAGCAAGCAGCACCCAGTACACTACTCGAGCAAACCCCTACTTAAAGCTGAAACGAGGTACACGGTGCTGGAAACACTTGCGCTGACACTAGTAGCCGCCTCCATAAAGCTAAGGCCTTATTTCAAAGCTCACCCCGTCAAGGAAATAACATCTTATCTACTCCGAATTGTATTTTCTAAACATTGTCTGCAAGGAAGACTACTGAAATAGGCGGTGGAAATTAGGGGTTACGGACTCGATTTTGAACCACGAACTGTGATAAAGTTCCAGGCACTTGCGGACTTTGTAGCAGAATTCTCCAGCGATCTCCTGATGGACGCCAAAAAAGAAATAGCAAGTCTGGATATAGGAGAAACGACCAAAGAGCCATGGACACTCCAAGTCGATGGAGCCAACAACATGCACAAAAATAGTGCGGTCATAAAGCTGTGAAGTCTATGGAGAGAACTGTTCGAGCGAGCCATCCGGCTCAATTTCGAAGCAACGAACAATGAAGTAGAATACGAAGCACTAATCTGGGGGATGCAGCTTGCAAAGGACCTAGGGGTCCATCGCCTGCAAGTACATGGAGACTCGCAACTAGTAGTGTTGTAGATGAACAATTAATACCAAGTAAAAGAACCAAGATTGCTGAAGTACCACGAACTGGCTCAATCGATCAGCAAGGAATTAAAAGAATATGACATCAAGTATATAACTAGAGAAGAAAACATGGAAGTTGATGCCCTCGTGAACCTAGCGTCATCCAAGCAAGACAGACAGAACAAGTCGATCCCTATAACATGGGCCAAAGAACCCGCTGCATCAGAAAAAGCTGTGGAGATCCACGAAATAAGCCAGAGGAACACCTGGATCGAACCAATCTTTTGATATATCAAAAAAGGCGTCACCTCAGAAGTACGATCAGATGCGGTTGAACTAGCAAGGATGGAAGCAAAATATACCATCCACAACAACGCGTTGTACCGGCGATCCATAGAGTGCCTCAAACCTGCGGCGGCACAAGTCGTCCTCATGGAGGTACACGAAGGTGACTGCGGAAGCCACCAAGGAGCACTATCTCTGGCCCACAAAGTCATATCAGCAGGTTTCTACTTTTCCACATTGAGGAAAGACACGAGAGAATACATTAGGAGTTGTGAGGCATGTTTGAGGTTCGAAACAGTGATTCAAAGCCATGCAGAGCCACTCCACGCCACGATCACGGCCTGACCCTTCATGGCTTGGGGGATGGATATATTGGGAAAACACCCAAAAGGTGTGGGACAAAAAGAATATTTGCTTGTGGCAATCGATTACTTCACCAAGTGGGTCGAAGCGGAAGCATTCCACAACATCAGAGAGCAAAAAGTCATAAAATTCCTATGGGCTCTCATCTTGTGTAGGTTCGAATCCTAAAAGAAATTTAAACCGATAACAGCACACAGTTCACAGGATGCAAGGTACAAGAATTTTGTGATCAATACAATATTAGGCTGGTTATTTCCATGCTGAGGTACCCGGAAGCAAACGACCATGCCAAATCAACCAACAAAACCAATATGGCATCAATGAAAAAACAACTAGGGGCTCACAAGTCAAAATGGGTCGAAGAACTACCCAGAGTTTTGTGGGCATATCGGACCACTCCGAGGACAGCCACCGGCAGCTCGCCATTCGTGCTCCCTTACGGAGAGGAAGCTATCATTCTAATCTAAGTGAAAGCAGGAAGCCTGCGGGTCGAAACATGCGAGGAAGATGAAAACAACGAGAAACTACTAAAGAATTTGGTACTGATTGATGAGCAAAGGGACCTAGCCCCGCTGAGCATGGCTCAGAGGAGATGCAGGTCGAGAAATTTTTCATCAAAAAGCTGCACTTACGAACTTTCAAGGAAAGAGATTGGATTCTTAGGCGAGTCTTCCAAAACACAAACCACAAGAGTGCTGGGAAGCTCGCACCGATTTGGGAGGGCCCATACAAAGTCATATGAGCAGTAGGTAGAGGAGCTACCAGCTAGACGATTACGATGGAAGGGAGATCGCAAACAGTTGGAACATCAAGCATTTGAAGAAATACTACTTCTAAAATCGAGATCGAGCTCATCGATCTCACAAATACGCATCACTTATTCTCCCTTTTACCCTTTATCATTTATTCTACCCATCTCGAACCAATACTGACTTAAGCATCGAAGGGGCATCGCCTACCCCTCTCACATTCACTATGCAGATCCTATGAAGCACTAGGCAGTTCGAAAGGGGTTAATAACTTAAGCGTCAAAGGAGTGAAGCATCTCATAATCAAAGTTTGTCGATCAAAGTTGAAGTTCAAAAAGAAAGTAGCCCAAACATATACTAAGATCAAAGTGAAATATGGTTGTACATCAACAACAGCGAGAAAAATGAAATTCTTCGTGCAACATCAAAGCTAAAAATGAATAGAGATACAAAGAAGTAAGACTCATAAGCTCGGAGATCGGGGGCGGCTAAGGCTCGGAAGTAGGGCCAATAAATGAGTCATTCGGTTCGAGCCACCACCTTCTGTGTTCTTCTTAGGCAGGGATAGGTCCCCCTGCTGATGATGGGGCTGCTCACCGGACTACTCTCCAACCATATGCTCCACAGGATCAAAGAATACCAGTTGCTATTTGTCGGTCTTCTCTCCACCAGAACCATCAACATCCTGGGCCGGCTCGTCCAAGATGCTCAGGTCAAGGTCCGAGAACATGCTTGCGATTCTTTCCCTGATCTCGCTCTCCACCTACTCACCGAACATCTATGAAAAAGTTAGAAAAGCTAAGCACTAGGATGTGAGGGAAAGATAGAAGCAAAACATTGTGAAGTACCTAGTACGTCTCAGCGAAGTGCGGCAAGATCTGGTCAAACTACCTCTTAGGCTCGTCTGTATAGCTCTCCCTCTGCGTTCAGAGCCAAGCATCAAGGGAGCGAAGCTGGTCGGCCCTCTTCTGGAGGTCCTAAATTAGATTGGCCACGTTCGCTTGGACGTCGACCGCCTTCATCTGGAAGAGCTCGAAGTCCTCCCAACAAGCGTCAGCCTCTACCTGGGCCCTATTGGCCTTCATCGCAGCAGCAACTGCCCTGTCCTATGCGGTATCGAGCTTGCAGTGAGCTCCTCCGCTAGCTTCTCGGCGGACTCGGACTCCTTGCATAGTTGATAGATCTCATCCATGCACTTATCACCAAAGGCGACATGCTCCTGTTGGATCGTATCGAACTCCACGCAGGCTTTGAACAAGGAAATGCACAACATCAGTAATGGAGGGGGCTCGTAAAACAGAATCAAAGTACCTAAAATTACCTCGATTTGGCAGAGCTTGTAGCGAGCGAGCCGAGCGAAGATAGATCCCGAGGGCATATACACCATTCTGGGGTTAAGCAGCAGCTACTACGAGTGGACCAAAAAGGGACCACTCGTGCATCCGAGGGTCCATGATTTGCCCTGTCGCCTTGGTCTTATCATCGGACCATCCCTGACGGGTGTCCGGCTCCCAGTAGCGCCGGCGGCGGCACTATTCGAGACCCCCAGTATCCTTCTCTTTCCCCCTTTTGCCGCCCCACTGCGTGGTAGTCTCCGAGTGGGAAGAGGGGAGGTAAGACTCCACCCGCTCCTGCTCTTGAGGAGTCTTGAACGAGGGAGGTGGAGGTGGAGGCGGAGGCGGAGGAGAAGATCTTGTCCCGATGTCAGGCCTCTTCGGAGGGTTCACCTCCCGGAACCTTACCTCCTCTTCATCTGAAGGCTGAAGCCCCCTTTTTTTTCTTGTTGGGCCTAAGCTACCTGCGCCACTAACACCGGCGGTCTCCAGCGAGTCATGTTCTCGGGCAGTTTGCTGAGCTGCTCTTGGTGGTTCTCGGGTAGTTTTTTGAGCTGTTATCGATCGATAATTTTGCACCACGAGCCACTCACGATCGCCCACAGTGACACCGTATACCCAGTCAACCCTGGCCTGCTCGGCGTCCGTGAGCACCGTATGACCATGACCTACACAAGGAAAGAAAACTGGTCAGCGACCCACGCAATCTGTAAAGACTAACACAAAGAGCGGCAACCCATGGATTGGCATCCCGTCGTGTCTGAGGAACTCGGGGTGCTTCGGGTCGAGCTTCAGGATGAAGAAGGTGGTCCACCACCCGGTGAGTTAGAAGGGGGCTTCTTTATCAGCGTCGACCTTCCCGGGACCACCAGGTGAAATAATAATAGTGCTTGTCGGCGCACTAGTTCAGTCTATACATGAAATGCCACTCTCGGACCGTAAGGAGGCCCAGCCCCAAGTCCGGCCAGGCTAGGAGCACCCCGACAAGGTGACACCAATCATTGGGGTGAGCTGGAAAAGGGAAAGGTTGTAGGGGACCAACACTCGCTGATTGATGGGTGGACCGATAGTCCAACCCCGTTGTCCATGACAGCTGTGTAAAAAGACACGAAACCAGCAGGAGGGTCAAAACACCTGTAGTTCGGCCTGGGGATCTTGTACCGAACATCGTAGTAGGGAATGGAGTCCACCAGGGCCTTCATGGTATCCTTGGTAAATGTGGAAACGACCCCCAGCACTCGATGACTACGCCAGTCCAGCGGAAGCATGTAATCTCCAACCACCTTGGTCTCTGGAAGGACTGCCTCAACCCCGCGGCCCGAACCACTAGCTTCACCATCACCCATTATCCTGTCTAGCCCTCAGATCATATCCGAGAGCATCTTGTCATCTGAGGAGTTGGATCCGGATCCGTTGCCCAGATCCACACTCACTCCACTCGGTCTCGGCCTCTCTGGCCCCTAGAAAAGCAAACTCCAGCCCGGACAAGTATAGTCAGCCGCAGAGGGACCCCTTGGGGGGGAAGGAGTAAAAGGGGGCGTCGGGTTGAACTACCCCGACCCAGAGCAATTTTAGGAATCAGAAGTGATAGAAGACATTCTCAAAAACAAAATTATGGAAACCTTGAGATAAATAAACCTATGAAAATGGAAAAGTGGGAGGCGAGCCCCAGTCAACCCATATTCACCCTATCAAGAACCCTAGGTTCGTTCTCCCAAAACCATGAACAGTCCCAAAGGAGGAACCTTGAGAGAGAAACAATACCTTGTGAAGAAAGAGGCTAATAAACAACGAAGGAACCTTGAGCGATCGCAGGAAACAGCGAGGGTTGTGGGTGGATTACTTGCCAGAAATCGAAAGAGGGAGAGAGAGAAATTGCACGAAAGAGAGAAAGAGCATATGAGAGAGAGTAACTTCGGGAGTAGTGAGTTTCAAATTAAGAAGAACATTGGTTATTGATCGCGCGCCCGTTCAACTGCTTGAAACTGCCCATAGTTTTCATTGTTATTACATAATTGCCACTCGCTTTGGGCGGCAAAACCTAAAAGCAGTTCGAATAATCGAACTCCCACTCCGAACAAAAGCGGTACGACCACACAGGCTCACAAGCACCCCAATTAAGGCTCCAAGGACACCACCCTGCCAACACGATGTCACGACAAGCACCCTGGTCACCACTAAAGAGGCGTGAAACACACCACGCTCGTTTAAAGACCCTTACACCCGAATCAAAAGAGTTCGTTGGGGCATACCAGATGGTCAAAATAAAATGGGACAGATCCTGAACTGTCACCTCACAATGCTGCGGTTTCGAGCCCAGGGCCATGGGACTCGCAGCAGCTTCCCGCACGAGCTAGGTGGACCACCCATAGAGGAACTTGTCCCCAAGCTGAGGAGGTGCCCACAGGCAACCGAACGATACTGGACTCCCATTTAAGAGGAGGCCGAAGGACCGACATCTAGGAAAACATCCCACCACTGCGAGGTTGCGACACAAAAAGACCTCATCAATCAACTCATAGGGCTCTCCAGAGAGACCCCCGCTGAGCCGAATGGGCTATTGTTGGGGAGCACGATAATGTCCGACCTATCATGAGGTCCAAAATACAGGCCCACTAACGATCCTGCAGGATAAACAACTGGGCAGCCCAGGAGGAAGCAGCCCGAAAAAAAGCAGTCCGAAAGAAAGAGTTTGAACCAAAGTAGTCCGCATAATGCAACCCGACATAATGAGTTCGATCAAGACCACAGCAGTTCAATTAGCAAAGTGAAGGACCCCAACGACGTCGAGCAACTACCTTACAGTCAAGAGACTTAGCGCGCAATAAAAGATGAGACCATGTAGATACCGGAAGTAGTTGAAGGCAGTCAAACCCAACAGCTCCAATAAATCTGGAGTCGGCTGCTCAACCGCTGGGGAAGATCGCGGAAACCCTATCTAACTTAAATCCCTATAAAAACCCCATTGTAAGCCTATTTTCGACACTTATCCATCTATGAAAAGGACTACGTTTTCTTGATTTTTTACTCGCTCTGAGAAGCTGCAAATTGTGCATTCGTTTGGGTCAGATCTAGTTCGCCTAATTATCTTGACTTTGCCCAATAATATATCGTCTAAGTATCACACAATTTGTCATATTTTTCTTGATCTATTTTCCATGCTCTGTCATTATTTCCTGTATTATCCATACATCATTCCCGGGGCTCCGTATCCGTTCATATCAAACCTCAACAGTCTACGACAACACTTTTCAGTACTTTTGTTTAATATTTTTGTCGTAGTGATAGTACTATGTTCTCATTATTAACTGATACTGCATGCTCAAAAGCAGTCAATTACATACATGTGATTAATCGGGAAATGTCTTCTCATTACCTTACTTGTTATGGGGAAGATTGTTTGTTAAGGATCAAGAATATAGTAGGAATTCAATTTTATTTTGTTGTCCCCTATTGTCCTTATGGGTATGGATTTGACTACATCAAATAGGAAGGAATTCTTAAGAAATTTATTAATTTAATGTGTCAAACTATACGTTCAGTTAGCTATCTGTGTATAGAGCTGACTTGGCTTAGTCTAGTAAGTTAGAAGTATACTAGCTTGTAATAATGTATAAGTGTCTTTTGTTGTAACTGATAGGAATCAACCAACACTCATCACAGCAGACTGGGCAAAATCATTGAAGAACTAACTTTTAGTTAAGAAGGGGTCTTAACTGGTGAAGTCAAGAGAGATGACAAAAAGCTGACAACAAGGACAAAAGCTTTCATTCTTCGCAAGTCATAAAGGAGATCTAGTTGGGATATATTCCTAGTATTAATTAAAAGATTCGTTTTGACGAAAAGACTATCACTCTGAATAAAGTACTGTCATCTTTCAGGAAAGGATAGTACGACCAATCACTCCAAGATATCTACTTTTCAAATTGAGTAGAACGTTGTCACTCTCACTATGTATAGAGATTCACAGAGAAAAAAGTTAGACACACGAACAAATACATATAGAATTCGGCATCAATATCTCAAACACAATCTCCAAGTTCTCAAAGCATTCACCGTGTTCTTAACACGAGATCCCAATCAATCTACCTTGAGATCCGGAGTTAGCATATTTTTACAATAGTTGAATCTTAGATGGCTTTTTCTTATCTTCAAAAGCTAAGAATCATCTTCTTACCCTTCTACGCCATGTGAAGAACTAAATTACACTGATCCAGGTTACAAGCCTAGCGATGTGCTCATGGTAACGTTTGCAAGTCTGAAGTCTGTAAGGAGCCTAGTGGCATGTTAGTGGTAAAGCACTAAAGCCCTCTGCTTGAAGTTGCCTGGAATCCGAATGTTACAGAAGCTTCAGGAAACCAATAGATATTTAGTTGCATTGTGTTGTAAACTTTTCTTTAGTGATTTCTGATCTAACTGATCAAAGTGTGGCGCAGGATCTTTAGTAACCGAATCACAATATATTTGGTGTTATTTACTGCTTTATTTACTTGTTCACTTACTTCTTTTGAAGCCCAACAATTGACTAAATTGTTGGTGTATTACTTAAATTAACATAAGACTATCTTAACGAGTAATCAGTTTTAGAAAGACGTAGCTGATTTGAGAAAGAGTTATCATAGACCATCACATTAAAGACTTTCGCTGTGTTTTCATCTAATAGGGGCCACATTCTAATAAATTAAATATTCTATTGTTATGCTAAATTTATTCACAAACTCACGAGCCAAAAAATTTTATATTTAAGTTTGATACATTTAATTAATAAATCCAAATAATTTTTAGACCAATTCGGTTTTTTTGTGAGACGGACACATTTTAACCAGATTCATTTAGTCTTCATTCAATTGATAATTAATTTAATTTAGCAAAAAATATATTTTTCTTCATTATATGATATATTTAATTTTTGTTGATTAAAAACATATTTTTCAGTTGTATATAAAATAATAAAATGATATGTTTTAGTAAGTGATATTGATCATTATTGACTAAATATATCAGTTACAATTATAATTGTTTATATGTTTATAAATAATGTATTCATTTATTATAAATGACATAATTCCTTATTCTTTTTGTGTAATGTAGATAAGAAATTATGTATTTAGCTAAAGACAATAATGTATTTAATTATTTAATAAGAATGAAGTTGTAATATATCTAAAAGATATATGTTTAATAAGAAATAATTATATATTTAATTTATTGAAATGATATGAGTCTTATGAAACATTTCTCATATAATTTTTGTAAGAGTTGGTCTCCTGAGAGTCGGTCTCACTATTTTTTTATTGTGAGACGGACCTTAATACATCATTTCAATAAGTTAAATACATTATTTCATTTCTAAAAATTACATTATTTGCAACAAAGAAATACATCATTTCATTAAATTCGTCTCACAATAAAAATGGTGAGACATCATTTGCAATAAAGAAACACATCATTAATTTCATTAAATTCGTCTCACAATAAAAATGAGAGATCGTCTCATCTAAGAATTTTCCTTTTTGTAATAGACCGATTTCTCATATGACCATCTCAAATTAAATAGGCAAATTCTCATATGAGACGGTCTCATCATTTTTATTGTGAGACGAATTTAATGAAATAATATGTTTAACTTACATATAATTTAGCTCATTTATATACCTGAATACATACTCCTTTAACCAAGCTAACACGTGCCTTAACGATTAGTGGGCATAATATAATTCGTGTCCTCCTCTGCGGCCTAATATTCGTGCGTTGCCCATTCAAATCCATATCTAAAATAACCATTTATATGAAAATCTAATAACCATAATAATTGTATAGTTATAGCAATTATGCATCTAAGTTTAATATATTGTAGCGAGAATTAAACCGTGACTAATATCGAAATAAGAAATTTTAGTTTACAATCACGAAAATATGTTAATATTATCAAGCATTGATTCTTGCATCAATATACTGCCTTTTAAAATTATTTCTCCTTCAATTCTTCATTCGTTAAACTAATCAATAACGATTTCATTCGAATAAAATAATGTATATATTCTTCCATCATTCTTATGTTTGATTCTTAACTCCATGATCAAAGGTTGAGGAAATAGGTGAGTACTGTATTATTATGATGGATTTCGTATTATAAGAAATTATTTTATTGCATATAATAATATATTAATATATGGTCGATGCTTAAGGTAAATAATGGGCGGTGAGAAGATAAATGCTAGGAGTTATCGTCGGCCGGAGCAGAGAAATTTGGTGTTTGCAGCAATTATTTGTTGGTTTTTTATGGCTCTCAACCTTTACGCCCTTTTCAACCCATTTTTACATCGTAAGCTCTTCACAATTCTAAGATTTTATTTTTATTTCATTAATTATATATGAGTGGAAAAAGAAAATGCTAATTCTTTAGTCATTGAACTCTTATAATTCTTCAAAACTAATGTTTTTGCAGATTTTCCTAGCATTAGTCCAACCATCTACAACTACTCCAATTCAAGAACCGATGTATACGAAATAAACGGCGACGTACGAATCCAGGGAAGCTCCTCCGCCATTTTCATAGCTTCAAGCGGCGGCCGCCGTCACCCCGAAGAGCTGAGCTGGATCGACTCTCGCACGATCAGACCGTACCCCCGCAAATACGACCCCGTCGCCATGCGCACCACCTCCGGTTTCAAAATCAAGACGGGGTCGGCCGATAGCATCCCCCGTTGCAGCCGCAGCCTCGACGCTCCGGCCGTCCTATTCTCGACCGGTGGCCACGCCACCAACCATTTCCACGCCGTCACCGACGTCCTCATTCCTCTCTTCGCCACTTCACACCATTTCAACAGAAACGTGATCTTCCTCGCAGCCAACCACCAGCCTAATTTATTTCACAAGCACAAGAAAACCGTCAAGAATCTGTCCAAATACGAGGTGTACGACATCGACAAGATTGAAGAAACCCTATGCTTTCCAAGAATGATCATAGGCCTCAAAACCAACCCAGTCGACCTGTCCATCGACCCGTCCGAATCTTCAACTCTGTCGACGCGAAACTTCACCAAGTTCATGCGCAGCGCCTACTCCTTAGAGAGGGAGTCGGTGCTTGACCATCGGCGGCGGCCTAGAATGCTGGTTGTTTCTAGATCCACGACGCGTAGACTGACCAATCAGCTGGAGCTCCTCGACATGGCTCGAGGGTTAGGGTTCGAGCCCGTCATGCAAGACTTGGGATGGAACATGACGTCCATCGCCGAGCTGGTGAACACGTTCGACGTGATGGTGGGAGTGCACGGCGCTGCTCTTGCTAACATGGTTTTTCTGCCCGAAGATGCTGGTAAAAATACGATAACTTTTGCAGTTTAATTTTCTCTCTCAACGAATGATCCGCATTGACATAACCAGTTGCAGTTGTTATCCAAATAACGCCGGTCGGAGTGGACACTTTCGCCAGGGTCTGCTACGAGGCGGGGCCGGCGGAGATGAAGTTGAAATATTTGGAGTACAAGGTGAGCCTCAATGAGAGCTCGTTGTTGGGGAAATACCCTCCCGACAGCGAGGTTTACAAAAATCCTGTCGGAGTTTGTAGGAGAAAGGGATTCGATGGTTGTAAGAAACTGTATATGGATAATCAAGATATGAATCTTGATTTAGGTAGGTTTAGGAATACCCTTTCCGAAGCTTTGGATCTCCTTGCTGCTTAATTCGTTTCGCGCCACGCTATACATGTTTTGAGATGATAAACAATTCTCCAACTTATTGTTCTTCAATGTATGTATGAGATGAGATCAACATCCAAATGCTAAAAATAAATTTAGTTTTATATGAGAATGAATTTGATTCTTTAAATTGATCTCATCAGCAATCAAAATAAAAATTACTAATTATTAAAACTATAATTTCTTTAAGAATAAACGCCTAATTAAAGATAGACTACAATTCTTAAGACGAGGAAGCGACCCTAAAACAAATTTTCAAAATATAGACTCAAAAAATACAAATTCTAGAGATGTGGAAGCATCTAATATAACCGTCTTTAACAAAGACGGTTTATATAATTCGTAATTATAATTTTAATTAAAAAAATTTATTTACAATATTATTACTGAATTATAATAAAAAAATAAATATATAAACCGTCTTCATTGTAGACGGTTTAAAATAGACGATTTTAATAAATTCGTAACTACAATTTTAATTAATGATTTTATTATTGATTTATATATATATATATATATATATATATAAATTGTCTTCAATATAAACGGTTTTAAAGAGAATTAAATTGATTACCCTACAAATCAAAATTCAATCGATCGTGATTTTCAAACCAAAATTTCCACCGCCGGCCACCACCCAACTACCGCCGATCACTACTCAGCCACCGTCGACCGTCACCCAGTCATCGTCGATCACCACCTATCTACCACCGACCACCACCGACCATCGCTTGTGGCAGAAGTTGCCTGTCGCGAATGACGTCTACTGCCATCTCCGACGCCAACGTCGTATGCTGCCATCTCCTCCGCCAACAGCGTCGTTGCTGTTCGACTCCACTGCGGGTTCATTTATGTAAAATAGGTATGTTCGATTTTGATATTATATGTTTAGTTATTTTCAAAATTTATGTCCTATCTTTATTATTTTTTTGTTTTGATTTTTTGTAGCCGTCTTTAATTATATAGACGGTTTTACTTTGTACAAGCCGTTTTTAATATAGACGGTTTTAATTATTATTTTCTTTCGTAATTCAATTTTTAGTAACCGTTAATATTGTAGACGACTATTGTAGTTTTTTTTATTTTTCAAAATTTATGTAGTTTTTAATTTTTATGCTAATTAAATAAGAATTAATTAATATGATTTATACAAACCATCTTTAGTTTATCCATATTTAAAGTTTAAACTGTCTTTAATAAAGACGGTTTATTGATATTTAATGTTAAAACCGTCTTTAATAAAGACGGTTATCTTAGAGGTGTCCACAATTGAAAACCCTAACTTTCAGGAGTCCTCATTTTGTAGTCAAAGCTTATTCATGCAATTTTCTCGTAAATCGTGGAAGATGGATCGTCGGAAGTCAATTCAACAAATATATGCAAAAAGACGTATTAGTGATCAGAAAAAACTGCAGAGTCGGGAGGCTTTTCAACATTCTGATTATGTATTTAGGGAGTGTCCTGTTTCAAACATGATAAATATCTTTATTCTCTTCAAATTAAAGGATGCAACTATTCTCATATTCAGAAAAGGGAAGCTAGTGAGCGATAAAGAAACTGTCAGGACCTGCAAAATAAAGATTCTCAACTTATTTGGTCTTGATATGCAATATCAACACAATGTAGGAGATGCTCTCGATATAAATAGCAAGTTTTATTGTTCTATCTGTAGAATTATGTACGAGAGATAACTCTTTTCATTAAGAAAATATATGTGTACACAAATTATACAAGCCAATGACACATATATATAGGAAGGGGAAACCCTAGAAATCCTAACCCTAGAAGGAAAATAAAATAATAATATATATATATATATATATATATATATATCTTCACACCATATCTCTAATATATCTAGAAGATATGATCATATCAACCTAAATATTCATATCTCAACACTCCCCCTCAAGTTGGAAGGTGTAGGTTACGAACTCCCAACTTGCACACTAAATAACGAAGATGGTCAGCTCCAAGTGGCTTTGTGAATATGTCGGCAACTTGCTCCGAAGAAGATATCTCAAACGGCTCAATGTCCTTCGACTCAACTCTCTCCCATACAAAATAACAATCCATTTCGACATGCTTTATCCTCTCATGGAATACTGGATTTCTGGCAATATGCCGAGCAGCCTGATTGTCACAATACAACCTAGTCGGACGCAGCTGTAGTGCATCCAAATCTTTTAATAACCACCGGAGCCAAACTATTTCACTTACCGCACTTGCCATCGCACGGTACTCGGCTTCACCTGAAGAGCGTGAGACCACATTTTGCCGCTTGTTGCGCCACGAGATTGGAGCTCCTCCAAGTTTGATGGCATATCCACCACGAGACCGTCTTGTCTCAACACAGCTACCCCAGTCAGAATCACAGTATGCTTCTAATAACAACCCCCCATCAGCTGGTAGGAAAATACCTTGCCCAATGGATCCTTTTATATACCTCAAGACTCGCATGGCTGCATCCATATGGACCTGCTTCGGTGTCGATAGGAACTGGCTTAGCATACTCACTGCATATTGAATATCCGGCCTTGTAACAGCAAGATAAAGAAGACGTCCAATGAGACGTTGAAACTGCTGTTCATCAGCTGCAGGGCTGTCATCCCCTTGATCTAACTTAAGTTTTTGCTCCATCGGCATACCACTCGGCTTGCAGCCCTCCATCCCTGTATCTCGTAGAATATCCATAGCATACTTACGTTGGCTTAGGACGATTCCATCCCTCGTACGAGCCACCTCTATTCCCAAAAATATTTCAGTGGACCAAGATCTTTTATGCTGAATCTTTTGTCCAGAAAGTCCTTCACTTCTTGGATCTTCTGTGCATTATTCCCTGCTAGGAGGACGTCATCTACGTAGATGAGGGCTGCGACGAAAACTTCTCCCTTTTGAAGATGAAAAGTGAGTGATCCGCATGCGATTGTGTGAAGCCAATGTCGATGAGTGCTCCTGTAAATTTTTCATACCAACTTCTTGAAGCTTGTTTTAAGTCATACAAAGATTTTCGGAGCTTGCATACTCTTGTTTCTCCTTTCTTGGCAAAACCCTGCGGCAACTTCATATAAACATCTTCCATGAGATCGCCATGCAAGAAAGCGTTGTTTACATCCAGCTGGTGTATTATCCATCCTTTCTTTACTCCAACTGTAACCAAACATCTCATGGTGACTAGTTTGGCAACAGGTGCAAAGGTTTTGTGAAATTCCACTCCTGGTATTTGTGTGAAACCTCTAGCTACCAGATGTGCCTTGTATCTCTCGATCTGTCCCGTAGGTTTATACTTCACCTTGTATACCCATTTGGAGTCAACGGTGGACTTTCCTGGTGGCAATTCTACCAATTCCCATGTTCCATTCTCCACTCGCCAATTTTCACGGCTTAAGAGAAGCTTTGTGGTTCAGCGTGCGTGTCGATCGAGGCTAAGAAACACTTGTGAGTTGCAGAGAACTTTTCATAAGCAATAAAATTGGTTATAGGATGTACCGTCGAAGTTCCTGAGTTGGAGGCGGGTTGAGTGTGGTCTATGGAGTGTGGCAGATCGACGATGTATTCTTTCAAATGCGTTGGTGCTCGCCTGATCCTCTCACTTACACGTCTATCATCACCGTGACTCTGTGTGTTCTCAACCGTATCTTGGGTTATTGCCTCTCTTGTATTCTCAGTATTTACGTCACCTTCCTGGATGCCGACAACTTCATGAAACTACCTTGCGCTAGAGTCTCTGTTCTCTCCTTGAACAACACCATAAGGGAAGACATCTTCAACAAATTTTACATCACATGAGACACTAATCTTGCGGTTTGACAGATCATAAACTCTATATCCTTTTTGGCCCAGAGGGTACCCAATGAACATCGACATTCTCCCCCTTTCTGCAAATTTGTCATGTTCTCTGTCCATGTTCTTCACATAGACCAAACAACCTAATAATCTTAAGTGTTCATAGCTCGGCTTCTTCCCAAACAACACTTCATACGGAGTTTTATTTTGGAGTAATTTTGTCGGAAGTCGGTTGATTAGATATACTGCCGTGAGCACACATTCGCCCCAAAAATTTATAGGCAAGTTGGCCTGGAAACGCAAGGCTCTCGCAACCTCCAAAATATGCCTATGCTTCCTCTCTACCACTCCGTTTTGCTGGGGTGTGTTAACACAAGAAGTTTCAAGCAGGATCCCATTTTCACCATAAAACTCCATCATCTCATTGGATTGGAATTCTCCTCCATTGTCACTCCTAATTCGTTTAACGGACCTTCCAAACTGCATTTTAACCATGTTACAAAATAACTTTAGATATGTACTTGTTTCTGATTTGAACTTCATCAAATAAACCCATATTCCTCTACTAAAATCATCCACAATCGTGAGAAAATAATGAGCTCCTGTAAGTGAAGCAATTTTATATCCTCCCCATATATCACAATGTATCAAATCAAAACATTCTCGTGTTCGAATGGAACTAACTGGAAAAGGTACTCTAGACTGTTTAGCTCTAATACAAGAATCACAAGCATCGTTACCAACTCACAAATCCCTTTTAGCTTATCCCTTGACGCATGCCCCAACCTTCTATGCCACGTGTCTGGATCAGTAACGCAAGAGAAAGCTCGTCAATCTTTGTTGAAGGGTTCGAGAAAGTACAGACCACCACACTCCTTACCCGCTCCAATCACTTTCTTCGAGGCTAAGTCCTGCATAACACAACCATTAGCAAAGAATATTAGGGCACAATTATGCTCTTTCGTCAACCGGCTAACTGAAATCAAGTTGCACAGGAAACTTGGGACGTGAAGAACGTGGTCAATGTCTAAACCATTTGGTAGTCTAGTCTTTCCAATTGCCGTGACTGTCGACTTGTTTCCATTCGGTATTTTAACGGGAATGTTACTGTCGGCACTCGTGATATGTTCGAGTAGTTTTCCCTCATGGATGATATGTTCAGTCGATCCAGAATCAATGATCCAAGAACTTTGAGTTTCAGGATTATTACCTGCCATATGCACAGCAGTATTCGAGATGGAGGTGGAGGTATTACTGTTCAAAAGGTTCTTCAGCTGATTCAGTTGTTCTGGAGAAAAACTCTGCAGCATGTTGCTATCAGTTGCATCCTCATGTGCTGCCTTGTACGCAACGGGCTGCTTCTTCATAAATCTTCCCTCCTTTTTCCAAGGCTTACTCTTTCTTCTCCCTTCAGGATATCCAACAATTTCATAACAATTTTCAATAGTATGCCAAAGTTTACCACAATTGCCACATTGCGGCGGTGTTTTGGGGTTTTCCTTGGCAACTTCTCGCCTTTCCGACATGGTTTGTTTCTGGACTTGGAAAGTTGCTCCATCCAACGAGGGTTTTCTGGCCCCGGTAATTAGTCATTGGCGCTCGTCCTCTGCCACGAGGTGATATGTGACTCCTAGGCTTGGAAGAGGAGTCATGCTCAATACTTGGCTCCTAATGGTGTTGAAAGAGTCATCAAGCCCCATTAAGAATTCATAGATCCTCTCCTTTTCGACCTTCGCAGCAAACAACTTCGCCATGTCACAGGTGCACTTTCCACATGTGCATCTTGGCATGACCGATACAGCATCTATTTCGTCCCATATTGCTTTCATCTTGGCGCAGTATGCCAAAACCGACAATTTTTCTTGTCTCGTGAGGGTAAGATTCCTCTTCAATTCGTATGCTTTTGGTGCACTTTCTTTGCCAAACCTTTCTTCCAAATCACTCCATATTTTGCGAGCCGTTTTGACGTGATTAACACTGTTTCGAATCTCCTTGTCCATGGCTACGACAAGCCAACCTTTTACCATGGTGTTGCACCGCTTCCACAGAACTAGGTCCGGCGAGTCTTTCTCCGGCATTGGCAACGATCCGTCTACAAAACCAAGTTTATTCTTGGCGAGGAGGCAATTACTCATTTCATCGCACCAATCCCCATAGTTTCCATCATCTAGAAGATCAGTGACATACACATGCGACGGGTTGTCGGACGACCCTATGTAGTAGGGAGACATGAGATCGTTGACAACTCCAACCTTATCCGCCATGATCGAACGCAACGAGCAAAACGAATGCGGAAGCTATTGGTTTAGAACCGATTGCTCTGGTACCATGTAGAATTATGTACGAGAGATAACTCTTTTCATTAAGAAAATATATGTGTACACAAATTATACAAGCCAATGACACATATATATAGGAAGGGGAAACCCTAGAAATCCTAACCCTAGAAGGAAAATAAAATAATAATATATATATATATATATATATATATATATATATATATATATCTTCACACCATATCTCTAATATATCTAGAAGATATGATCATATCAACCTAAATATTCATATCTCAACACTATCTAAAGGATTTCTTAACAACAAAGCCAAAAAATTCTAGGCCAAAATTGATAGCCAAATTTTGTCACAATACCAAGATTACTACTAATGGCTCATCTATTTCAGTTGTTGTACTTGGAAAATCAATAAAGCTATCACTAACATAACTTGTAGATCACTTCGGTCTGAAGTCTTCAGGCGATAATCTTAACACATACCTGGAGACAACCCATCCCCCTAAGAAAAGCACTGGGAGAAATGGAGATTAGCTACCACTGAGAGATTCTATCTCAATGTTCCTAAGGAGACTATGAAAGCTATCTATGTCTCAACTCTTGAAATCATCAGCAGAATGGTGGTCTGCAAGTCAGAACACCTTGGAATTCAGTCCTGACACGTGGCAAGTGATGATGGCCCTGGATGACAAAACTTCTATCAACTATGCATCTTAAATTTCTAATCACTATATTCGGAAGAAATTCCTTATTGTATGTAACTCAACTGGTTACTGGAAAAGTTTAAACCCGTGATAGCTAGAAATTCAATTAAAAAAATTAACCAAATCTCAATCTAATCAAGAATAAAAATATCAATCCAGGTTCTTCTTAATTCGCCTACTTAGACTACCGATTACTATTGTGTTGTACTTGTATCCAAGTAACTTCAATCGTTGAGTATGTTTTTAATCTAGGCAAATAAACTAAATCTTATCTTGCTAAATATCACTAAGAATTTGAATGCTTCAATCTCAATTATCAAGGTAACAATTCACTTCTCTTTTCCACAACAAGCTCACAAACAATACTACAAAATCTCACCAATTGATAGAATTCACAAATGAGGAAAACAGGATATTGGCATGAATGTTGTAAATAACCAACAATGAATGATAGAATGTTGTAAACAATCTTTAATCCTCCTAGTAATGATCAATCCACCCTATGCTATCTAATCCCCTTAGTACAGGTGGATTAGAAGTTGATGAGATAAGACTTTCAAGCTATTACGTTATCAAATCGTATCTCACTCCCAAAGGTTCGTGGATTATGGACCTACAAGCTATCCCCGCACATGGATTGGGTCAACATTTGCATGCAAACATACAAATCACAACAACTAAATCTGCTGAATGGCTACAATTTCGATATAAATCAATTAAGCAATTGGTTAATGCTTATATTACTTGACTATGAAAAGCTCTAGTATGTTGCAATTGACTAGGAGAAGGTAAACCAACATTAATTAAACTCAATCAATTCAATACTTTCATGTTCAACCAATATCTTAAAATGGTTTACCCACTCATACCTTTGATTAGGCTCAATTCAATTACAAACGTAGGAGAATCCATTACAAAAGAAGGCAGAGAAGAGTAATTTCCCAATGTTGATCTTCGTGCTTTGATCTTCAATATCCCCTTCAATTTGCATCTAGTTGGATAGGTTTTTGCATTGATTCTCCCTTAATTTGATGTTTGGAGATGTTTGGAAGTGATTTGGAGTGAATAGCCGCCTCTTTTTTCCCCTAATTTCCTTTCAAAAATGCCAAAAGTCCCCCTTAGATTCGTTTTTCATGCCTTTTATAATTAGTTCTCGAGCCTATATTTCACCCCAAATGATTTCATTTCGCCCAAAATGGTCTTCATCTTCAGTTCTTTCAATTTTCACGGTCGATCTCGACCAAAATTAGCTTCATTTCGACCAAAATTTAGTGCAGTCCTGATTGCGGAAATTTTGGCTAAGTATGGATTTCCACCAAGATCAAATGGGTTGGGTCAAAATCTGCCCTACAGAGGCAGAATTTCGACCAAACCAAAACGGATTGGGTCAAAATTATCTCTCTATTTCACCCCTTCTGCTCTCCACGCTCCATCTGGGTCGAAATCCTCTTCACAAGTGCACAATTTATGTCAAAATCACTCCAAAAGTTCGCCGAACTTGTGGATTTATGCTCAATTGCTCACCTGCACAACTCAAACACAAACAAACTTGAAAACACAACAAATCTAAACAATAACATATGATATGTGGGTGGAATAAGCATGAATAATCACAATAATGCATCAATAAAGTGGTCATTTCACACACATATCATAATCCCCCAAACTTAAACCTTTGATTGTCCTCAATCAAAACAATGTAAAGCAATCTCCCTACTTAGTGCAATACCTCATAGTTCATCATATCAATCTTAGCATGCCTCAATCAGACGAGATTATTGTTGGAATTGTATACATAAAAGCATTATGATTGGTATATTGGGAAAAGTTATGTTTTATATACTGGTAATCATTAATGACTTTCAATAAACAACTCCTGTCTGAATTAACAACCATACGATGCAAACAAACACATCCAGTTATCTCGTCGATAGGGAGATCATACGGTGTGTAAGAGATCACAGAAGATCATATAGATTGTTCGACCTAGCGAGATATAAATAGTTATCACAACTGAGACACTTTCTGGTTTGGCTGTCGGTTTAGGCTGCGGCACACAAGTCCATAAGTGGTTTATCTTGTCTGCTTTGTGTGACTGGTACATCTCAATGTATTGATAGGATCAATAGTGAGATAAACCATTCTACTTGATATATGAATGAGTAAAGATCTCGGTAACTTGGTCGGATCTAAAGTCTATTGAAATCTGAGGGGCACACATGGGTTGACTATCACTTTGACTTTCTATGGTGGAGAGTGATGGGTTTTGTATACTGAAAGCATTTATTATAATGAGTATACAAAAGTTTATTTCTCCTATTTGTTAACAATCATACATGTATGAACAATGGTATCCTCTTGTCTCACCGATAGGGACGATCATACGGTGTGTTGTAGATTGCAGAAGACAGTATGATCACTTGACCTAGTGAGACATTAACCTGATCACAGCCGAGACAGCGTATGAGGATACGTCTGTCCGGATGGCTGCGACATTGTCGGAATAAGTAGTCTGTCTTGGTTACTTGACATGCTGGTACGCAAAAGTGGCGTATTGATGGACCGCAGTGAGATGTATTCGTCTGTCTGACATCAGCGAATACAAGATCTCGTTATATTGATTGAGTCCAAAACCTAACGAAGGTTCAGGGGTTTGCACGAGTTGACTGTTGCTTTGACTTGCCATGGTGGAGAGCCTAAGTAACGTGCTCGTATATCCGCATCTTGGGTAACAGCAGTTCGTGTAGTACCGCATGAGACTGGGTTTAGGTAACCATATCCGAGTAATAGGATGGGGGCATTCCCTAAGGAGCTCAATAACATTCATCGTGCCAAAGTCCTGCAGGCTGATTAATTTCAGGCACGAGTGATAAGGTTTGAGTGGTACTACTCAGGAATTATAAGATATTAATTAATTGTAGTTAGAGCTAGTCAGAGGCTCCGGTTAATTAATGGATGTCCGATAACCTTAAATATGGGGATTCTCAATTAATGCAGCCCGTTCTCATAATGTGGTAATAAAGGGGTAGGTCAGTTTTAATTCTGTGGTGAAAATGAATTAATATTAATTAATTAATTGTGTCCTGGGTTGTGGACATGGTAATTAATTAATTTATAGGCCCACTTTATTATTTGCATTAGGTCCCAGGACTGGCCCAAATTAAATATGCTGAATTGAGCCCAAAAAGGCCCATTAGGGTTTACAACCCTAGGTCTATAAATAGACAGCTCTCTCTCATAAGTTGTAAGACAGTTGAAACACACTAAACCCTAGTGAGAGAGAGGAGGTGCCGACTTTGGGTAGAAAGGAGGAGAATTTTGATTCTGGTCCTGCTCAGAATACAGATCTACGGAGTCCTCACCAGTAGTAGATCTGAACAGAATTGGGACACAGCCCTGAAGATCTGATCTGGAGAACAGAAATCCTATTTCTTTCTTTTCTTTATTTTCGATTTTATTTAAGAAATTAGGGTTCTAATTTCTGATTCCGCAGATAAAATCGAATTGCGTGGTTGAATTGGAATTTGGAATTCAAACGCAAAAGATCGGATCAGACTCGACGGAATAACGGTAATCCCTCAATCCACAATAATGGTTATTAAATTCATAGGAGCATGCTAGGGTTTTGTGAATTTGAATTATGTGCAATATCCATAAATCAATCCGGTTTAGTTTTGTTTTGGTGATTCGGTTCACGGAAAAACCCTACATTTGGTATCAGAGCCAGGTTTCTGATTTATGGCTCTGTTGTTCATAATTAAATTCGATATGCATGTATGAATTTATTATTTTGTGGATGTTGGTTTTTGTTCCTCGTGGCAACCTGTTAATTCAGCCCGCGGTGGTTTATCCGTGTAGGGCTGAATTATTTTTTAAAATCACGAGAAAATCCGTGTTTAGTATAGATTTGAAAAATTTGTAATGGAATAATTTTTTCTGTAATTTTTCAAATTTAATTTGGACGGGTCGAGGACGAAGAACGAAGACGGAGCCGACGCAGGGCCGACGGAGATGACGGCGGGCGCAGGCGGCGCGGCAGGCACGCACGGCCGGGGCATGAGCAGCGTGCATGCGGCGCACAGTGCGCGGGCGCAGGGCCACGCCGCGCGGCATGGCAGCGGCAGCGCGCGGCGGCAGGCGGCTGGTCGGCGGCGGCTGCGGTCGTCGTCGGCTGCTGTCCCATCACGGTGGCTCGTGTTTTTGGTGGTTTGTGCAATCCTATGTAAACCTTAGGGTTTGCATTAGGGTTAGGGCAAATCATCAGATCACAAAGGCCTGAATCCCAAAAGATTTGTGGTTGAAGATTTGGAGGCCCTTGGAGATTTGAAAAGATTTAGAATTATCCAAATTAATTCAAAATTCAAATTGTAATAGATAGAATTTAATTTTTCTATTTTTGGGGCCACGAGGAATTTTTGTTTGCCTTAACTGTCCTCGTATGGTATGTGATTTATTTATGTGCGCAATTAAGCATGTGTAGATAATAGGAAAAGCATGATTTATCGCTTTTATTATTTACAGCTTTCCAAGCTTGCTTATGTGATTAATATCTTTTGTTGGATTATATTTTGGGAATTTTTGGGCTTGTTTAATTACATGCAAAAATTTGGAAAATATAATGACAAAGAAATTATGTGTGCGCATAAAAAAACCTTTTAAAAGAAAAATACTAAGCAGATTTTTAATTAAAATCAACAGACCTCCACAAAGCGGTCCTAGGTTGTAAGTTTATCTCTCGTTCTAGTAAACGTCTACGAGTGTAGCTTGCTAGTTCCAAGAGGTGCATGGGTACGGTTGTTGGGATTTCGAGACAAACAATTTAAATCATGTGAATAGTGGGAGGGTTTTGCGTAAACGTTTACTAGTGTAGCTTGCGTAGATCTCTTTCACAAGTATTCTAGGATTGATTTAAATTAAAGATAACAAAAGCTTTGAGGGCTGTGCGGTATGGTTACGTGCCATGCTAAACTGTCTCTTTTGGCCGGAGTTAAATTTGTGGTTAATTGCTTAGAAGCATCTTAGAATATAATACAAGAATTGCATCCCTGTTCTTGAGAGATGGCTTGGTCTAAGGTTTTCACTAATTATTAATTTATAGTGTCAAAAGCATCCTGACATGGTAGTGAAATTAAAACCCGCAGTTCTGGTTGAGGATGACATCGTAAACGTCTACGAGTGTAGCTTGCGGTGGGAACTCTTGGGCAATTAGTGGAAAACATTTGTATTTGATTTATTAAAAAGTTTTCAATGCATTTGTTTTCGAAGTTCAACATGTATGTTCTTATTTAAGATTCTTTATTGTTTCAGATATGTCTATGTCTACTGTCGATCATATACTTGCTCTCAATCCTCTAACTGGTCCGAACTTCCATGAATGGAGATACTGCATTGAGTATATCCTCCTGACTAAACAACACATGTTTGTTCTTACTATGATGCCACTTGCCCCACGTTACCATAAAGTCTCTAGACGTGAGAAAGAGTACTATGACAGATGGGTGGCGTCTGAGGATTTTACTTACAAGTTAATCTCAGATAACCTTTCTATAGAACTCAAGCTCAAGTACATGGGCTATTGTAGCTCTGTTGCGATCTGGATGGACTTAGTGGCCACGTTTGGTGAAGTAGAACGAACTATCAACTGTGATCTCGTAAAAGACCTAGTCTGTATAAGAATGGTTGATGGCAGTTCGGTGACACTACATGTGATGATGATGGATAACACCATGAGACGATTCACACGTAGAGGTGGATGTATATCAGATCGGGCTAAGATTGATATAATCCCGAACTCCTTACCACTTTCATTCTATGACTTCAAAATGGATGTAGCTAAGAGAAGTGAGTACTCCTTCAAAGAGATGCTCACTGATCTCATAGCAGGACAGTCCTTCGTACCTTCATGGGAGTCTGAGTTATAAGATCTTGAGCACAGCTTGGGCACATTGAAAGATGTGGTTCATACCGTGTGCAAGAATATGATTGATCGCAGATCACGTGAGAGGAAGTCAAATGAAATGAAGAGGGTTGGTGTCACTTCAAGTAAGAGCGCATGCGGAAGTAAAGGACAAGGTACGTCATTTGCATTTGTAATGGAAACATGTTTAGCATCGGTTTCTACTCATTCGTGGGTAGTGGATACTGGAGCTACTGATCATGTTTGTTACATTTTGCAGGGGTTCACACCGAGGAGGGTGCTGAAGAATGACGAGGTTACCATCTCGATGGGGAACGCAGCACAAGTGAGTGCAGCTGCCATTGGAGATTTCACCTTGTACTTTGATGATTCTGTTTTAACTTTGAGAGACGTTTTGTACGTGCCGAATTTTCGGTGAAACCTTATTTCAGTTTCCAAACTTTATGTTGATGGATATTCAGTTATTTTTGATAGTGGTGTTTCTATGATTGGTAATAACGGTGTTATCTGTCGTGGAATGCTGAATAATTCTCTCTATGTTGTTAACTATAATCATAAGTCTTCCACAAGTATTGCATGTAATTCATCCGTAATTGATAATCCTAGAAAGAGAAAACTTACTTCTTCTGATGAGGATCTTACATATCTCTGGCACTTGAGATTGGGTCACATCAGCTTGAAGCGGATTCAAAGACTTGCAGATGACGGTACATTGGACCTAGTCCGGGCTATACCTTATCAAGTCTGCGAATCCTGCATCGAGGGCAAGATGTCAACTAGGCCTTTCAAGGCTAGTTAGTCTCGAGCAGAGGAAATGTTGGAATTGATCCATTCTGACGTATGTGGACCGATGTCCACGCAGGCTCGTGGAGGGTACGAGTACTTCGTCACTTTCATTGACGACTACTCAAGGTACGGATACGTTTACCTGCTTCGCTACAAGTCTGAATGCTTTGAGAAATTCAAAGAGCTCAAGGCTGAAGTAGAAAAGAAGGTCGGGAAAACTATCAAGGCGCTCCGATCTGACCGCGGTGGCGAATACCTTGGTAACGAGTTCCTGTAGTATTTGTCAGAAAACGGGATTACATCCCAGTGGACTGCACCGGGTACTCCCCAGCAAAATGGTGTAGCTGAAAGAAGAAATAGGACTCTTCTAGAGATGGTAAGATCAATGATGAGTTATGCAAACTTACCAATTTCGTTTTGGGGCTACGCATTGGAAACAGCAGCTTACGTGCTTAATGTGGTGCCTTCTAAATCAGTTCCTAAGACACCTTCTGAGCTCTTCCTTGGTCGCAAACCTAGTTTGTGCAAGTTTAGAGTATGGGGCTGTCCGGCACACGTACTGTCGAAGGAACCTGATAAGTTAGAAAGCAGGTCAAAAGTAATGTTGTTCATAGGGTGTCCCAGGCAAACGAAAGGTGGTTACTTTTACTGTCCTGAGAGTCAAAGAGTCGTTGTTAGCATCAACGCTAGATTCTTGGAGGACGAGTATGTGAGTAATCACAGGTCAAGGAGTGATATCGTTCTTCAAGAAATTGAGAACGAGAATGCAATTCCAAGGGAAGGGGAACGTGTAGATGTGGGTGCACCTGTGAGAGGCACAACACCACAGACAAGTTCTTCAGTGCATGGTGCAGGACCACAAGTCACTGCACCTACTACTGACACGGCACCGATGCCTCGTCGTAGTGGGAGAGTTATTTTCCAGCCAGAAAGGTACATGTTTGTGGGTGAGTCTTCGGACTTGAGCCTAGAAGACGGACATGAGGACTCTGACCCATTGACTTACGAAGAGGCAGTGCAGGACAAGGATGTTGCGAAATGGCGTGTCGCCATGGATTCTGAAATTGAATCCATAACTGCTATGGATGTATACTAGAAAACTGATTTGCCGGATGAATTCGGGGCCATAGGGTGCAAATGGGTATACAAGAGAAAGAAAGGAGCGGATGGAAAGATCACGGCTTTTAAAGCCAGGCTGGTGGCAAAGGGTTATAGTCAAAAAGAGGGCATCGACTATGACGAAACCTTTTCACCATTAGCCATGCTCAAATCCATCCGGATACTCCTTGCCATAGCTGCGCATATGGACCTCAAAATCTGGCAGATGGATGTCAAAACGCTTTTCTAAACGGTTACCTTGAAGAAGGTAGAGACATCTATATGCAGCAACCCGAGGGTTACATAAGCAAGGGCGAAGAACATCTTGACTGGAAGCTTAGGAAGTCCTTGTATGGACTTAAGCAAGCTTCAAGGTCGTGGAACTTACGTTTCAACGATGTGATTAAATCCTATGGATTTGCACAGTTGGAAAATGAAAGTTTTGTTTACCAAATTTGTGTCAGCGGGAGCGTGGTCTTCCTTGCACTTTACGTTGATGACATACTCTTATTTGGAAACAACGAGGGAGTAATGTCTGAAATCAAAGTTTGGTTGTCCGAACAGTTCCAAATGAAGGATCTGGGAGAAGCTGGCTAAATTATTGGTATTAAGGTCTTACGAGATCGTAAGAGAAGAATGTTGAGCTTATCTCAGGCATCCTATGTGGATACTGTGATAGCCCGGTTCAGCATGCAACTCGCCAAGAAAGGATTGCTACCTTTCAGACATGGCATTCGTCTTTCTAGTGGGCAGTGTCCTCAGACACAGCGGGAGAAAGACGAGATGAGTCTTGTACCATACGCTTCGGCGGTGGGTAGTCTCATGTATGAGATGTTGTGTACCAGGCCAGATATCTGTTATGTCGTTGGCATGGTAGCAAGATATCAGTCTAACCCTGGACAGGCGCACTGGACTGCTGTAAAGCACATCCTCAAGTATTTGAAAAAAAACTAGGAATTTTTGCCTAGTTTATCAAAATGAGGATTTGTGCCCTGTGGGTTATACAGACTCGGATTTCCAAGGGGACCAGGATGAGAAGAAATCGACCTCAGGATATGTGTTTACCCTGGGAGGTGGAGCTGTATCTTGGAGGAGCACAAAGCAGAAATGCATTGCTGACTCCACCATGGAGGCGGAATATGTCGCCGCCTCTGACGCCTCGAAAGAGGGGGTGTGGCTCCGGAACTACCTTTTAGAGTTGGGCGTGATCCCGAGTTTGCCGAGGAGCATCACAATTTATTGTGTTAACTCTGGTGCAGTGGCAAACTCAAAGGAACCGCGGTCTCACAGGGCAAGCAAACACATAGAGAGAAAGTACCATATCATACAAGAAATCATATCGAGGGGCGATGTGCAGATTAAAAAGATTGACACTGCTAACAATCTTGATGATCCGTTTACAAAGAGCTTGCCGCAGAAAGTTTACGAAAGACATATTCGTGAGCTGGGTCTGAGGTGGATGCCGACCACTGATAGTGGTTAAAGTGACAGCAGACTAGATAGACGGACTGTATACTCTGTAATAGCTTAGTTATGCTTTGAGTATAAGTGGGATATTGATGGGTTTTGTATAATGAAAGCATTTATTATAATGAGTATACAACGGTTTATTTCTCCTATCTGTTAACAATCTTACATGTATGAACAATGGTATCCTCTTGTCTCACCGATAGGGACGATCATACGGCGTGTTGAAGATCGCATAAGACAGTATGATCACTTGACCTAGTGAGACATAAACCTGATCACAGCCGAGACAGCGTATGAGGATACGTCTGTCTGGATGGCTGCGGCATTGTCGGAATAAGTAGTCTATCTTGGTTACTTGACATGCTGGTACGCAAAGGTGGCGTATTGATGGACAGCAGTGAGATGTATTCGTCTGTCTGACATCAGTGAATACAAGATCTCGTTATATTGATTGAGTCCAAACCCTAACGAAGGTTCAGGGGTTTGCACGGGTTAACTGTTGCTTTGACTTGCCATGGTGGAGAGCCTAAGTAACGTGCTCGTATATCCGCATCTTGGGTAACAGCAGTTCGTGTAGTACCGCCTGAGATTGGGTTTAGGTAACCATATCCGAGTAATAGGATGGGGACATTCCCTGAGGAGCTCAATAACATTCATCGTGCCAAAGTCCTGCAGGCTGATTAATTTCAGGCACGAGTGATAAGGTTTGAGTGGTACTACTCAGGAATTATAAGATATTAATTAATTGTAGTTAGAGCTTGTCAGAGGCTCCGATTAATTAACGGATGTCCGATAACCTTAAATATGGGGATTCTCAATTAATGCAGCCCGTTCTCATAACGTGGTAATAAAGGGGTAGGTCAATATTAATTCTGAGGTGAAAAAGATTTAATATTTATTAATTAATTGTGTCCTGGGTTGTGGACATGGGAATGAATTAATTTATAGGCCCACTTTATTATTTGCATTAGGTCCCAGGACTGGCCCAAATTAAATATGATGAATTGAGCCCAAAAAGGCCCATTAGGGTTTACAACCCTAGATCTATAAATAGACAGCTCTCTCTCATAAATTGTAAGACAGTTGAAACACACTAAACCCTAGTGAGAGAGAGGAGGCGCCGACTTTGGGTAGAAAGGAGGAGAATTTTGATTCTGGTCCTGCTCAGAATACAGATCTACGGAGTCCTCACCAGTAGTAGATCTGAAGAGCATTGGGACACAGCCCTGAAGATCTGATCTGGAGAACAGAAATCCTATTTCTTTCTTTTCTTTATTTTCAATTTTATTTAAGAAATTAGGGTTCTAATTTCTGATTCCGCAGATAAAATCGAATTGCGTGGTTGAATTGGAATTTGGAATTCAAACGCAAAAGATCGGATCAGACTCGGCGAAATAACGGTAATCCCTCAATCCACAATACTGGTTATTAAATTCATAGGAGCATGCTAGGGTTTTGTGAATTTTAATTATGTGCAATATCCATAAATCGATCCGGTTCAGTTTGGTTTTGGTGATTCGGTTCACGGAAAAACCCTACAGAGAGTCTTACATGTACTCATATATTTGCATCTTGGGTGATGGCAGTTTGTGTGGGGTTTCCTCAGGCTGGATTTAGATAACCATATCCATTTCAGGATGGTGACATTCCCTGGGAAGCTCACGAGGTTCGTTATGCTGAGTCCTGCAGGCTGAATCATTGATTCAAGCATAAGCAATAAGGGTTGAGTGGTACTACTCAGGAATAATAAGAAATTAATTAATTACAGTTAATTGTCATATGCTGAATTAATTAATTAATGTCTGAAACCTTAAATATGGGGATTAACCAAGCCATTGCAACCCGTTCCTAATAACGTGGTAATAAAGGGGTAGGTCAGCATTAATTCTCTAGTTGCATGAATTAATGTTTATTAATTAATTATGGTTTGGGTTGAACATAGAATTAATTAATAGGAGGCCCACTTTATTATTTATATTTGATCCCTGGTTTGGCCCAACATTGCTGAGAGCCCATTTGGGTTTATTAAACCCAAGTAGCCCATTCTCCAGATCTATATAAATAAATCAATTCTATCACTTCCCACATAAGTCAGAAGTTTAAAATCACAAACCCTAGAGAGAGTGAGAGAGTAGGCGACTGATTCAATCCGGTTGCGTATCCTCACCAGATTTCTGGATCGAGCAAGGGAACAAATCAGAAGATTAGATCTGTAGGAACTCCATCTACGATCTACCATCGTTATTCAATCCACAAGAGTTGAGGTATTCATTTGAATCTACACATTAAATTAAATAGAAGCATGCATAGGACATTTACCATTTGTCATAGCATTTATTTTGATATCCATAGAATGAATCTGGGGTCAAGAAATAAATGGCGATTCACATCGCCTATTGTAGACTCAGTTCCTACAGTTATCACCTAAATTTGTGCAATGGTTAGTAAAAGAGACTAAAACCTCTCAACAAAATGGATAGATAATGAAATTCACTCTCTTTCGTGTATAGGGACCATTCACTAAATCACAAGATATCAAGTTCGATTTCCATAGGCTTGCATCCTATCTCACCACTATACTACAACAAGCTTATTATATAAAGGTAGGTGATTTTGGGCTAAAATGACTAACCTCCAACAAAATCTCAAAACCCCCAAGCAATTGTTCACAAACAACCAATCTCGAGGCTTATTCCAACTCTTTTTTTTTCCTTCATGCCAATTACATGTTTCTTACTTTTTTCCTTTTCACAACCATTCTTTTTTTTTTCGTTGGTGGTGCTTATTTTTCTTGACTTGCACCATTCATTCTTTTCATCTTTTCTTTTCTTTTCAACACATCATTTCCCTCTTTTTCCATTCCTTGCCACAAACAATGGGATACCATTTCACAAAACCAAATCAATTCCCAAATTTCATACTCACAACATTCGTATTCACCCTCATACACACATTCCACAAACTTGTTCCTAAGCATATCTCAAAGAAATTCTCCAATTAAGCTCAATCACGGGAAACAACGGTATGAAAGGAAATTAACGATCAAATAAAACACCTTATGCCCCCAATGTGCAAAGTAGGACTAAGAATCGATGATCTAATATCATTTTCTAGTCAAAAGCTCATGCCAATAGCTAGAGAACGGATGCAAATTCTAGATTTCTCACTCTCAATCTCGCCTCTCACAATAAAAAATGATATGACAATATCAAATCTCAAATCTCACGGCTTTTGTCAAGTCTCAAGAATTAACACACACAAATCTTGGCAATTTAAAAGTTTAACTTTAGCATGCTTCGATATCAAAAATTACTCCCAATCATTGGTTCAAATAGGAATCAAAACTCCACAAGTTTCTCATAAGTACATCTCAAGTCAAAACCGGGTTCAACACACACAACACACAAGCATACACAAACCCAAACAACATCTAACACACAATCAAATACAATCTAAATGACAAGAGTAGGCATTAGAAAATGTTACCCATCGGCATCCACTCGATCAAACCACTCCTCATCGGCTTTATTGTACCTACTACACAAACACAAACACACCACCTATTGAGCATAAATCACTTCCAACAATAGCCCATATCCACCAAAACAAAATCTCACTTCTAAACTACTTCCACAAAATAAGCTCATCAAAATATGAACAAACATTCAACAACAAATCATTCTCATCCAAACATCTTTCCATCAATCAAATCATTCCCAAGTCAGAAACAAATTAAACATACTCCACTAGCTCCACCATACATTCCACAAACCAAACATCAAACATCCATAAATAATGACCTAAAAGAATAAAGCAATTAACCTCAAATCCAAACCATTCAAAATAGATAAAATCATTCAAACATCCAACACATCCATACCACATCGAATCAAATCTAAATTCAAATTCCAAAGTCCAAATATAGCCACATCAACCACAAGGGGAAAATACTACACCAACATAGCTAAATCATACAAGGGTAAGTGGTGGTCCCTGATCAGAGTGTTTATAGTTGCAGCGGAATATTAATAATATCTTGCACTTACTTGCCGAGGTCACGACTCAACAAGTGTTTATAAGATGTGTTTAAGCTCGAATATTCGTTAGATTTACTTCAAGTTATACAACAACACTTAATGTGTTGAGTTTCAAAACAAGCAATAAGTAATGAAGTAAAAGCAGTAAAAGAACACGAGATTTATAGTGGTTCGAACAACTGTTCTACGTCCACTCTGCAGCCCTCTTGACTAAAAATTCACTATAAATGCTGAAGAAGTTCGTGATCTTGCCCTCACCGAGTGACACACTTTTGAACAAAATATGGAAGGAGTTTGGCATTGACACCCCTGGGATTCACAAGATGCCAAAAAAAAACTGCACAAATTGCCAAATTCGGTTGCAGAATTCAAGGTGTCGTTCAATGGTTTACCTCATCCAGAGTCTACCTCTTATTGGCTCCTAAGTTGGTGTCCCCCTATTGATGCAGCTAATACTGGGGATGTTAGACTCATTCCATGGGCTGGGGAAATCTCTCAACGGATAGAGAAAAAAGTTACTGAAGAAGTTACCTTGCTCTATCTAGATATCTTGCAGGAATGCTCTATTCTCCATGATGTACTGAGGAAGGAATTTCGTAGATGAAGGTATTTTGATATGGCTAGGTATGAACTTGATGCAGAGGATTTATCTATCATGATGGCCAAGCTAGAATTGACCTTTTGGAGGACTGAGGAAGCGTGGGCGAATGAATGGAGTGCCTAGATTGGAAGGAGGCAAATGTTCGAACAGTCCATCAGACAAAGGATGCTCGCCATACGAGCTTACAGAGCTTACATAAAAGATAGCAACCAACTCAGACAAAACAAACACAGACTTCCTCCGTGCAACTATCAGTTTGTGTCCGAGCCTCCTCGCTTAATCATCCCCATCTCTCAGGTACCATCTCCTGAGCTAAACTATGATTATTTCCGCAACCTCATGGAAACTAGAAGACATAAGGTGGAATAGCTCAATCAATTGTTGCAAACAATCGAGATGGAAGTTGAGCAGCTAAAAGAAGATCTTGCTGCCTCACAAGGTGATTTGGTCGATACGGAGAGAGACTGTCAGGCTATGGAGCAAGCCTTGACTCTATCTGCTCAGATCACAACTAAACAAAATGCTGACAGATTCACTCAATTGATCCGCACAATCACATCAGGTGGTAAAAGATTGGGTTATATTGCTAAGGTTATGCAGATAAGAAATGAGGTGTTAGGGAAAATCGAAGTCAAATGTCAGCAAGAGGAACAGAGAAGGTTGCATGGGGAAGAACTTCAGCGCAGAGCCAAAGAAGAAGCTCGCATAATACAAGAGGCGGAGCAAAACGTAAGGAGGAAGAAGACGAAATGTGTCGGCTTGCTGAGGAAGAAAGGATAAGAGCTGCTGCTAAATTAGCACTGTTGGAGGAAGAAAGGACCAGACTTCTTGAAGTTGTGTCCAATTTACTTGATTCTTCAGGACAAACCTCTGGAAGTAATGTTGTGCCGATCTCTATTGTGAATCAGATGAATGCCAACTTCCAAGATCAACTTTATACACTTCCTGCGAGGTTTGAATGCCGGCATGCAAAGTCTAAGGAAAATCTTTCTTCTGTCAAAGCTACTATCTCGACCGTTCTTGAAATTGTCACAAAGGGGGAAGAAGAAAGACAAAAAGACAAGGAAGGTGAAGAGAAGAGAAGGCAGGAGCAAAATGATATTCTCACACAAATCATGGCCCAACTTTTTGGACCATCCTCCTTCAATTCTCCACCCCCATGAAACTATACTTTTCTTTGTCTTTACTGAATTTGATTTAAAGATTGACTGTCTATGTTGATTTGTTTTTGCTTTTGGTTTCTGATAGTGATTCTCTTTTGAAAGTCTCATTTGATAAATTATATCTTCAATTCAGGGGGAAGATCTCTTCCTTATTACAGAATTAAGGACTCGTATATTGAGTAGTGTCGTTGTAAACTCAGTATGCCATGCTTCCTTTCTTTCTGTCTCTACAAGTGGTTTTGACAATATCAAAAAGGGGGAAATTGTTAGGAACGAATGATTAGGTTTCCTCCTATTTTTAATGTTTTGATATGTCAAAACACACTTTAGTCAGTTTTTCAATTTCTAGAGTTCTAAACTGTAATCCTTGTATAGGATCATTCGAGTTGTAATAGAACTTAGGCTGAAGACCGAGCAAAGGATAATGCTCGAGAACTGACAACCTGCACGCCTTGAAATTTGGTTTCTACCAAGTATAGCCTTAACCAAAACTGAGTTGGAGCACTCAGTATAAGGTTTTCCATATTGACCAAGAGAAGTGAGTATGAGGGCTTCCCCGTACTGACTAGGAGAAGTCAGTATGAGGGTTTTCCATACTGATCAGGAGAAATCATTATGAGGGCTTTTTCCATACTGACTATGGACAGTCAGTATGAGGGTCAACCATACTGACTATGGGAAGTCAATATGAGGGCTAAGTTATACTGACCTTGGGAAGTCAACATAATAGCCTCTACCTTTAAAGTACGAACTATTCAAAAGATATCGAAGCTCAGTCAGACTTAGGCATATACATGCCCAAGTGAAAGTCAGTACGAGGTTATCAAAACTTAGATCCCTCGGACTGAAGCTTAGTCTGAGATAAAGTTAGTTTATAGAACACTAATGTAGTAGAGCAGAAGCAGACCACGGCATGGGCTACGATTGGACAACATTTTCCATGAGTCTAACGACTGGATTTATATGTCTAACGGGCAGAAATTCAAAATGCCAGAGAAATTCCTCTATAAATAGGTCTTCCCTTCAATCTTGAACGGTTACGAACTCTGAAAATCTTCACACGACAAAGGGCATTCTGCTAAGCCATCTCTCTGCTGAAACTCTCTGAGTTTTCGTGTTTCTTAACACGAGAATTAAGTCATTGACTCAAGTTATTACTTTGTGCTATCTTCTCCTAGCACAAGGCTGAAGCTTCCTGGTTGAAGCTTTTCTTTGGTGAATATATCTTTCCAAGATATATCCATAGCAGTCAGTTTCCTACTCTGGGATATTGATTCTCACGGGCGTCTGCCAACTTAATGAGTTCTGGGAAGAATAGCAAACATCCAACCACCGGGAAGAAGGCTGTGGGGTGTCGTCCTCACTTCAACTTGAAGACTAAGTTCGCAAGGAATTCCTAGGTGAATGCCACAGCTGACCGAAGGACGGCGGCGCCGACGGGCTGTGCATAGATCGTAGGAGGCTTGTACTTACTTAGTGATTTATCCAGACCTTGGGTCTAAAGAGTGGATGTAGGATATTTAAATCCGAACCACTATAAATCTTGTGTGTTCTTTACTGCTTTACTTATATTTCTGCTCTGTTTAGTTTCACGAACTGATTGTTAAAACTTTCAATACTTGTCCAAGTTTTGAAGAGTGTTCTCTGTGATTTGACTTGACAAGAACAGACCTAAGCTTAAGTCTTCTCTACACACTAAACTGACTTTCCTCTGTTTATCTGAACAAGTGCAAGTACTTTAATTATTACTTCCGCTGCATATTCAAATCTTCCGCTGCACGTATTTGTACTCTGATTTCGGGACCAACATTTTATATTGGGAAAACCCTTCTTTATATCCCCAAATAAGTTTGATTATTAAATTTTGTCCTATTTGTATGTTTATGTAAATATATCATGATGTCTAATTTTTGTTATGTTAAATTGTCCTCCATATTTAACAATGTATTCCATCCGTCCCGATTATTTGGTCCATGTTTCCTTTTTGGGGTGTCCCATTTATATGGTCCATTATCTAAATTTAGTATTGTTTTTTGCATGTGTTTACAAATTCACCCTTATAAATTGAACATAATTACTAAAGTTATTATTAATAGTTATTGCTAAATAAGGGTAATTCAGAAAATTTGTTCAAATATTTAATGTATTCATAAATGCGTTTTGACATTCGTGCAAGTTAAAATAGGACCAAACAAATGGGACGGAGGGAGGAATTTTATGTAGAATTACTCGTTAATTGCTAATATAGAAATTATGTCTAATAAAATATTTTTTTTTATTTGACACATAGGTCTACTTAAATCCAAAATTAAAAATAAAACAAACATCAATCAATTTCTATATTATACATAATTAAGATAAAATCTTGTCGTAATCTCTTCAATTTCTATATTATACATAATTAAAATAAAATCTTGTCGTTCTCCTTAGCTAGGCGAAGGGCCTCTTCCGCCTCTTTTCTCTTGGCTGCCTTGGAATCTCGAGAAACTTCCAAAGCCTTAACGCCTCCTCGAGCTCGGCGACTCGGTGTTCGGCCACGTTCTTCAGAGCTTCGAGCTCCCCGACCTTTCCGATGAGCTCTGCCTTTTCTCGGAGGAGGCTGGTATTTTGAAGCTGAAAGGTCGATAAATCACCTACAGCTTTAGCATGGAGGGCGGCTAGTTCGCCCTTTATCTTGACGTAGCTGGCGCTCGTGTCGATGGTGCGCCGCTGCCTCCAAGCGTGTTCGGAAGATGCGACCTTCATGTAATCTCCCTTCAGGTCCCCAACGCTCTGCATAGCAGAAGAGAAAGTTAGTTGGGTGGAGAACGAATAAGGTGGAGGACAGGAGACGAAGGGTGTTATTTCAGAATCATCTGACGGAAATTGGAGAATGTCCGACCGACGGATGGACTGGGGGCATTCCAGGGAGGCCCCGCTAGGACGATCCGAATGAACTCGATGAGTTCCTCGATGGCCGCGGGATCCCTCGGTGCATGTTGAGATGGGGCCTCTTCTCGGGCCAGGACGAAGTTCGTTGCCCCGGTATCTTGGCCATGAGCGTCCTCGGTGTGGATGTCGTCGGCCAGCTCGATGACTATTTTCTCTTGGGGACCGGAGGCATCAACCTCCGATAGTCTTCTCAATCTTTCGTTCTGTCGTTGGGGGAGGTCGACGGATGGAGTAACGGAGGACATGGAATCCTCAGGGACCTCTTTCTCTTTCTCCTCCTGAGGGTTGTTAGAAGGATTTTTCTTCCCGCGATCGGATGGGCCGTCTTCGGTGGCTTTGTTGTCGGGTTTTCCTGCCTTCGGCTTGCTTGTTCTTTTGGTGTCATCTCTCTTCTTCCTCTTCTTTTCCAGAAGCTGACGCAGAGCGCTTCCAGTGGGTCTTTCCATCTCTTCGTGGATTCCCTCAACGTCTATAAATCGGCCCTTACGCAAGGATTCAAACTTCCGATCTGTAACCGAGTATGCTTGTTCGATCCTCCACAATTCTTCTTCGCTCAGGGTCAGTCTTTCTTCGGCTGCAATACAAGAAAAATAAGATAAGTCAGAGGAACATCAATTCGACGAGTATAAGGTATTAAACTTACGTGGGGGCTCGTGGAGGTGGCCTCGAAGTCTTGGGCGGTCGTCGGGAATCTCAAAGTATATAAAGTTTTCAACCCATTTTTTCATATTCGAAGGGGTTTTCTGGATTAGCGGTTCAGGGTGGTGGTGTCACTTGGAGAAGTACCAATAACTCTCCTTCGATCTGTGTACCCGTTTAAAGAATTTAACGAACTCCCTGACCGTCGGTTCTCCTAACCCAGCCTTCCTAAAGACTAGAATTGTCCCGAACATGTTAAACCAAGCTACGGGGGCTAACTGCATGGGGGCTAATCCGTAATAATCTAGTACTTTTATAAAAAATGGGTGTAGCGGTAGTTGGACGCCTCTCTCAAAAACCCTAGTGGAGAAGGCGGTGTAGCCCCGGGGCGGGCGATGAGGGTGATCTTGGGGACTTGGGGCTATCGCCTTGACCCTGTGCGATATCCCATAGCTTGTTAAGAGTTGGCTTAAGGTGGCTTCAGTTATTAGAGACTGAGCTATGGTCAATGTGCCAACAAAGCGTTTGTCGTAACTAGATGGGAATCTTCCAGGAGGAGGGAAGTCAGACGATTTCGAAGTCTCGGAAGAGGAACGGGCAGGGCGAGAACTCTCCGCCATTACTAAAAATTTGAGTTGGGAATACACAGATCTATACAACACTGAAGGAGAAGAGTATTACCGTTGCTGTATTGGTTTTGCCTTGCGTGGATGGGATTGCGGTAGGGAAAACCTTGGTGTCGCCGGAGAATAGTTGTTCTGGGATGATTCAGGAAGAGGAGATGGTTTTGAATTTTGAAGAAGGTGTGATTTAATTATTGGGGCGAACCGCGTGATTTTAGGAATTCCAATCGGCGCTCCTCGAGGATTGGGATTTGCTTTATCTGAGCCGCAATAGGCATTTTACGCGTGTTAGAGATAATTAATGCGGACGCGGAGTGCTTGTTCCCAAGAGTTGAAGCGTTGTCTTGGGCACAATGGTAGGACCGTCGAATCCTTTGGGAGTGTTTTCAAGGCCATTTGGCGTAAAATCGTTAATTCCATGAGACAAAGTAATGTCGAAATAAAACTCTAAGAGAGAGAGTCTATAAAAACCTTCCCGCACCGACACGGTCGTGGGGAAGGTCCGTTGTCGTCAAAGAGCGACTGAATGGGGCTAGCTATGAGCCGACGAATCGTCGGACTCCGTCTGCGCCATGGGACAAACCAAGGAAAAACGTAAACTTTTCTTGGGGCAATCCCGAGGGCGGCGAACGTGATGTTCGTCGAACCATTGTTCGTTGTCCTCACCTGTTGGTATTATTCAAAACCGTGAGAAGGTGGAGGTTGGAAACTCTCGAGTTCAGTTCTAACTGAAAGCGTCGCGTCTTATTGACACGGGCTTCGAAGGGAAACTTTTCGGGATTACCATGAGTACTCCCGAGAAAGTTTGGGGGCTGTTGTTGAGCCTCGTACATAAGTCCTCGATGAACTTATGTGCGACGACATGAGTCCGACGACCTTGTGAGTCCGACGACTTCTATACGACGGTGTGCGATTGACGAGCTGGATAGGATGGACGGTCGAGCTTCAACGGCTGTTGAAGTGCCCGAATGCAAAGGGTTTAGGGGCGTTAGAAAGTTAATATAATTTAAAGTCTTGTAACGGTTTTTGTGTCTCTTCACGGGTCTCTCAGTTGTATCATAATAAAAGGGGAAAGGAGCAAGAAAAAAGGACACAGTACCTTTTTGAAAACCCATATAAGAATTTCTCCTACATCTTTCTATATTTTTTACAAAAAAATATACCAACACAATTTCATAACTCAACAGCTACAATTACCTCGAGTACTAGTTTACAATTTGAGTTGATAACTCGTGGCCTTGTGATTTGTAATATTTAATAAAATATTGGTGATGCAGTTTAATGCTGACCACGTCCTCCCACTTTCGAATCTATCAAAGTTGTTCCCAACTTTTTGCCTTTCTTGTAGCCCAAAATGATAATCTAAATCTTATAGTGGATTTTCATTTACATTTTAAGATATTGACGGAACGAGTATTAGATTGTTTTATGGTTGTTCTAAAGAAAAAGCGTATAAGCTTTTTCATGATTATATTTATAAATTATGTTTTTCACTTTTTAATTGATTCAATTAGATTTCTCGATTTTTAAAATAATTAGTTTATAATTAAAGTAACTATTAAATATTTGTAAATCTATGTTTATGCAAGTTTTTTTTTATCATGTTGTATATTCTTATTTAATTATTTTGGATTTTTTGGACCTAATGAATTTTTAAGTATTTAATCTTATTATGTATTTAAAAATTATAAATATGTAGTTTTGGATTTCTGTTAATTGAAAATATTAGCTGAGCCAGTAGAAAACTGATAAACAGGTATTTTTACAATGAGAAATCAGCTTTAACAAAACTTAATTTAATTGTATTATTTTGATTTTACCAATTTGAATAAACAGAATAATGAGAAAAGGTTTTCCCTATGTATATTATACTATATCTTTAAGAGATATTGATGTTAGCAGGCAAAAATACTAAAACAAAATCCGACATAATGCAATTTGACAATTAATACCTATTGACGCGAAATGCAATTTAAGCGGGGCATGAGTGGGTGCACCAATAATCATGACATTGGCAAGTTTGTACATAGGAGTATTATTTTTAAGGACACTTAAAGATTACATTTATGAATGACCATTAGAAGATGTAGATGTAGTTGTCCTCCACATTAGATTTCAAGGAAAATAAAATGTTAAAATATTTTAAGCGGGGCCGACGGGAGGTGCGTCGCATGAGCTTCCAAATTAGGAGTATTATTTTCAAAAAAACTATGCAGTAATATTATTATATATTTATATTATTAATTTGTTTAGATACAAATTCAAAATATATATATATATATAATAAAAATATTTATCAATATTCTTATTTATGATTATTGAATGAAATAGGGAACCATTTATTTTGTTCGTAAAGTCCCCAAAATTACAAGGTTTATCCTGATTTTAAGACTAATTCTAACAGCAACTATTCTAATCATCTAATCATTTTAATCTTTAATTAGTTTCTCTTTCTTCCAAATTATTAATATCATCTCGACCTAACCAAAATAATTTTACATACTTTATCCACAACCATCCAACCGTAGTATTATACATATTTTTTATTTACTTTTATTTTCATTATTAAAATTAATAATTATAATTAAAATAATATAAATACAAATTTTTTGTTAGAATTAAATAATAAAAAGTATAAATTGTAAGGCAATAAAATACTCTATGATATAGTATATATGTTAATTTGAAAATAAATAATTTATATCAATATTAGTCTCTATTTGTAGAGAATAAAAAAATCATGAATTTTAATATTTTTTTATTTATTTTTGTTTTATTATAAATATAAATATATATATATATATATATATATATATATATATATCTCATGCTTGACAACCTTTATCTTTCTTAATTTTTTATTTTTTTAGCCAATAGAATAGTAACACTTGTCATTTATTATTGATCAATTAATCTTATAAATATGATAATCAAATTAATATATGTTTTAATAATAAAATATAAATAACTAAAAATATATTAAATTTTATAATTTTTATTATATTTAAATAGAAACTAATTTTTTAATATATATATATATATATTACTTATACATAAATAGATGCATACATTAAATCATGTTTTATTAATCTCTATCATTCATTTTTTATTTCAATCCTAATAGTTTATTAAATGCACAATTGATATATATTTCATATTTTATTTAAATCATTTATAATTTATTTTTTATTGATTTAAATATAAACAATATTTTTATTTTAGAAATATAATAAAATTAAAAAATAAAGTAATTATATGTGATGGTGTGATTGGGTGGTCATGGATAAACTTTGTAAAATTATTGTAGTTGGGTTTGGTGATAATTAGTGATGTGGGAGATAGAAAAATCAATTAAAATAACGAAATGGTCGGATGGTCGGATGGTTGAGCCGGTTGCAAATAAACATAATCTCATTTGAGAGGTCATAATCCAACTATCTAATTTTATATTATTTTATTATTAAAATTCATAATTTATAAACTATTATAAATTGTCTTCCCATTAGTGAACAAATCAACATAACTTTTTAAATAAAATATTAATTTCTATCTCATTTAATATAACATTCAATAATAAAGAAATATTTTTAAATTTATATTTTAAATTTACAACTATAGCAAATAAATTAATAATTAAAAAATATCAAGTATTGCAATCCTTACGTGATGACCTATATTATAATATTGTGGGTAGTTGAAGTTACAGAAGGAGAAGCCTAGCATGGTGAGCGTGGTAAAGTCAAACCAATTATGATGCTCGTATCATTGAGTAGTTGAAACTCAGTTATACTTGACAATGGTTTCTAGTTGTAAAGTAGGTACATGTTGGTCTCGGTTTATCAGACTATAATGTAAATGTGCAGCGGAAATAAATAAATTTGTTTTGTTTAGTGTCTTGTACTTATCCAAGCTGAGGTGATGATTCAGCTTGGTCTGTTTAAAAACACTTAAGTACGGTGTGTTTACTCAAGCTTAATTGTCAGTATTCAAAAGCAAGATAAAGCTATACTGACCTATAAAAAAATAAAGAAGTAAACAACAAATATTTTATAGTGGTTCAGACTAAACCGTCCTACGTCCACTCTTCAGACACTTGGTCTGAAATTCCACTAAGCTTAGAACGTTTACAGATGCTCCTACGATCTATTGCTTGTCGGTGAATGCCCCATTGTTGTTTGCTATAGTGTGACTACAGAACCAATGTGCAAGTATACACAATCCACAAGTAATATAGTCAAGTGAGACCAGATATCGAACCCAAGGGAGTGATTGTCTAAATCGTGCACTAAGAATTGTTTGTAAATCAAGAGTTGTTGTTTCTAACTTCTACTCAAAACATAAATATGCATAAATTATGGTTCCTATTAGAGCTATGATCAGTAGTATTTCCTCGTTCCACAAAATAAGCATAAATAATATAAATGGATTCACAAGTACTGGAAAACACACTCGGGTTGTGAAATACAATGCACCACTGCTATCCAATATGCTAGAGTTTATGTCTCACAATTCTCTGAACCTTAGAACTTTTTCTAATTCTGCCTAGCAAACTGTCGTTCTACTAGATCTACACCCTCTCACCAAGATTCATATGTCTATGCCTCTCTCAGTGATTTGATGATGACAAAATGAAGCTAAGCTCGATTAAGTTATATTTTCCCATATGTTTATGAGATCAACACAATTATCTAAAATCCCCTCGGCCTATTTCACTTTTCAGTCTCCATAGGTGACGGGTTTCCATTCACTGTCGTGCTCAAGAAACGGTTAAAAACAGGATTAAAGATAAGTTCAGTCATGCAAAACTTGACTCTAACATATATTCAAGCAAAAGGTACTTTGTTCCACAACCCAAGTGTAAATGAGATTAGTTCATACTCGGAAAAAAATGAGATAAGAGCATAAGATCATTCATCATTCAGAAATACAGCTTGAAAATCTAAAATCAAACTATAGATGATGATCCTTCGTGCTCCGGTTGCTTCTTCTCCAAGCTCTTTCTCTCTCCATCTCTGCTCTTCGCTCGTGTTTTTCTGATAGTTCCCCTTCTATCCTCTCAAAAATTCCTAGCCTAAAGAATTCATGAATTCTTTTTCATAGCCGTTGATTTCCTTCTCTTTTCCATGATACATTCCACGTGTGCAGATGTCATTGTTTCCTTCAGACAAGAGATCGGCTTCTTTCAGTGCCACCTGTCTTCTCAGCAGACAAGATCAAAAAGGACCTTTATCCCTGTCTTTGAGTGGTCTCGGAGAGAGAAAATCTTCCTTCTTATCATGCATTTCCCAAGCTCGAGCATATCTTCAATTAGCATGCGGCAGGGAAGCT
>JAPKLW010000033.1:733159-744209 GCA_026898455.1 Plectranthus barbatus | reverse complement strand
TTTTTGAATCATAGCAGGAAAAATCTTCTGAAGGCACAAAGATCAAGCAACGGCCTTAATCATCTCTAAATGGGGCGCTTAGACCTAATTCATATCGACCAAGATTGAACTTAGGGTAGATGACATTTCACAAAATGAAATTCAAGACATAGTACCAGCTAAGCTCAAGCTCATGTCTAGCATATCAAATTTATTCAAAAACAGTTTTTGTGGTCAAACTTTGAATAGTAAATCGTGATATTATGTACAAGGTTAAACAACGAAAGAAAACGAGGATTGACTCTCAGCAATCAACATTACAACCACACATGCAGGAGAAAGAATGAGGAAAATGAAACATCATCAGGCAAAAGGAGAATGAACTACTAGTCGTAGAATATAATATTATAAAACCCAAAAGACAGTCATGCTTTAACATGAAACAAGCATGAGAGGTCGGCAACTAATTCATCAAAAACGATCAACTAACACCCATGAACAGAAATAACAGAAACATACGGAAACTAAAATTGTTTTTGCAAGACAAAGATAAAGATAAGAAGGGACCCTGGTCATCATGCTGAGCTTCCAGCAACTGTCCGCTTCTTTCCATGGCCACCCTTCCTTTGCACTAGCCGGCTAGTTTGAGCCTTGATCTTCAGTAAAACCTTGTGCATCATTCGAAATCCTCTCAGCAATTTCACCTGTTTGGCCTTGATCACAGACAACTCCTTCTGCAAATCGTCCATTGCAACACCGTCTGTAGCATTTGCTTCTCCTTGGGCACGAGCCTGGGCTTGAGCATGCCTTTTTGTCAGGTAAAGGATGTTAAAATAGCTCTTAGCAATGCTCCGCGGCTCATCCAAGTGAAAAGGCACTCCTGCACGCTTACAAAGTTCAGAAATTAGCGAGGGACAGAAAAGTGGTCCCGCTTTCTTTGACGCTTGAGCAATGATGGAATCAATGATGAAGGGAACGATGTGAATTGGATCTCCTTTCACAATGGCTGCCACCATCAAGATTCTTTCTTGGCCAACCAGGGTATTGTGAGTTGTAGAACTAATCCGATTCCTCAGGAAATGAATCCAGGTGTTGGCCTCGGTTGTGAGAAAACTGGCCAGAGCAGACAGGTTTTCTTTGGTCTCATCTACCCATCGAGCTCCTGGCACGGACACTACACCTAGAGCTTCATCAAGCTGCTCCCTTGTCACCTTGTTCAGCAAATCCATAAAAGTATCGGGCTGCGGCGGATGTGTTCCATAAACAGCGTGGACCGTCCTTGGGTTCAGTAATACTTCTTTCCCTCTGACAATTGCTCGAAGTTCATAGTCCACCCCTGTGGACTGCTCACAATTAGCATAGAATTCGCGGACTAGAGCAATGATTGGCGCAGGCTGCATCACTACAAATGGTTCCCATCCTTGTTGTTCAACACTTCAAAGTAATTCGACGGGCAGTTTAGACAGATCCTTGAATCCCCTTTCCAGATTAAACTTGCGACTCGCAAGCTCGTGCATTCTTTTCTGATGGAGCTTGGATGAAAATTTTGGAATTCGATCAATCTCTTCAGCAGATAACTCGACAACCTTGGTCTTGCCACGCTTTATCTCTTTCTTCTTTGCGTTGTCCGTCTCCTTCATTGAACTCGCCTTTGTTTCTTTAATGGCAACTTGTTTTACACGCCTCCCGGTCTCCCTATTTCTCACAACACCCTTGTCATCTTCGACAGGTTCAACTCTCTTTCACTTCTTAGAAGCTGAAGTTTGCTCAGGTGCGGCTGCCTTGTCCTTCCTCGCGGACTTCCCACTAGACGGGGCTGCTTGCTTCTTTGGTGCAGTAGCATTATCTCCAGTGGCTTTCTCTTCAACACTGTCTTCCTTCTCAGTTTCTGTTTCCTTTGTACTGGTAGCATCACCCTCTGATTTATCTGAATCGCGTTCGTTTTCTGGCTCTTCAGACTGGCCATCCTTACTTGCTTCTACCTCAGTTTCCTAATCTTTTTGCTCTGCCTCTGGCTCATCAGACTGGCCATCAGCACTTTCTTCTACCGGTTTCCTCATCTTCTTGCTCTGCCTCTGGCTCATCAGACTGGCCATCAGCACTTTCTTTGCCCTCAGACTCTGTGGCCTCTTGCTCTTCAACAACAGTTTCCTTCGCGGGATTCTCTACCATTACACGGTCCAGCTTAGATGTGGCTGCATCAACCAAATCCATTAGATTCCCTTGCTTAGACTTGGTACCCACAGTCTTAGGCTTTTTGGCTGGCTCATCGGGAATTTCTACTGGGTTCTCTGCACTAGTGGGTGGTAACTTCGCGTTCCTCTGGGTCATAATTGAGACAGCAGCCCTGCTTGACCTCCTCAATGGTTGAGTAGGCTCCGGTCTCCTTGCCTTCTTAGTGGTCTTGGGTTTTGATGGGGCTGGGCTCGCCTTTTCAGGGGTTGCCACAGGGGACTCAATTTCCATCCCTGGTCTCTTCTTCCCACTTTGCTTCGTCCTCATATTCAACTCTACAAAACGCAAATATCAGACCCACATTTTCCAAGAACAACTCAGAATTTCTTTTCAAATCAACATGTTCACCCCCAAACTTTGAGTTCACTCAAAGTTTCATGCAGTAAATCAAACTCCAGTTTAAAGTTTTCAAAGTTATCTCGAGCCCTAACATAAATCTGTCAGAAAAACTTGTCAGAACAACTGCATGCTACTCGCAATGATCACAGAAACCAAAACTAGTTGTGACATTTCTTAAATCAAGTTCATGGGTTCAAAAATCATGCGGACAAAGAGTTTAAATCTAACGCACAGATAGTAGTTCACCAAAAGTTTCAAGAACACAGACATACCAGCCATTCTTCGTTGCGGACTCAAACAAGAATGCAGAATTCTAAGGTCGAGATAAAGTTTTAACATCCTCAAGCAAGAAAGTAAAGTGAACAAGGAATTTGTACCTTTTATTTGACACAAACGAATTGATTTATGCACAAAGCTTCCCGGTTTCCTCTGCCAAATTTGCTAAAGTCGGAGTATTTTTGAAATTATGCCACAATATGTACAATATATAAATAACCCCACTTAAAGCAAAAATAAGCATTCAGAAATAAGGAAACCCTTCAACTTCCCTTGATTAGACACACCCTTTCCTTTCAATTCAAAAAGGTAACTTTCCTAAACCGTCATTCCTAGGGATAACCGCACTCTCTCTCCTCAACGGCTATGTGTGTAATCCCTATCCACAAATTTCCAAAATCACTATTTGTCTTTTCTTTTTTTTTAGAACTGATTCTATGGAATAAATTATAAACACTCAACAAACTATTATCAAATAAAATATTAAGTCTACTTCATGAAATTAAAAGACAACGAAGTAGGGCTCAATAATCATGCTACTAACAGGCTGTAGCATTCAACTATTCCTAAGATTTATTCACAGCAAATTTAAATTTAACTAGGCAGAAAATAAATGCAGAATTAAAATATCCTAAGCCATCACCACATGCTTCATCTAATCCTCATGATGGCTTAGGTTACCTCACTTTAAGGTTCATCCAACTTGGAAGAATCCTTCAGCTTGCTCCATCCTCCTTCATGATATTGTTTGACCCTCTGTCCATTGACTTTGAACGTATCTCCTGTGCCTTCATCTTTCAGCTCCACGGCTCCATGAGGGTAAATTTTTACCAAAGTGAAAGGTCCTGACCATCTGGATTTAAGCTTGCCAGGAAACAACCTCAGTCTAGCATTGAAAAGCAACACTTGCTGCCCTTCTTCGAAATGTCTGTTTACAATCTTGCTATCATGCCATCTTTTCACTTTTTCCTTGTAAATTTTTGCATTCTCATAGCTTTGAATCCTCAATTCTTCCAATTCATTGAGCTGCAGCATCCTCTTTTCCCCACTTCACTTAGGATCAAGATTCAGTTTCCTGGTGGCCCAAAATGCCTTATGCTCCATTTCCAGTGGCAAATGACAAGCTTTTCCAAAGACAATCCTATAACGAGACATCCCCAAAGGTGTCTTATAGGCTGTCCTGTAAGCCCACAACGAATCATCCAGATGTTTAGACCAGTCCTTCCTTGTGGTGTTCACCACCTTTTCCAAAACACTCTTAACCTCTCTGTTTGACAATTCAGCTAATCCATTGGTCTGTGGATGATAAGCAGTCGAGACCTTGTGATTAATGTTGTACTTGGCAAGAAGAGCAGCCAAGCTCTTATTAATGAAATGAGTCCCCTCATCACTGATGATTGCCCTTGGAGTTCCAAACCTTGTGAAAATGTTTTTGTGCAAAAATTTGATTACAGTGGCAACATCATTGTGAGCACAAGCACAAGCTTCTAGCCAACGAGAAACATAATCGACTGCTAACAGGATATACTCATTTCCAAAAGAGGGTGGAAAGGGCCCCATGAAGTCCATACCCCACACATCAAAAAGTTCAACTTCAACAATGTTGTTCAGAGGCATAGCGTTCTTAGCTGGCAAATTTCCTACCCTTTGGCATCTATCACAGTTCTTTACGAACTCAAAAGCATCTTTGAAAATTCCTGGCCAGTAAAATCCTGATTGTAACACTTTAGCAGCTGTCCTCTGTCCCCCAAAATGCCCCCCATATGCTGAAGCATGGCATTCATTCAGAATATCTGAAATTTTATAATCTGGGACACACCTTCTAAAAATCTAATCAGGGCCTAACCTGTATAAGGTTGGGTCATCCCAGTAATAGTACTTGGAATCATGCAGGAACCTCTTCAGCTGCTGTCCATGCAAACCATATGGTTTTTGGCCTGTAGCAAGATAATTTGCAATATCTGCAAACCAGGGTGCATCTTCTTCTTTGCATGCCAAAAGTTGCTCATCTGGAAAAGCATCATTAATTTGTACTGTGTCATCCACTCCAAATGGATTTTCCAACCTCGAAAGATGATCAGCAACTTGGTTTTCTGTCCATTTTCTATCTTTGATCTCCAAATCGAATTCTTGCAGGAGAAGTATCCATCTGATGAGCCTTGGTTTTGCATCTTTCTTAGCCATCAAGTACTTTATTGCTGAATGATCTGTGAATACAATAACTTTGGCTCCCACTAGATAGGATCTAAACTTGTCAAAAGCAAACACTACGGCTAACAACTCTTTTTCTGTAGTGGTATAATTCTTCTGTGCACCATCCATAGTTTTGCTAGCATAGTAAATAGACCGGAAGACTTTATCCTTTCTCTGCCCCAATACTGCCCCAACTGCATAATTGCTTGCATCGCACATCAGTTCAAAGGGTTCATCCCAATCTGGTGGTTGCATTATAGGGGCTGTAACAAGTGCAGCTTTCAGTTTCTCAAATGCCCTCATGCAGTCACTACTAAAATCAAACTTTCTATCTTGTTCCAACAGCTCAGATAGTGGCTTGGCTATCTTAGAAAAGTCCTTAATGAACCTCCTATAAAAGCCTGCATGACCTAAAAAGCTTCTAACTGCTTTAACTGACCCTAGTACTACCCCTTGCTGTACCATGAAACTGATGGGTTTTGTATACTGAAAGCATTTATTACAATGTGTATACAACGGTTTATTTCTCCTATCTGTTAACAATCGTACATATATGAACAATGGTATCCTCTTGTCTCACCGATAGGGACGATCATACGGCGTGTTGTAGATCGCAGAAGACAGTATGATCACTTGACCTAGTGAGACATAAACATAATCACAGCCGAGACAGCGTATGAGGATACGTCTGTCCGGATGGCTGCGGCATTGTCGGAATAAGTACTCTGTCTTGGTTACTTGACATGCTGGTACGTAGAGGTGGCGTATTGATGGACCACAGTGAGATATATTCGTCTGTCTGACATCAGCGAATAAAAGATCTCGTTATATTGATTGAGTCCAAACCCTAACGAAGGTTCAGGGGTTTGCACGGGTTGACTGTTGCTTTGACTTGCCATGGTGGAGAGCCAATACAATGCGCTCGTATATCCGCATCTTGGGTAACAACAGTTCGTGTAGTACCGCCTGAGACTGAACTTAGGTAACCATATCCGAGTAATAGGATCGGGACATTCCCTGAGGAGCTCAATAACATTCATCGTGCCAAAGTCCTGCAGACTGATTAAGTTCAGGCATGAGTGATAAGGTTTGAGTGGTACTACTCAGGAATAATAAGATATTAATTAATTGTAGTTAGAGCTTGTCAGAGGCTCCGATTAATTAATGGATGTCCGGTAACCTTAAATATGGGGATTCTCAATTAATGCAGCCCGTTCTCATAACGTGGTAATAAAGGGGTAGGTCAGTATTAATTCTGTGGTGAAAAAGAATTAATATTAATTAATTAATTGTGTCCTGGGTTGTGGACATGGGAATTAATTAATTTATAGGCCCACTTTATTATTTGCATTAGGTCCCAGGTCTGGCCCAAATAAGTGTGCTGAATTGAGCCCAAGAGCCCACTAGGGTTTTACAACCCTAGGTCTATAAATAGAGCTCTCACTCTCTGAAACCCTAGCCACTTCATTACACAATTTGAAAACCCTAGATCTAAGAGAGTGAGAGAGGGGCGCCGTTTTCAAGGGAGAAGGAGGAGAATTTTCGAATTCTGGTCCTGCTCAAGCCACAGATCTACGGAGTCCTCACCAGTAGTAGATCTGACCAGCACCGGGATATAGATCTGAAGATCTAATCTGGAGAACAGATTTCTTCTTCCCTTTTCTTTATTTTCGATTTGCTCTAGAAATTAGTTTTCTAATTTTTGTTTCCGCAGAGAAATCGGATTGCATGGTTGAATTGGTTCTTGGAATTCAAACGCAAAAGATCGGTACAGACACTACAGAATTACGGTAATCTCTCAATCCACAATCTTGTATTAAATTCATAGGAGCATGCTAGGGTTTTGAGAAATTTAATTGTGAGCAATATCCATAGATTGATCCGGTTCAGTTTGGTTTTTGTGATTCGGTTCACGTTAAAACCCTACAGAAACAGCATTTCTCCCAGTTTAAAACCAACTGTGACTTCTCACATAACTGCAGTACTCGTTCAAGATTTCCTAGACATGTATTATAATCCTTCCCGAAGACTGAAAAGTCATCCATAAACACTTCCAACCCATTCTCAATCATTTCAGAAAATATGGATATCATGCAACGCTGAAAGGTTGCTGGAGCATTGCACAAACCGAATGGCATTCTTCTAAATGCAAAGGTCCCAAAAGGACAGGTAAATGTAGTTAGACTTTGATGTTCTAGAGCTATGGAAATCTGATGATATCCAGAATATCCATCCAAAAAGCAATAGTAATCCTGACCCGCCAATCTGTCCAGCATTTGATCTACAAAAGGTAATGGAAAATGATCCTTTCTGGTGGTATCATTCAACTTCCTATAATCTATGCAGATCCTCCACCCAGAAACTGTCCTTCTGGCTATCATCTCATTCTTTTCATTATGTACCACAGTAACTCCTCATTTCTTGGGTACACATTGCACTGGGCTCACCCATGAACTGTCTGAAATAGGGAAAATGATCCCAGCATCTAACCATTTGATGATTTCCTTTTTCACAACTTCATTCATGTTGGGGTTGAGCCTTCTTTGTGGCTGTACTGAGTTCTTAACCCCATCTTCCAACAATATCTTATGCATATAGATTGTAGGGCTTATTCCCTTAATATCTGATATAGTCCACCCAATTGCTTGTTTATGTTTCCTAAGCATGTGCATCAGCTTCTGTTCATCCTCATCTTTTAAATTAGAGGCAATTATCACAGGTAGAGTGTCTGCTTCTCCCAGATACACATATTTTAAGTGATTTGGCAGAGGCTTAAGTATTAGTTCAGGGGGATCTTCAAGAGAAGACTTTGGTTCCTTCTGCTCTCTGTTCATAAGATCCAGGGATTCGAAATTAGCCTTGTACCCCCCAAACTTTGCACCATGCTCAACCCACGCTACAGTATTTTCCTCTGTCATGCCTTCGTTTTCACATTCATCCAGTTGCAGTCCTTCCACATGCTCTGCTATCACTGATTCCAAAATCCCAATGGTGAAACAGTCCTCTGATTCATCTGGCAACTTCATGGTATTATACAGGTTAAAAGTAGCATGTTCTTCATGAACTCTCATAATCAGTTCCCTTTTTCTACATCAATCAATGTTCTCCCTGTAGCTAAGAAAGGTCTCCCCAGGATAATGGGTACTTCTCTATCAGCTTCATAGTCCAGAATGATAAAGTCTGCAGGGAAAATGAACTTATCCACTCTAACCAGTACATCTTCAATCTTTCCCTCTGGGTGAACTGTTGATCTGTCTGCAAGCTGCAGAGTGATAGTTGTTGGCCTTGCTCCTCCAATATCCAGCTTCTTAAAGATGGAAAGTGGCATCAAGTTCACACTAGCTCCAAGATCACATAATGCTCTTCCTACATCCCTTCCCCCAATTGAGCAGGGAATGGTGAAGCTTCCTGGATCCTTTAATTTTGCTGGAATTTGCCTCCTTAAAGGTCCACTAACTTCCTCAAACAGAGACACGGTCTCAAACTCCTCCATCCTTTTCTTTTTAGTCAAAATGTCCTTCAGAAATTTCACATAAGTTGGCATTTGTTCCAGAGCTTCTACCAAAGGTACATTGATGTGAATTTGCTTAAGCATGTCCAGGAACTTTTTGAACTGCTCCTCTTCCTTATGCTTTTTGAATCTGACAGGGTATGGTGGTTGAGGTAAACTGCGGTCATCTTCCACTGATTTCCTTTTGCTGTTTAGCACATTTCCTTCAGGGGGATCAACGGGTTTCTCTTGGTTCACCAACTCCTCATTGATAACTGGATAACACTCTTTGACAGGTGCTTTTCCTTTCCTCTGGGTCTTAGTTCCAACATGTTCCTCATTCTCAGATGACCCTTCCTTTTGCTGTTGTGCTTCTGCAGGTATCTCATCAATCTGTCTCCCACTTCTCAGGGTTACCACTTTACACTGCTCATTTCCCCCTCTAGGGTTCTCTGTATTGCTAGGTAAACTCCCTTGTGGTCTATTCCTGATATCATTAGCTACCTGCCCCAATTGTACCTCCAGGTTTGTTAAAGAGGAGGCTTGGCTCTGTATCAAAGCATCTTGACTTTTCAATCTCATCTCATTCTTAGCCATAAATTCCTTCATCATATCTTCCATGGATTTCTCAGGTTTCTGAGGTGGTGCCTCTAAACTTTGATGCTGACCACTCTGCTGTGGATTGTTTTGCTGCTGGTTATACTGATTGTATCCACCTTTGTTAAAGTTATTACGCTGGTCCCGTGCTCCAGCATTTTGATTTCCCTGCCCAGACCATGAAAGATTAGGATGATTCCTCCACCCTGGATTATAAGTGTTTGAATATGGGTTATTGTTTCCCTGGTACTGCTGAGGCCTGTTTCCCATATAGCACACCGATGCTGGATTTGAAGGGCATTCCTCAAATTGATGTCCTTCCCCACAATAAATACAACTCAGGACCATTGCCGTTTCATTAGACATCTGGGAAACCATAGCTTGACTGGTGTTTTTCTCTATATTTTTCATGGTTGCCCCCAGAGCTTCCATTTGTGCAGTAAGAATCTGGATAGGATCCACCTCTAGGACCCCTGCAACTTTTGGAGTAGTTACAGCTGCTGCTCTAGAAGTGGCCCACAGATAGTTGTTTGCAGCTATCTTGTCTAAAATTTCACAAGCTTCATTGTAAGTTTTATCCAATAGGGCTCCCCCTGCAGTAGCATCGATCATCATCCTGGAGTTCCCAAGTAACCCATTGTAAAAGATCTCTATCTGCATACCATAAGGAATTCCATGATTTGGACACCTTCTCAGCAATTCTTTGTATTTTTCCCATGTTTCACTAACTGATTCATCACATTCCTGTTTGAAAGACATAATAGCATTTCTACACCTTGCATTCCTAGTAGGAGGAAAGTATTTCATCAGAAAAGTTTCAGCAAGCTCATTCCAAGTTGTAACAGACCCTGGTGTCAAATTTGTAAGCCAAGTTTTTGCACTGTCCCTAAAGGAGAAGGGAAATAATCGCATCCTCAATGCCTCAGCTGTTACTCCTTGCAGCTTGAAATTATCACAGATTTCCAGAAATGATTTCAAGTGAAGGTGAGGATCTTCTGTAGCTAACCCACTAAATTGCCCCAAACTCTGTAACATCTGGAACATCATAGGCTTTAGCTCAAAGTGTTGTGCCTGCACTTCAGGTCTCACTACCCTAGGATCAAAATCAGTAAACCTTGGTGCCATGAGGGTTCTAATGATTCTATCCTTATCATCAATGTTCCTCTCTAGTTGTTCTTCAGCCATCTTTCTAACTTTCTGTTTCCTTCTATTTCTTCTAAAAGTCCTCTCAATTTCTGGATCAAATGGAAATAGTTCTCTTACAATCTTTTCACTCATAAACTACTGATCTCCCTGCATCATGAAAATGATTAGTTTCCACAATCAGATCGATCATATAATATAATACTCAAACAATTCAAAAGCATTCAGATTTAAGTTTAATCTCTCCCCGGCAACGGCGCCAAAAACTTGTTGTGTGCTATAGTATGACTACAGAACCAATGTGCAAGTATACACAATCCACAAGTAATATAGTCAAGTGAGACCAGATATCGAACCCAAGGGAGTGATTGTCTAAATCGTGCACTAAGAATTGTTTGTAAATCAAGAGTTGTTGTTTCTAACTTCTACTCAAAACATAAATATGCATAAATTATGATTCCTATTAGAGCTATGATCAGTAGTATTTCCTCATTCCACAAAATAAGCATAAATATTATAAATGGATTCACAAGTACTGGAAAACACACTCGGGTTGTGAAATACAATGCACCACTGCTATCCGATATGCTAGAGTTTAAGTCTCGCAATTCTCTGAACCTTAGAACTTTTTCTAATTCTTCCTAGCAAACTGTCGTTCTACTAGATCTACACCCTCTCACCAAGATTCATATTTTTATGCCTCTCTCAGTGATTTGATGATGACGAAATGAAGCTAAGCTTGATTAAGTTGTATTTTCCCATATGTTTATGAGATCAACACAATTATCTAAAATCCCC
>JAPKLW010000033.1:624716-732759 GCA_026898455.1 Plectranthus barbatus | reverse complement strand
AGTTCATGAAAAGAGATCAAAAGATAACTCTTTATGAGAGTTATCACCCATCCACCGATCCACAAGCGCACTCATCTGGTCCTTGCTTGGTTCCTCGGTTTGTAGCTCCTCAGAGTGTGGGAGCACCACTCAGCCTCCTCGTCGCCAGAATGGGGTGTTTAGAGTTCCCCCGTGAAATTTATCTTCTGCAGCAGGTTGCCGTAAGAGTCAGAGTACAAGATGTACTTGACTGTTGTAGTTTTTCTTGGAGAGAAAAACTACAAAATGATAACTCAAGAATGCATAGATTCTGAGTCTCTTGTTCACTTAGTGACACATGGAAAGCTGAATAGCCTCAAAAGTAAGCTCATCCTGTTAAGCTTAAACTTCCAGCTCATCCTGTTAAGCTTAAACTTCCGGTGGGAGTTTACAGAACTTGACGACTGAGAGCTTTACAGTGTTTCTGTAGTCTTGTATGAATATTCGTGTGAGTAACCTTCTTCTTCGATGGTCTCTATGGAATTTATACTCCAGATGTTGAAGGTTTGAATTTGAGACTCGTTAGAGATAAAATGGAAGATGTCCAATCGGATGTCTCTATTGGTTGCAACGTTCGGCAGATAGGTGTACTTTTGGCAGAGGGCCTACACCTTTTTCGCATTTTTCTGACTTTGAAAGTGACGACTCGTCTTTTGTCAGAACGACAGTATTTTGCCTGTTTGAGGAATCCCGGACTGAGTATCCTAGGTCGTGAAATTTAAAGTTTTGTGCTGGGCAGACTTCAAGGCTTCTCCGATCCTTAAAGTCTGTTCTTCTTTTGGTTCCTCCTCATATATATATTGGACCTAGACTAGAGAGTCTATACTGATGTTTTCATACTTTGCAACTCCGTGTTGATGATGCCATCTCTTCAGCATGCTTGGTTCATTGCTACTTCAGTATAGTTGTAGTGATTGCACCATATTGTACTGGATTCGTATCTTGATGAAATTCATACTCCGGTTAGACTCCTTTTCTTCCAGGCTTGTTATACGCTGAATTCTTCTGGCCTGTTGAGTTTTCCACGCATACTAGACTTTTTGACTAGTCTAGTCTCCAAAGTTAGTATCAGCTTACAACTCGACAAAGAACCAATATAGGACTTTACATTTTTGCACCTAAGCAGAAAAACTAACTAAGATGGCTTTTACAACCTTTGACCCACCAAAACATAAAATTAAAGGAAGGATATTTCTATAAAAATTCCTAACAATTTCCCCCTTTTTGGTGTGGTCAAAACCATCTCTAACCTAAGTTGATGATGAGCGAAGAACTTTAGAGTTTTTACAAGTATGACATTCAGTCTATAAACTTACAAAGGTGCCCCCTCAAATTCAGCTTCCTACTTAAGATCTTCTTCTTATAATTCTAGAGAGAAATCGCTCGATTAATATTTCAAGTAAGTTTAGAGCAATTAAATCTTAAGTAAGTAAGTCCAACAGCTGGAACAAGAATGTTGGGAACTCGAGTATATGACTGACTGTAAGGATACATGCGTCGATCCCATCTGTGAGGTGCTATCATCCTCTCCGTCAGGTCTGCGGCAGAAAATGGTAGATCAAAGTCCTCGTTTGGATCTTCAGGCACGTTGATTGATAGTAGCTCAATATCCTTTCCTTTGGGCCAAGAGTTGCATTCTCCTTGGCTGCTTGATCCTAAGGTCATCTGATCGAATGAGGAGAATTGAGTAATCGAGAGAGGCTCAATTATGGAGGTTCCAACGCTCCTTCCCTATACTGCTTGTCCCAAGAATATGTTCAGCACGAATCTCCTTCTTCTTATAGTCTTCAATTTTCAAACAAAGTGAGAGTTTGGACTCAACTTCAATACGCATCTCTCCGTCTGTAATGATTCTTTAAAGATAAGATTGAGAGCTTGGACTCAATCTCAGTCCACTACACCGTCTTCTACAACTTAATGAATACTTTATAGTATACTGAGAGCTTGGACTCATTATAGTGTACTCAATATATGAATATACGATATATCATATTATACTGAGAGCTTGGAGTCAGTATATGTTGATAGAGTACGTATGCACGATATAAGAGAGCTTGGGCTCGGTATAGTATCCTTATTATTTTTTTTTAAAAATCTGAATAAAATGAATGAGAGCTTGGACTCATTCATATCCTTCTTTTGTACCATGCTCGCGGTGCTTGCTTCAATCCATATAGAGATTTCCGCACCTTGTATACTTGCTAGCCTTCTTCAAATCCGCGAGGTTGCTCTATGTATACTTCCTTCTTCAATTAACCATTCAGAAAGACGCTCTTCACATCTATCTGATACACTGTGAATCCATGATATGCAGCGTAGGCTAGAATCTGTGTTCTTTAAAATTGTAGTTTTTCTTGGAGAGAAAACCTACCAAATGGTAACTCAAGAATACTGTGATTCTAAGTCTCGTGTTCACTTAGTGACATATGGAAAGTTCAATAGCCTCGAAAGTAAGCTGACCCTGTTAAGCTTAAGACTCTCGGTACGAGTTTACAGATCATATAGAAACGTGTGTAGGTTGTTGTTGAGTTCATTTGGGTAACCTTCTTCTTAGATGATTACTCTGGTATGTTGATAAGCTCATAATTTAACTACTTATCTATCTTATTTTCTACTATTTTATCTAGTTTTAGTGGATTTAAGCTTATTTTATGCATGAGTCGATATTATAAGGTATTATTTTTTGTATGGTGTGGTTTTGCAGGTTTTGGGGCTAAGACGTGAAGAAAATGATAAAGAAATTGAAGGGAGCAACCTCGGTTTTGATCGACACAAGTTCATGTCAATCGACGTGAAAGAAAGTCTGAATGTGCGAAGAAGTGTTCCACATCGATCGACGCAAACCTACGTCGACCAATGTGGCAAGGTTAAAGCTGACATGGCGTTGAGCGCGGGAGAGTTTGACATGTCTATTACGTGTCAACCGACGCAATTCCATTTCAGTCGATGCGAATATCTGAAGTCAGAAATTCAGATTTATTCGAAACATATCTTATCTTTAGCCCTAGATCTCAATAGATACATATCTCCCACTATATATATCCATGTAATTTCGAACTCAAGGTACCTTTTGATCTTTATTATTCAGCTTTGAAGTTTTGGGAGTTGGAGAACATGAAACCCTTTACTTTTATTTGTAAGTTTTATTTATGCTCATCAATAATATGTCTTTCTTTGGATTTCTATATGCGATGAGTGGCTAGAAACCCTAGCGGGTTCTAGGGGAATGAATAATTGATCATGAATGCATGTGTAGATTGATTAACATAATTGCGTGGTTTTGAATTTATGATTTAACTTATAAGATCTAGAAAATGTGAAGGATGGAAACATGAAATTGAATATAGATTTACAGTTGTTAATCAAAGACCGAAAGGAATAGATTAATGATAGGAAACAAAATTCGAATACGGTCCTAAGGGAAGATAACAATTTGTAGAGATTAGATATGTGGATTACTGTGGTTGATTATTATTTTATTCTTGAGGCCGACTAAGCATATGCAGTCACATGATAAAAACCTAAGCTATAATTGCACGACTCAGAAATTGTAGCATATTAATCTAAATTTCCACCATTGCGGAGTTAATTGATTTAGCATGTGTTTTGATTAATTATTTTCCTTAGAATCTGTGTTCTTTAAATTTCTTTTAAAACCCTTTAACTTTCAGTATTGTCATCTTTATTTTTCAAAACAAAAACCCCAATTTTCTGTTTACTCAAACATTGAATCTTAGGACAATAATTAGTACATGAGATAATTTCCCCACACAATTCCCTTGGGTTTGACTTGAGTTATAAATTTATTTTCCACTGTTGCTATAATTAATCTGTAGATTTTACAGTGATCAAATTGGCGCCGTTGCTGAGGAATTGTTAGATATTATCTTGTTACTAGTTGTTTTTAGCATTTGTACGGTTAAGTTTTTATTTTTATTTTTATTTCAATACGTGTTGCGTGCGTGAGTGTGAGTTTTCATTTTTTGTTTTGATCGATGCCACTTCACATCGGTCGATGCAGAAAATACACTAGCAGAGCAGAGCAGACCTATAGTATGGGCAATAAGTAGACGTTATTTTTTATGTCTCTAACGACTAGATGAATACCTCGACAGAAAGAGGTTACAAAGTTGGAAAATGTGAATCCCGTGAAAACTAAGTCGTTACTTTGTCCAAGCTCTTTGATACTCCGTGTTTCCATACACGATACTTGAGTTCCTGACTCAAGTTATCTTTTTATGCTAAGTGGTTCATAGCACGAGGCTAAGCTTAAAGTTTATGCTATAATCTTGGTGAATATAACTTTCTAAAGTTATATTCATAGCAGTCAGTGTTCTACTCTGGAACATTGATTCTCACAGGTGTATGCCAACCAACCACATTCTAGCAAGAACAGTAAATATCCAACCACCAAGAAGAAGGTTGCGGGATGCGTACTCACTTCAACTTGAAGATTGAGCCGTATAAGGAGTTCCTAGGCAAGTGACCATAGCAAACCAAAGGACAGAAGATTCCAACGGGCCATGCATAGATCATAAGGTGGCTTGTGTTTTTATTTAGTGATTTAACAGACCAAGTGTCTGAAGAGTGGATGTAGGACTTTGATTCCGAACCACTATAAAATATCATGTGTTCTTTTCTGCTTTCATTTAAGTTTTCGCATTGTTAGTTTTCTTAAACTTGCTTTTAAAACTTCAATAATTGTCCAAGTATTGAAGTGTATATCTTGTGAAACTTACTAAAGAACTTTTCGACCTAAGCTTAATCGTTTTGAAACCCTAAATTGAGTTCCAGTCAGTTTAGGAGAGCAAAAGCAACTTAACCTTACTTTCCGCTGCATATTACATACTGTGATCTCAGGACCAACACATGATTATTGAGTTGATTTGAAGTTGACGGTGGAAGAAAACTTTTAACCCTTGTGTGAGATTTTTGTACCTTATATTCATTTGATGTGAGATTCTCGTGTATGTTTTGATTTCTCTATAACTTGCATATTTTTTTGTTGAGACTGCATAACTTGAACAAGTTTAGGAGATGACATTAGGTCATATTTGTTAACCCAATATCCTAAACACTGTCCCGTCACAATTAAGTTTTCCCTAGTTACCCACTTTGAGCCTTTATAATTCTTTCCTTGTCTATGAGCTTAAGAATAATGCTGGTTTTGCTCGTGTCTTGAGTTTTGGTATGTATGGGGTGGATTGATAGTGAATTGGAGATAAGAAATATCATATTAGTGGTTGGAGAAGATGTGTGATAGAAACGCTCAAAGAACATAATTAGAATTCTCATAATCTCTCTGAAAAGAAAAGGATACATATTGATCGACGCAAGCCTCGGTTTCGACCGCACAGGTTCATGTCGATTGACGTGAAAGAAAGTCTGAATGTGCGAAGAAGAGTTCCACATCGATCGACGCAAACCTACGTCGACCGATGTGGCAAGGTCGAAGCTGACGTGGCGTCGAGCGCAGGAGTGTTCGACGAGTGTGTTATGTGTCGACCGACACAATTCTATGTCGGTCGATGCAAATATCTGAAGTCAAAAATTCAAATTTATTTGAGACATATCTTATCTTTTAGCCCTAGATCTCAATAGATACATATCTCCCACTATACATATCCATGTAATTTCAAACTCAAGGCGCCTTTCGATCTTTATTATTCAGTTTTGAAGTTTTGGGAGTCGGAGAACACTAAACCCTTTACTTTTATTTGTAAGTTTTATTTATGCTCTTCAATAAGATGTTTTTCTTTGTATTTCTATCTGCGATGAGTGGCTAGAAACTCTAGTGGGTTCTAGGGGAACGAATAATTAATGCTCAACATTTTCAAATATTAGATTCTCTCTTCAATCATTTGCAAAGTGGCTAGATAACTTATATTTTTAAACATGTGGCTAGATAACATGTTAAGTTATCAAAAGAGACTAGATAAATTTTGCTCTCAATAAAAAATAATAATTAAGTAAAAATGTTGGAATACAAAAATAAATTTTAAAATATAAAATACCCATTAATTCTTTGATAATGGCATAATAGGAATCTTAAAAATTAAGAAGTTTAAGTGAATCAAATTTAAAAGTGGAGAGGTATAATTGACCCAAATAATTATTGAGGGGTAATATGTTCCTCCACTAATAGTTAAAGGGCTAAAATAAACCTTATTCCTTAAATTTATCACAACTACCCCATTTCAAATCTCAATCAAAATACTTAAATATTCTTATATAAATATCATTACGTAATAATTCAATCAATTTGATTATTAAACAAATTAAAATGTTAAAAGTTGTACTATTTGGAATTTTTTGAATGTGTTAATAAAATAGGATATTTTCATGAGTTCAATTATAAAAATAAAAATTGAAAAAAAGGCATTTCAACTAATTAAGACTTTCCTATTTTCCCATTAAAAACCTAAAGACCATTAATTATAGAAATATTTATATATATAAAAAAGAATTAATCGTAGTGCAATGTCACCTTACACAAAAATGAAAAATTGGAGAATTCTATGAATGGAAATTACGCGAAATGAGAATAGTGGACCGATGTGCAAATGGTTTGGTGTAACTTTATGAATGGGGCAGACATTAAAGTGCAGAATAGTAGGCAGCAACAGATAGTTTCCAAAAAATCTCGAGAGATCGATTGATGGAGGAGAAGCAGCTGGATTATGTGCTGGTGCCGCTGGGGATGGCCACTCTATTGTGCTACCACCTTTGGCTTCTCTTCACCATCCTACGCAATCCCAGACGAACTGTCATCGGTATTAATGCTGAGAGCCGCCGCCAATGGGTCTTCTGCTTGATGGCTGTCAGTCTTCTTTTTCATTTTTCATTTTTCGTTTTCGATCCAGATAGACTTGAATAGGATAGGATATAGAAACATGAATTGCTTGTATATTTTGCCCTAGCTGATGAGATGGAGGTTTTTCTGAATTTGGGGAAAATTGGAAGGAGAAGAAGTCCCATACCGAAGCAATTATGTGTATGTATAGGTTGTTTGCTTCTTGAGATCTTACTCCATAATTATGAAACCTTTCATTCTTGTTTCTTTTTATCATGATTCGGTTGGACATGTTCCTTGCTACTCTTTGCTATGTTTTGTAATGTCAGTCGTCTTGTTTTTCTTCCATTAGATGAAATTATATATCCCTTTTCTTTGTCACAAGCCCACGAGCTATATAATGCTATTCTTTTTTGGTTCCTTCTTTCTAAACTCTTGCCACCTTTTGCCAAGAGCCCAGAGAGAGGGCGAGAGCAGTAATGCATATAGAGTTTCTTGAATTTTGGTTCGATCTTCTTCTTGTTCTTCCGAAATTATGTATCCGTTTTCTTTGGTACCTTTATCAATCACAAGCTCTCAAGCTTTCCTTTTTTCTTGTTTCTATACTCTGACCACCTTATGCCAAGAATGGCCAACCAAGAATATATATGGTGTTTGATTCTAAATACAGAGAGAGAGAGAGTTGTGAATTCCAATCTGAGGTAGCAAAACTTGGGTGCAGGATCCAATAAAGAACGGGGTGTTGGCAGTTCAAACCATACGCAACAACATAATGGCGTCGACGCTGCTGGCGACGACAGCCATCAGCCTGAGCTCACTGATAAGCGTGTACGTGAGCAACAAGTCCAGCTCTCCCACATCCAAGCTGATCTACGGGAACAAGTCCCCCCTCATGACTTCTGTCAAGTTCTTCGCCATCTTGCTCTGCTTTCTGGTTGCCTTCCTCTGCAACGTCCAGTCCATCAGGTACTACGCCCACGTCAGCTTCCTCGCCACCGTGCCCACCTCTCAGGGCAGAAGAGATGTCATCGAGTATGTCGCCAGAAACCTCAACAGGGGGAGCTTCTTCTGGTCGCTTGGCCTTCGAGCATTCTACCTCTCATTCCCTCTCTTCCTCTGGGTGTTCGGCCCCATTCCCATGTTCCTATGCTGCTTGGTGATGGCGTTCCTTCTGTATTTCTTGGACACCACCACAAGCTTCACCAGGGATCTCCACTCTCACTCTATCAAAGAGGAAGCCCTTGTTCAAGATGTCGTCGTCGACTCGGTTGTTGGCTGCACTTAGACTTTCATTGTTTTGTAAAATGAATGCTCATCTAATTTAATACTATTATTCAAGGAGGAGTAATTGTATTTAAGTTATTGACGTTTGTTTATTTTTACAATATAATCTATTATTCTAAAAATATATTTCCTTTATCCTAATTTATTAGTCTCACTTAATTTTTCGGTTTGTCCCATTTATTAGTCTTCTTTCTTTAAATGGTAAAATTTTCATACTCACCAATAAATTATTAATTTCACTATATTCACAAACATTGATTATTGTGCTATTTTGATTTGAGACTATTAAATCAGGATGGAGGGAATACAATTTAAATCAAATTGTTTTCTTCATTTTAACACTTGTATTATAATAAAGTGGCTAAAAAATTGTATTGGCTTAGAACATAAATTATATTTTAACCCAACTTATTTTATGTAATCAATGTGTTATAGCAAGAAAAGGTTGTGAAAGTTTTTAGACAGAAATACAAATTTTTATCATTCTTATTGAGAAAATATGTAACTTTTAAATATTAAATTGTTTTTGCAAAAATGAATAAACAATAAGAATTAAATACAATTTTAAATGTTGGATTAATTTTTCAAAAATATGAACGTTAGGAACTAAATAAAATTTTCCAAATATGATATTATGACCAAGGTGAGCATTGGAATGGTCTCTAGTAGGGATGTCAATTTAGTGCGAAGATTATAGATTGTAGGGGTGTGCAAAAATTGAACTGAACCAATAAAAATGAAAAAACCAACCAAATCAATGAAATTTGGGCAGTTCAGATCAGTTTGGTTCGGTTTTTGGTTCGAAAATTTACGAACCGATAACTTATCGGTCGGTTTTCGGTTTCAAAAATCTTAACCAAAAAATTGACCGACCGACCGATAACAAAATAAAATAAATTAAAAAATAATATATATATATATATATATAATATTTCATTTATTCAATAAAATATTCCTAAATGATTTCCCTATTCCTTCTGGCCTTCTCGCGTTTGCTAGTCAAAGTGTGGAGCCCTAATTTGAACTCCCCACCCTGCTCACGGCTCGCCGTTTGACTGCCTGCTCCCTCTCGCCACTCAGCTGCCTGCTCCCCCGCTAGCCACTCACGAGCGAGCCATCCGCCGACTGGCAGCTGCTGTACGGTGAACCTGCAGCGAGTGAGAGTGATTGCTGCCCTGGCCCCTGAGTCGGCGATTGCTGGTTATGTTGTACCTGCCCTGGCCCCTGAGTCCGCGAGAGTCAATCGCTGCTGTACACCTGCTGCGACTGATGTGCAGCACCTCACGTCTGCAATTTTTTTTTTTAAAAAAATGCTTGAAAGGAGGATATTATCGGTTGAACCGAACCGAACACAATCGACTGAGATTGTCGGTTCAATTTTTGATTCGGTTGAAATTATTGGTTTGGTTTTCGGTCAATTGTTGTTATAGGTTCGGTTGATTCGGTTTGCCCAATTTTGATCGGTTTTCAACCGAACTGGCCGATTGCACACCCCTAAATTTGACCGACTTGATTAAATTGAGAAAAACTATGAATTTTATCCCAGAGAATTGAGTTTCTGGGAATTTTATCCCAAGTTTTCTAGGCTAGGGAATTTTATCCTAACTTTTAATTCTGCTAGGAATTTCATCCAAAATACTAACTCTATTATATATTTGCTGAATCACTATTTTTTCTTACACGTAGATGTCCATGTGGATTTTTTTTTATCCAAAGAAACACAAAAACACGTCATCAATTTAATCCAAAATCCCTAAATTCTCAAATACATCCTCCTTAAATCTTGTCTCCCCCTCCCCTCATTCCTCAACGGTGGTGGCGATGTTGATGGAGCGGTGAACTTGGTTGCAAGCGAACTCTAAGTTATTCATTCCCCTTAGAACAGAAAAGTCATTTCTTGTCGTTTATGACAAAGTTGTTTCACTTTTCTGGGGTATGAGAGAGCAAGGTATCTGGCCACATGAGTGCACGTACAACTTGCTTATCCAAATGCTTGTTGGAGGTGATTTAGTACTGAAATGCTGGATGGTGGGTCTAAACCTTCATGCTCAACTTTATCGCTAGTTTTGCATAAAACAAGAGTTTCTCTGGCATAATTGCTGGCGTCTTCCAAGAAATGTTAGTGTTAGATGTAAAACTAAATGTGATTTTTTATGGATTGTTGATTAATGCTTTTGCAGATGATGTAAATTTTGAGGAAGGAAAACAGTATTTTAAGGCCATGGAAGAATCTATAATTGCAGCAAATCAAGTAATCTTGTCTCCCATAATTAAGGCATCTGGTAAACTCGGGTCTGTGGAAAGAGCAAAAACGATGTACCAGAAGATGAAGATGTTTGAGGGGGAGGCGGGGCTGATATCGCGGCTGAACTAGGAATGCTTTCTCAAGCAGAAGAGAAAATTTGCTAATGGGTTACATTCGCCACCATGATGTTGGTTTATAAGAATATGGGAATGCTCGAATTAGCCGTTGAAGTTGCATATGAAAATCAACTAAATTAAGTTTGTTGTGCATAACATAATCTCTCAATAATCCAGATTGTTTCATTTGCAACTTCACCGCTCCATTAACACCGCCACCGCCTTTGAGGAATGAGGGGAGGGGGAGACGGGATTTATATTTGAGAATTTAGGGATTTTGAATTTAAATTGCTGATATATTTTTATTTTCTTTTTTGGACAAAAGAAATTTCATATGGATGTTTACATGTATAAAAAAAATAGTGATTCAACAAATATGTAACAAAGTTAGTATTTGAGATGAAATTCCTAACAGAATTAAAAGTTGGGATAAAATTCCCTAACCTAGAAAACTTGGGATAAAATTCCCAGAAACTCAATTTTTTGGGATACAATTCCTATTTTTCCCATTAAATTAAGTTAAAAAGTAAGTTAGAAATGAGATATTTTGTTTCGAAAAAAATTTAGATCAAATTGCTAAGGTCCAACAAAGTTGTGTCTGAAAACTAATATGTTGTCCCAATTAGATTTCTTATCACAATTATATTACAAAAGTTTACTTTTAAGATTCATATTTTTAAGTATATGTCACTTTATATTATATAATTAAGTTCTTATAAATTATTCAACCACGAAAATTAAATATTGACAAATAAAAAATATAAATTTTTTAATGTCTAAATTGATGAATATATGGTATTCATATATTTTTAAGATTTTTATAAAAGAGAACAAATATTCCGCTTCTTTTTTATTAAGCTTAAGCCCAAATCGAATTCGAAAATAAGAATTCCGTAGAATTTCTTTGCTTTAGAGAAGAGTCTGTTGTAAATCGAATCCTTCTTGTATCACAGATAAGCAATAATAGAGAGAAAGAGAACACGATGGAGAGAATATTATTAATCATTGATGTGTAGAGAATTACAATATGTTGTTCTATATATAAGGATGAAATCATATCTTCTATAGACATCTAGAAAGATATGTATATATCTCTAAAGTATATCTTAAGTAATGTCCACCAAATAAATATATTTATAACAGAGTCAAAATTTTTGTTATTTTAACTAACTTAAATATTAATTTCTCAATGGAATTCAAAAACCCAAACTAAATTCTAGAGTGTAATCGAACCGAGCTAAGTAGTGTCAAATTCAAGTTTGACTCATTTAGTATCGAGTCGAGCATCGAACTTTATTATCGAATACTTTGATGTTTACGAACTTTATTGAACTTTAATCAAGCCTAAATGAACTTTCTAAATTTAGAATATATATAAAATATTCATTAATATAGGAAAAAATTATTTATTCCAAAATTAATATCATATTCATACTCAAAGTTTAGATTTTCTTATTACTAGAAAGATTTATCATTATTTTTACTCTTAAATCATGAAAATATTATTTTTATAGAAGTAATTATTATATATTTCTTTCTATTTTTAACTAACGAGCTTGCTTACGAGTTAACGAATCAAATACTACGGTACTCAAGTACTATACTTTTATCGAGTCGATATTCGAGTAGTTCACGAACAGTCTGGTTCATTTACACCCCTACTAAAATCTAAGTATCTATCGGGAAAAAAAATTAACAAATCAATCTAGTTGAGAAACTACTTTTTTCGAAAGAGCCAACAATAAAAGTTAAAATACTATTACTCATTCTACAAAATATCAAAGAAATGAAGTTAGGAAATGTACATTGTATAAGATATCAAGAAAATAGTACCTTAAAAAATGGAAGCATGGTGTTAAAACAGGCATAACACTGCACAGATATCAATCACTAGACTAGATAGAAAAATAAAATCCAGAGATATAATACGAATATTGAAATATATATTTCAAAGGTTGATCATCAAAATTTAAAGACCAAAACAAAAGGCTGATAAAATCCTAATATTTGAACTGGAAATTAACGAGTCTGTAAAGTAAAATCCGAAATCTATGAAATGGAAATGAAATCTGAAATCTAGTAACGGCCGATACCCCAAACGCGGACTACACCATCTGTGTAACCACTGAAAAGGGTGCTTCCGTCTGCGCTCCATCCCAGACTGGTGCAATAGATCACCTACACCATACATTTTGTTTCTCATCAAACCACAGAAACATACACCTAATGGATATATAATGATTTGAACCAACCATTTGTGAATGTAGACTAGAGAAATGGATAGTGGAAGGCTAATCAAGTGTATAAATATTGGCAAAATCCAAGGTTTCAAACAATATACTCCCTACCCCGGCCATATTAGTTTCTAAAATGAAAAATTAATACACTCAGAGATAAATTACTAATTTCCCTTAATATGTGTTATAGTGCCAAAAACATTTGAGACTAATATGGTAAGCCAAAAGCATAGAGACATTCGTGACTAATATGGTAGGACCGAGATAATACCAACTTTTCCTTTCATACATTAGTCATTACCGATTAAAACTGATCATCTCTAGCTCCAAAACATTATTACCAGATTACAACTGATAAGAAGAATTATTTTCTTGATCATGAAAAGGAAAAAAAAAAAAAGTAACAGAATATATGAATTATTGTCAGCAATGAGAAACTACATTGATTATCTAGAGGCAAAAGTCAGGATTCCACACAAGCACAAATCAAGAACACAAATGGAACAAAAATTAGGTAAAATAATAGGCCAAATGAGAAGAATGGACCTTGGTTTTTCCTGCAGTAGTTTGGTCGGCATCAGCCATTTCACTCTCGAGCTTCAAATCCACCTTGAGATCCGCAACGACACCCTGGCTCTCCAAATCCCAAATCTTGATGCCCGACTCCGTCGCAGCGCACAGCCAGTACCGATTAGGGCTGAAACACAGAGCATTAACAATGGAACCAGCATCCAACTTGTACAGCATCTTCCCCTCTGCTAAGTCCCACAGAAAAACCGCACCATCCTTGCCACCACTCGCGCACAGCGATCCGTCGGGCGACACGACCACGGCACTCACGTACCCAGAGTGACCGGTCAGCGTCGACCGCAGCTTGCAATTAGTCAAGTTCCAAACCTTCACGGTCTTATCCCACGAACCAGAAATAACTGTGGGCTGGCTGGCGTCGGGGGAGAAACGCACGCACGAAACCCAATCAGTATGCGCGTCGCCCTCCTGAATAGTGTACTTGCACTCTCCGAGCGTGTTCCAGAGTTTGATCGACTTGTCGCGCGACGCCGACACGATCTGCCGGTTGTCTGTGGAGAAGGCGACGGAGAGTACGTCCTTGGTATGGCCGACGAAGCGGCGGGTGGTATCTCCGGTCTGAAGATCCCATAGGCGGAGCTCAGCGTCCCAGGAGCCGGAGAGGGCGAATTGTCCGTCGGAGGAGAGAACGACGTCCTGCACAAAGTGCGAGTGTCCGGTCAAGCGGCGGGAGGCGACGCCATATGTCTTTCCCTCTTTGATGAGTTTCCAGAGAATAAGAGATTTGTCGCGGGAGGCGGTGACGATGGAGTCGGAGTTGTCAATGGGGGCGGCGATGGCCGTCACCCAGTCGGTGTGACCGTGCATTGTGCCGCGAAGAACGACCTGTTCATGAGCCATGGCTGCTGCAGTGAGCACGATGTTCCTGAGGGTTTTTTTTTAAAATGAGAGAGAGAAGAAGAGTAGCAGCCGTTGCTTTTAGATTTAGTCTTTTAGAGTTTTTAGGGTTTTCGAAACGGTTTCTGTTTACATCGGCCTAAATTGGGCCCAATTAACATAAATTCCACATAATTATTATTATTTTCGTAGCAAAGCCAATTTAAAAGGTAAAGTCTCAAATGAGATGTTTTCGTCATTTTCATTTTTATATTGAGACGAATTTAATGAAATGATATATTTTTTTATTGCAAATGATGTTTCACCATTTTTATTGTGATATGAGTTTAATGAAATGATGTATTTTTTTGTTGCAAATAATGTAATTTTTAAAAATGAAATGATGTATTTAACTTATTCAAATAATGTATTAAGATCCGTCTCACAATAAAAAATTATTGAGACAGTCTCTCAGGAGACCAACTCAATTTAAAATATTTATTTTGGAACTCAGTTGTTTTTTTTTAAAAAAAGAATATTTGTTTTACTTTAAAAGTTTTATTTAAATCCAAGAGTTTCTTTAATTAATGCACTTTAATGTATATATTTTCCCTTTTCAATTTTTTTATTATTATCCAGAATTACTTAGTATTCCATTCGTGTCATAGGTGGAAATTTTAGTTATTTATATTAAAATTAATATTGAATTTCTTGGGTGTACAAAATATGAACTTTTAGAATTTGCAAAATATTATCTATATCTATATCTCTATATATATTAAAGCAATACCGAAGATAATATATGAAAGTATTCACTTATATTAATTATTCATTAATTTAACTATTCACTTGATTAATTATTGTGTAATATATTCTATATTTACTTCACTTTGAATTTTCATCACTTTTTCAAGAAAGACTTTTAAAATATATGTATAAATCAAATGTTTAAAATAATCTTATGGTAACAATCTTAATATATGGGCATATGTTTAATACAAAAACAATATCATCGCATCATACGGTAACAATTTTTAGTATTTGGTATTTTAATAACAAAATGAAATTTCATTACATAAGATACAACAACAAAACTAAATAGTAAAGAAAAAATAATAACAATTTCGAATGAATAAATAGATGAACAAAATAACAACTATTTTGCAAATATATCAATCTTCACACTTTTTTTAATATAATCTAATACAAAGAGAAATGTTTGCTTGAAATAACGTATTGCAAACAAAAATCTAAGAATTAAATTGATTGTCTAATAAAATGAAAATTCACAACTACCAACCTTCAAAAAGCATTAGCTAGAGCATCACATTTATCTATGGTGTATCATACATGATCTAATCTGCAATGAGAAATGAACAAATCAAATAAACGCATATATTGATGTACACAAATAGTAGAGCTAATATTTAATCTAAATCTAACAAAAGCAACAAAAAATTGAATTGAAATATTTCCATTATCTCGATTATTTATACAGCTCTATATCAGTAGTACATTAAAAACCTACATAAAATTTGTCCATTAATTACGTTAATCAATCATAATTTTTATGGTAAATATTTATGCAATCTTAATTGGACATCAATTTACCCATTATTTACTTCATGTATTTATATTGTTATTTCTTAATATAGTAATGACGTGTACTATATTTTTATATTTTCATATATTACACATATTCATATTATTAAGTTAATTTAATACATTAATAATAATATATAATATTTTCTTAAAAATCTCCAAAGATTATTTTTATTTCCAGAAATATAAATATAATTGACAAATTTAATTATGTTACAAAACTTACATTAGTTATTTTAGGTAATTTAGCTGTAATTACGGATATCACATTGAATTCTTAAATTCGGTTACCATATATGAAAATTTTATTTTTTTATTTTGATTATAGTATATTTATTATATTAGTAACTTGTTTTTTTTTAATTCTTCCTAGTGTATAACTATTTTAGGAAGTTTCGAATGAGCGGGAAAAAAAAATTGTTGAGGGGTTCTGCTTTTATATTAATATAGATTGTAGATTATTCAAGTAATGAATGGAGTATTTTTCAAAGAGGAAGACAAAAACAAAGAAATACATATTTGCTCGAAGTTTCACATTTATATGTAAGATCAACACATCAATTGTATTTTGTATTGTATGATTCCTTATATTATTTTTCTTAGTTAAGAGTAGAATTTTTGTTGTATGAATTTTCTATAACTTTAGTCATTTTCTTTGTTTTTTGAGTTCTTATGCTTTTAAATATTCCTTCTACGAAAGCAAATAACAATACATATAATTATACTGAAATCGGTGTAAAAAATATCTCAATAAAAAATAAAATTAGAAATAAATGAGAAATTATATCAAATTATAATGTGGCAGCAAATGAACCGAAACGAAATAGTAACCAATGGGATACAACTACAATCGATTTTTTATTTTTTTTGTTTAAATATTATTCTTATAAATAATAACAATCTTATTTTAGAATATAATATTAAATAAAATAATTAATAAGAACATTAAATGAAACCGAAAATGGTTGTAAAAATAAAAGCAAACTTATTTTGTTATTTCATTTGTTTAAATATTGATTTATCATTTAAATAATAAGAACTTAGATTAAAAATATTATTAAATAAAACAATTGAAAAAAGGAGAGTTTGAAGTCTATGTATAATGTGTATAAAGTATGTATTAATGTAAATATTTAAATATTTATCTAATGATGTAAATTTACAAAAGTAAATCATCATAATTTTTGTTTTGGTTTTAAGAAAATTGAGAGAGAAAGAAAAATAAAAAGTTTAAGATTTTTTAGTTATATAATATTTAAAGTTATCACACACTAATAAAAAATAAAAATTGCATTAGCATTAAAAATTACAAATTAAGAAGTGAAATTCATTCATACCAAGAAAATATTATATATAAATGTTTGTATGTATATATATTTTAATATTCGAGAAAGTAAAATACAAACATTCTTTTGAATTAAAAACTAATACGAGGCTTACAAAATAAAAATTAGTAAATTAAACAAAGTAAATAAAATGGATCTCAATATAAGAGAAATATAATGCTACTCAACTTATGTAAGCACCAATGTTGTATGCATTAATTGGGTGAATAATGGTTTAACTTATAAAATAATTATAAACTATAATACATTAAAATTATAAAAATTAAGTTCAATCTTGGGTTAATCCATTCAATTAGGATATATAATATTATTGGTGCTCACGACGTGTTCATATAAGGTAATCAACTTATCATTTCTTCTCAATAAATAAATCATATATATACTATATTAATAATTTATGTTGTATATGTTCTCATACAACTTTATGAATTACATATTGAAAAAAGTATATTATTAGCTTATAAATAAAATATCAAACAAATATATCAATACAAAAATTCCCACGCATTGCGTGGGTGCAATACTAGTCTATATATATGTTGCGGGTACAATTATTCAGAAAATGGATCCCCGAGAACAATGAACGTGCTGAGTAGGAAATAGCATAACAATCATAAATAAAGGTTTACAAAGATTCTACAGATAAACAAACCGAGCACGAATTTGACTTGACTGGCTATTCTAAAGAACAACGAAAGTACAGTCTTTCTGCTTAAAAAAAAAAGAATATTGGGGTAGGTTTTTTTCTCTGTTCTCGTGTCCTTTTCATCCATGTACTGGGGGTATTTATAAGGGGGGCTACCGTCTAGGGTTTCCTCAGTTCTCTCTTGGCAGTTACAAAGTATCCCCGAGAGGGTCAAAATGGTCTGCCCACGTGGTGGTTGGGCTCTCCGATAACCCTGCAAGACTAGCTGTTATGCGCTTCGCCACCCTTTATGACCGTTAGGGTAGGTCGATATTTGCATATCGAGCTCCCTTTTTGGGAATCGGACTGCTTCTCTCCTTGGTCGAACTACTCTTTGTGGCGAGCTTCGTCCTAAATGGGCTGGACCGGCTCGCTCTTTGATGGGCCAGTGCGGTTGGCAACTTTCTTAGGTTTTTCGGATCCCTAATCGAGTTCTTTAATGGGCCGAATCCGGTTGGACTCCCAACAATAGCCCCTTTGGCTTGGCTGGTTATGTCCGTCATGACCTGTCAAGTCAAAAAATAGTGATCGAACTTGTATTTACGTGACTTATTTCCCAGATTTTGGCCCTTCGGACTACCTCAAGGGTGGTCCAGCTTTATTCGGGTGTTTGCGAACACCTCTCGGCTCGGAGGACCAGTTCCTCTATGGGGGTCCTCACCTGCGCAGCCCTGGGAGGCTGCTGCGGGCGCCGTCACCGCGGGCCTGAATCCGCGGTGTTAGTTTAGGCAGTTCGGGTTCTGCCTTGTTTTGATTTTTGGCCATTTGGTGAGCCCCAGCGAGCTTCACGGGTTCGTAATTAGGGGTCTTTTTGTTTGATACTAGATTCGTATCGGGGCACATGGCTCCTAATGATTGGTCTTAGGGCTCCTGTTACCCGTATTTTATCGACTTATGCAAAACTGTCTTTAGTCGAACTGTTTTTGGCGAACAACTTTTAGCGAGCTACTTTTAGCGAACTACTTTCGCGCAGTTGGGTTTGAATTTTGGGCGGCAAAAGTCGATGGAAGTTTGTGTAATTTCCGCAAAACCCGGGGTCGGTTTTGGGAAGTTGAGGGGGCACTGAGGTATAACCGTTGTTTGGGATATGTGCCTCCTCACTTTTCCCAATACTCGTTTGCCTCCTCCTTTCTTCTCTCTCACCGCGCGATTTCCGACGATCGATACTTCTGTCCAAATAGAGCTCCGGCGACCACGTTCTGCTAGTGGGTCCTCGATTAATCCTTAATTTGAAGGTAATGAACACCGTTTTATATACTGTTCCTCTTTAATTTTGCATGAGGCGTTGGGTCCAGGTGGTTCGCCTGCTTAGGGTTCATAGTTGTTTGTTGGAGAGTAGGGCTGATCATGGCTCTCTCCTCATCGTTTCTTTTCTTTTTAGGTTAATCTTTTTTCGAGATTTGTCTCTGTTTCTTTTGTGATGAGTTCGTCTGACTCTGACTCCCAAAACCGTGAGGATTCTCATCCAGCCGAGTCTGGTTCGACCCCACCCTTTACTCTGTTGCCGCCTCATGTTTTCAGGCCGTCCTACTTTACCGGCCCGAACTGGAGTATGTTGTTTCAGGGCCCGGAGCTGCCGGGGCCGAGTGGTGCGGGGATTTTGTCGAGCGAGGGTTCGGATTCGGACCCTCGTGACTGTCAGGTCTTGTCGGAGGCCTTTCAAGGATTGGAGCGGACCCAGGCCGGCGGCGAGGCGTCGGGCTCGAACAGGGACTTGATCATGGTGGCCCCTGCGGAGCCGAAAATAGTTGGCGAGTATGTTCTTCCATTCGACTGGAGGACTCACCGTGTTCTCGGGGCTGTATCCACAGTGACTCGGGAGATGATGAGGGCGCTCGCCATTTCAGTCCCGTGTAAGGGGGTGAAGTTCTCTGTGTCCCGCTCCTCCAACAGGTGTTTCGATCCACCGCCGCAGTTTGCGGCTTTCTACAAGGCGGCCATGGAGAATGGGGTGGGCCTTTCGGTCCACCCTTTCTTCACCGAGGTGCTCGGCTCCTATAACCTCTCCTCTTTCCAGCTATCTCCCAACGGGTGGTGCCACCTTGTGGGAGTGCTACTGGTATGGCTCAACCTACAGATGGGGCTTCCCACTGTTCAAGAGTGGCATCACATGTATCGGTTAAACCAGAGTTCCGATAAACATTACTACTATTTCAACCGATGGTTCGGCGGGAAGTCTACATTGATTAAGAAAGCCCCAACCAATTATTCGGGATGGTGTACGACATTCTTTTACTTGAAGTTGAACGAACGGGCCCCCGAGTTCCTTCGTCAGGGAGGGAACCCGAGCAGTGGGTCTATACTCTTAAACGATGATTCCTATGGCTCGTATCACATTGGATCTAACCCATCATCTGTTTTGCAGGTCCTCCCCGGACAATTCTTACGATTGAGGAGCAAGCCCGCGTTGATCGTGCCTACGATGTATCGGAAGAGGATCGTCATTGGCTGATCGTCAGGAACGGCCGGTCGGTCACCGCAGAGGCTATCTACGACAACAAACTCCGTGTCTTGCCCTTAATCAAAGAAATGACCCGCTCTCGCCGCCCTCAGGTGTCTGCGAAAAGGGTCGCGGAGGCCCTCCGTGAAAAGAAAAGGGCGCGGGACGAGGAAGAGGCTTGTCGCCGCGTGTTGAATCCTCCGAAGCGCCCGCATCCCACACTGATTTGCCTCCCCCTCCCCCGCTTAAGTTGACGGATCCAACGCCGACGAAGGTCGACGTTGTTTGCCCCAGACCAAACCCGAGGTTCCGCGGAGGGGTGATGGTCGCGATCAGGGGATGGACTCTGGGCATCCGGAGCGGAGGAGGCGTAGATCCAGGGAGCGCGAACCCCGACCGACCGAGCAGGGTCGGGATGTGGTGGTACTCACGGCCCCTCCGGACTCACGGGTGGATCCTTTCTTGGCCCGTGCGCGCAAGATCCTCCATGATCCTGGGACAGCTCCCCAGAAGGGCCTGGTTTTGGATTGCTTAGCACGTTATGAACTCCAGCAGCTTCAGGTGCGTGTTACGCATTATACTTACTAAGTGTTTTATGTTTGAACATCGTGTGTGATTGTAGAGGCTCACGTGGAGTTCGACTCGATCCAGCAAGAGCTCGCCGTCTTCCACCGGGACTGTGCTGACGAGATCTATTGGCTCCAAAAGGAGTCAGAATCTGTGAAGAAGCTGGTGGATAGCTTGAACGAGAAGCTGAATGCAGCTGACGATAGGGTTGCGCAGGCCGAGGAAAGGGCCGTCAAGGCCGAAAGCGAGGCGGAGGATTTTCGGCGAAAGGCTTCTCTGACTTAGGCCGATGTGGATCGTCTCGTGCAGGATCTAAAGGCCCGGGACGATCAACTCGTCTCTTATGACGCCCGGCTCAAGTCCCAGCAAGAGAGCTATCTGGCCAAGGTGCAGAAGTATGAGGACCGAATCGCTCGGCTACAGTCCGACGAGGACCTTGACTTTGGCGCACTTATCACCTCGCCCTTCTTCGCTGAGACCTACGAGGTACTTCGCAAATCTTTTCTTCATCTATTTCATAATTTTCCACCGATCCTCTCTAACCTCTCCGCAGACGCTCTCCAAACAGGTAGAAAGCGAGGTCCGGGGAAGGATAGCAGAGAAGTACCCGGACCTTGACTTAAGCGTCCTCGACGAGCCGGAGCCCGAGGAAGAGAAGGAGATGGTTGAGGGGCAGACAAAGGATTTGGAGCGGCCCGAGGCACATGAATCGGAGCGACAGAATGAGCAGCATGAATCGCTGCGGGACTCTAGCCACTCCGAGCGTCCTCTAATGTTGGATAATCCTGTCTTCGGCCCTGAGCCCGACCCGAATGCCGCCCGAGGCTCGACTCCTGACCCTAATGCCGCTGCCTGACTGCTTCGTCTGCTGGAGCTTTGATTTCTGTTTTTACTGTTTTTGCCAAACACTTTAATTTTTGTCTTGCTCTTGGATGCTTGTTTTCAATTTGCTTAAAATAGAATGGTCCTTATTGTTGAACATCAATTTTTGCTTGGTTGTTCTGCAAGGCAACTGTGGTAGCGTCGCCCCTCCGATGCTTAAGTTAGTACTTTGCTTGATAAAAATACAAATATAACCGTAGATTGGAGAAATTAGATAGGTTAGGAAACGTTATCTGGGGTATGTTCAAACTGGCCTTAGTGCTCCACCTCACTTTAATATGGTGCGGGTTCCTGCAGTACAGGCGTGAGGGGTTGGGCGATGCCTCGGCATCGCCCCTCCGACGCTCAAGTTAGTAGATATTCGAAGGGTTAATGTGAATGGAAATAATATGAAGATCTTAAAAGGTTTTGGGAGATGAGCGTATCTGGGAGACCGAGTTCGTCGATCTCGTTTCTTCAAAAATAATACTTCTTTAGATGCTTGACGTTCCAGCTATTTCCATTTTCCCTTCCATCGTGATCTTCTAGGTGGTAGGCGCCTCTACCTACAACTTTGGTAACTTTGTAGGGCCCTTCCCAGGTCGGTGCGAGCTTTCCTTGGCTTTTATCTTTTGTGTTCTGGAACACCCTTCTGAGCACCCATTCTCCCTCTCTGAAAGTCCGCATCTGAAGCTTCTTGTTAAAAAATCTTTCGACCTGCTTCCTTCTTTAAGCCATGTTGAGGAAGGCCTGGTCTCTTTGTTCATCGATCAACTCTAGATTTTTTAATAGCTTCTCGCAGTTCTCCAATTCTTGGCAAACTTCCACACATAGACTTCCAGCTCGAACTTCTGCCGGGATAACTGCTTCTTCCCCGTAGGCTAATGTGAATGGCAAACTTCCCGTTGAAGTTCTGGGAGTAGTTCGATATGCCCATAGGACTCCCGGAAGCTCTTCTACCCACTTCGATTTGTGGGTTTCGAGACTTTTCTTCATTGTGGCCATAATTGTCTTGTTTGTTGACTCAGCTTGTCCGTTCTCTTTGGGGTATCTTGGTGTGGAAAAGATCAGCTTGATGTTATACTGATCGCATAATTCTTTTCCTTTTCGTCCTGTGAACTGGGTTCCATTGTCCGTTCTGATTTCTTTTGGTATCCCGAACCTGCATAAAATGTGCGTCCACAGGAATTTGATCACCTCTTGTTCCCTTACATTGGCGAATGCCTCAACCTCGACCCACTTTGTGAAATAGTCAGTGGCCACGAGAATGTATTCTTTCTGACCAACTCCTTCGGGGAGCTTTCCCACTATATCCATCCCCCAAGCCATGAAGGGCCAAGCCGTGATCGTAGCGTGGAGTGGTTCTGCATGGCTTCGATTTGTCACTTTGAACCTTTGGCACGCCTCGTAGTTTCGCACATAGTTCTTCGCGTCCTTGCAGAGCGTAGGCCAATAGAATCCGGTAGATATAACTTTATGTGCTAGCGGTCAAGCTCCCTGGTGGCTTCCGCAGTCTCCTTCATGTATTTCTATGAGAACAACCTGTCCTGAGACAGGGTCGAGGCATCTGAGCAGCGGGCCTTCAATGGATCGCCGATATAGGTTATTTTCATAGATTGTGTACTTTGCTGCGGCTTTGGTTAGACGCAAGGCTTCGGTGCGTACCTCTGGTAAAAGGCCGTCCGTGAGGTATTTTCGGATCGGGTCGATCCATAACTCGCCGATTGATAAGTCCATAATTTCTGCAGCTCGTCGTGCTTCAGGCTCTTCTGCCCAGGTGATGGTGATGGGTCTACTCTGTCTGGTTTGTTTGGTGGAGGCTAGGTTCGCTAGTGCGTCGGCCTCCAAATTTTCTTCCCGTGCTACATGCTTAAGATCGCATTCGTCGAATGCCATGCGAGTTTCTCGTGCTAGGTTGCGATATCTTTGTAACTGAAGCTCTTTTACTTGATACTGGACCTCCATTTGTATTATTACTAGCTGGGAATCCCCGAGGATTTGTAGGCGATGAGCCCCAAGTTCTTTTGCGAGCTGCATTCCTCGGATTAGCGCTTTGTATTCCGCCTCATTGTTCGTGGCTTCGAAGTTTAGCCGAATGGGTCTTTCAAACACTTCCCCCCAGGGACTCCGCAGTTTGATGCCGGCTCCATTGTCGTGCATATTACTCGCCCCATCGACCTGAAGAATCCACGACTCCTTTACAGCCTCCCCTGTTTCTAGGAACGCGATCTCTCTTTCAGCGGCCAATTGAAGTTCAGTTGTAAATTCGGCCATGAAGTCTGCTAATACTTGTGACTTGATCATAGTGCGTGGTTCGAACTCCAAGCCGTAACCTCCAATTTCTACCGCCCATTTAAGCAGCCTGCCGGACAGGCTTGGCTTTAAAAATACGGTGCGCAAAGGGTAGGATGTCACTACCTTGATGGGGTGTGACTCAAAATATGGTCGTAACTTCCTCGATGCTGTGACTAGGGCGAGTGCGAGCTTCTCCAACGCAGTGTATCTTGTTTCAGCATCTAAGAGCGGCTTACTCGCGTAATGTACAGGATGTTGCTTTCCTGTGCTATCTCTGACCAAGACCGCTCCGAGCGCGTGTTCAGACACTGAAAGGTAAAGTAGTAATGTTTCGGCGTCTTCGGGTTTGAATAGCAGGGGCGGACTTGTCAGGTAGTCTTTTAGCTGTTCGAGCACTTTTGTGCACTCATCTGTCCATTTAAACTTCTTGCCCTTGCGGAGAACTTGGAAGAACTCATGTGTTCAGTCAGAGTATCTAGAGATGAATCGGCTTAGGGCCGCCAGCCTTCCCGTTAATTTCTACACCTCCTTTGGACTTTGCGGATGTGCGATGCCTTTTACGGCCGTTATCTGTGCGGTATCGGCTTCGATCCCTCGTCCAGTGACTATATGCCCTAGGAACTTCCCCGAGGCTACCCCGAAGGTGCACTTTGCAGGGTTTAGCTTTATCTGGTACTTGTTCAGGATCTCGAAGGCTTGTTTCAGATGGAGTACGTGTTCTCTTGAATCCTTTGACTTTACCAGCATGTCGTCTATGTATACCTCCATCGTCTTTCCTATGAGTGGCTCGAACATCTTATTTACGAGCCTTTGATACGTCGATCCTGCGTTTTTGAGTCCGAATGGCATAACTCTGTAGCAATAGATGCCTTTGCTTGTCATGAAAGCAGTCTTTTCTTAGTCCTCGGGGTGCATTAAGATTTGGTTGTATCCTGAGAATGCATCCATGAAGCTCAGCAAATCATGCCCGATGGTGGCGTTGACGATGCAGTCGATGTGCGGGAGGGGGTACGGATCTTTGGGACATGCTTTATTGAGATCCGTGTAGTCCACACACTCTATTCTTTCCATTCTTTTTCTTCACTACCACCACGTTGGCCAGCCATGTCGGGTATCTCACCTCTCTTACGGATCCGATATCCAGCAACTTCTGGATCTCTTCGTTGATTGCTTCGTTCTTCTCTGCTGGAAATTTCCTTCTTCTTTGCTGCACCGGTTTATGGCCGGGATCGACCTGCAGTCGATGAGTCATTATTTTGGGGTCGATTCCTACCATATCCTTGTGAGACCATGCAAACACAGACTTCTCCACGGTGAGGAATTTGATTAGTTGCGTACGAATTTCCGGGTCCAGGCCAACACCTATATTTGTTTTTCTTTCTGGATCACTTGGATCGATCTCAACTTCTTCAGTTTCTTCGGACTCCCCGGCTAGGAGCAGTGGTTCGCTCCTGGCGAAGTGCTGCTGGGTGCACACGGCCTTGAAGCTTGCGTAATAACATTCTCTGGCAGCATTCTGTTTGCCTTGGATCATGCATACTCCCTTGGTCGTCGGGAACTTCACCACTTGGTGGAATGTCGAGGGCACAGCTTTCAGTTGATGTAGCCATGGTCGCCCCAACAGGGCATTGTAGGCGCTAGGGGCATCTATGACCATGAACGATACGTCATGGTGCGTTCCGCTGCAGTACGTTGGTAGCACTACGGTTCCGATCGTCATCTGCATGCCGCCATTGAACCCGATCAACGGGGACTTGGTGTGAACTATCTTGTCTTCAGGGATCTTCATCTCTTTGAGCGCGTGCATGAATAGGATGTTCACAGAACTTCCGTTATCGACCAAGATCCTCTTTACGAGGCAGTTCGAAATTAGCATTAATATGACTAGGGAATCATCATGGGGATGGCTCAAGCCCAGTGCTTCATTGCTCGTGAATTCAATCGGTGCGTGCCCTGGATTTCTGCATGGGGCTACGAACTCTTCCCGTGTTTGCCGTCTGGCTTTTTTGGCGGCAGACCTTGTGACCCCACTGATCTCCGATTCCCCGGTTATGCAGTTGATGGTTCGAACTGGTATCGGAGACTTGGGTGTGTCCGTCTTTGAGGACCCTGACTCATCGACCCGCTTTTCACGATTCCATGTCCTCTTTCCACGGTCCGATAGATATTCAGACAAAAATTCTTTCTTCAGTAGCTCGACCACCTCAAGTCATAGGGCTCGGCAGTCCGCGGTATTGTGGCCATGATTGTTGTAAAATTCACAAAATTTCTGTACATCTCGTGAGGCCGGATCTGCCTTCATCTTCTGGAGCCACCTCACTTTCTCCGGCATTCTTTGGAGCACGTTCTGAACGAGGTCAGCAGGTTCGATTGATAGTGTGTACTCCGAAATGTTGGATCTGAGGTTGTTAACCTGCAGTGGCTTGCTATAAGGGTGCAGCCTGGGAGGACGCCTGTCCCTTTGCTCGCGTTGATTCTCATCGTGCGGGTTGGGTCTTCTGCTGCTGCGGCGCGCTCGCCGATAGGGCTCATCCTCCTCCTATTTGATAAGCGCCCAGGCTCTATTCAGGGCATCATCCATCGTCTGGCAGGGGTAGATGGATAGCTCTCGGTATAGGTCGAAATCCACATCGAGGCCCTTTGTGAAAGCTCGTACAGCAGTGCTGTTGGGACAGTTAGGCACTGCCATCATCTCTTTGTTGAAGCGCGACAGGTATGCCCTCAAAGGCTCGCCTGGTCTTTGGATCACCGCGTAGAGGTCGTCTGGGTGCTTATCGAGGCACCTGTTGCTCGAATACTGTCGCAGAAATAGCTGATGCAACTCTGCGAACGTCGAGATCGAGCTTTGGGGCAGGTTGATGAACAACTGAAGAGCGGGCCCCGTCAAGCTCGAGCCAAAGCTCTTACACATGCAGGCTTCCATCTGGGCACCTGGAATCGCGAGTGCTATCATTTTTTGCCGGTACACGGCGATGTGGTTCTCTAGATCTGAGGTCCCATCGTAGAGGACGAAGCTAGGCGGGGTGAATCTAGACGACAATTCCGCCCCAACAATCTCTTGGGAGAAAGGGGATTATGCATAACTCTCACGTGGTATCGTCTTTTCTGGCGGGGGAAGTCCGGGGACTTTGGCAAGCAATAACTCAAAGTACTTGATTCTCTGTTCGAACCGCCGTTCGATTTGTTGGATGGCTTGCACATCGGGTTGGCCCAACTGGCCGACCTGATTCCTGCGATCTAGGGGATCTCTTGGGGTCCTTCCGTCGTATGACCTTTCAGTCCGATCGAAGTCGTCTTCCAAGTTTCGCGCGACCTCCTTGGTATTTCTCCCAGTGCTCTTGGGCTCTTCGACGATAGGTCGCGTACTGCTTGCCTGCAGTTGCAGCCGCCGATTCTCCCTCTCGAGGAGTTCGTTTTTCCTTGCCATATCTTCCATTCTGGCCCCCATCATCTCTATCATCCCCTTCGCGCTTTGCACTTGTGTTACCAGCCTCGAAACATGGGGATCTTCCAAAATGTTCGTCGGCGGCAGCAAGAAAGCTAGTTCCCCCAAGGGAGTAGCGTTGAATTCTCTCATCGGATCATTCACCGTTTCCCCCGCACTAGGTGGAGCCGGGGTCCTACTGCCGATCACGACGGCTCGCCCTCGGCCTGCTCCAGGATTGGAATCTCTGCTTCAACCTTCCGTCGGAGCGGTCTTCTGGTTGTCAGCTTTGACAGCGTGAGGTTTGCCTGGATCGTCGGCCATTCCCTGCAAAGAGGAAACAAAATTCGTTCTCGAGGCCCCACGGTGGGCGCCTAATTGTTGCGGGTACAATTATTCAGAAAATGGATCCCCGAGAACAATGAACATGCCGAGTAGGAAATAGCGTAACAATCATAAATAAAGGTTTACAGAGATTCTATAGATAAACAAACCGAGCACGAATTTGACTTGACTGGCTATTCTAGAGAACAACGAAAGTACAGTCTTTCTGCTTCAAAAGAAAATAATATTGGGATAGTTTTTTTCTCTCTCTCCTCGTGTCCTTTTCGTCCATGTACTGGGGGTATTTATAAGGGGGGCTACCGTCTAGGGTTTCCGTAGTTTTCTCTTGGCAGTTACGAAGTGTCCCCGAGAGGGTCGAAATGGTCTGCCCACGTGGTGGTTGGGCTCTCCGATAACTCTGCAAGACTAGCTGTTATGCGCTTCGCCACCCTTTACGACCGTTAGGGTAGGTCGATATTTGCATATCGAGCTCCCTTTTTGGGAATCGGACTGCTTCTCTCCTTGGTCGAACTACTCTTCGTGGCTAGCTTCGTCCTAAATGGGCTGGACCGACTTGCTCTTTGATGGGCCAGTGCGGTTGGCAACTTTCTAAGGTTTTTCGGATCCCAAATCGAGTTCTTTAATGGGCCGAATTCGGTCGGACTACCAACAATCTATATATATATTAAAACAATACCAGAAACATTATATGGAAATTTTAGTTGAATTAATTGTTCATTAATTGAACTAAAAGTTCATCAATTTATAAGTGAAACATTCTATAATAATACACAAATAATTTAAAATTAAATTATGATATATTTGGTAATAATTGACTCACTAAGAAAATGCAATTAATATTAAGATTTTTTTTCATATAAATACATGGATGTGCATTTCAAATTCTTATATATTTAATTTTAAAATATATAATTGGAGAGTATTTTATTTAATTACTAAATAAAGGTCTAAATGTATTGTAATAGATATCTCCAAGACTCCAAATCTTTTAGTTTATTTTCAATGTTATGATTAGATTTTTTTTCATTTGATTTTTTTAATTAAATATGTATCAAATATAATAAAAATCAATTAGTAGAATATATTTATCAATCAAGGAAATAATATTGTATTTACCAAAAGTAATTATACAAAATATAAAGAATCAAATCTCTGCAATTAATAGTGTACAAAAGAATTTCATTCTATATTTACATTATGCAAATTATGGAAAGAAATAATAATATCAATCAATGGTTGATATTGTGTTAATTTTAATTGATTAATTAAGCAATTAATAATGGACAAAAGAATTTCATACTACATTCTCATTATACAAATTATGGAAAGAAATAATTGATATGATTTGCCTGATATTGTATTGATTTTAATTGACTAATTAATTTTAAATTGTATTATTGGATGTGTAAAAATATTGGACATATTGAATCTCATAACTCATATTTTTTTCGTTTATGAAACGTTAATGAAGAATCATGAGAGAAATCGAGGGGTTTCCTAAGTCGAGATTGCCTTCATTGGGGCTTACTGATGGGAATTAATTGGTGGGCGCTGCCATTGGAACTCGAGAGTCAGACAAGTAGAGATTGTAGTACTTAGTGAAGACAGAATTGAATGTGGTGATTTTGAATAGTTCTTAGCGTTATTTCATGTATCAAATCGAGATGATTAAGCATATCAAGAAGATGTATTCGAGTTTTATTTGATTGGTGGTAATGTATTGATCGCTTACCATACTCAAAACTTGATTCAGGCAAGACTGTATGAGTTGAGAGTTGGAATGTGATTAAATTTTTATATGCATGTGCATAATAATTTATTATTTTCTTCAACTATTTATTCTAACGGAATTTTATCATTTTTTTCTTCACCAATTTAGTTTTGTTGTGTTCTATGTAATGAAATTAAATATCGTTTGCAATGTTCTTTGTTTTGCTAATTTTATTGTACTGAAATGTATTTTTAATTGGTTTTTGTTATTTAGTCATTTGATATTGATGTAGACCACTATTTCCTCTTCATATTAATATATACAGTTTTTTTACAGTTTTAATTTCAATATCATTATTATTTATTGATGTGTTTGATCACAAATAAATTTTTTTTATCATTTCATTCACTATTATGTGTATTTTAGTTGTTTGCTCCATCGTTCATGTTCTTACTAACTTTTTGTCATAATTTATTTAATATATATTTTTATTCAATTAAAACGTACAATATATGCTTCATCTACTTTTTATTTTTATTTATAATCTACCAATCTATTTAAAATTTATATTTATCAAATAAAATATGATAAATATTCCATATACAAAATTGATATGAATAACTAACTTAAGGTTACAATCACAAATCGGTCTCATATTTAATAAATTCACTCTAATAAATTCTCATGAACTAACATAAAAGTCAATTAAAGAATCTCTTAAAAGATGTAATGGGAGGTGATAGATAACTTAGTAAATTAAATAAAGAGATAAAATAATTCCAACTTAGAATGAAAAATATAAATTTCGATCTTACATATTGAGTTTAAATATTTAATAAAAAGAGTTCTAAATAAATCAAGTTTAATTGAGTAGCTTCAAATTTAAAATCTCGAAATTAATTCAAATTAAATGAATTCATGAAGTAGACCGTAATATTTTGAATGAAAAATAGATTTACAAGTTCTATAATTTATTTAACAATCAAATCAATGTATTTTAATCAATTAAATCCTTAAAGATAATTTCATATTATAGATGATAAAATTTTTAAAATGACATGAGTTTTGCTTTTTTTTAGAATTTCTCAATTTTTTGAAAATATAACAAAAGAAAAATGAAAAATTAATATTAGTAATATATTTCAATATGATCAATATTATGTGTTTGAGCCGGCCACAAGAAGATGTTTGGACCGATACGTTTGGCGGGCTCCTTGGGCTACGTCAGTTGATTGGGGTGCTAGGCTTTAACTTCAACATACACTATTCAACTTATATTAAATTTTTTTTTTTTTGAATAGGATTATATGTATTAAACTCACACACCCAGATGTTCCCGAAAAAGCTCGAATCCTCTTGGTCCAGGCAAGGTGTTTTCACCACTATATTAATTTATGTTATATATATGTTATCATACAATTTTATGTTTTACATAGTAAAAAAAAATCATATTGTTTTTTTATAAATTAAATATCAAAATAATATTATTTTAACAAAAATAATTAAATTTCACACGCCTCGCGTGGGTGCAATACTAGTATATATTAAAACAATAACGGAGACAATTTATAGAAATTTTCAGTTACATTAATTGTTCATTAATTTATCTACTAAGTTCATTAATTATTGTGCAATATATTCTATAATTATTTCACTATGATTTGAGTATTTTTCAAAAAGAGAAACTTTAATCTATATATGTTTGGAAAATATATAGAAATAAATTAAATTAGTTTTTGTTAATTACTAATTCAACATAATTAATATATATTTTAAAGAAATATTGTGTAATACATTATATAATTATTTTTATATTGATTGAATTTATTTGTTGTCATTTCCTCATAATTTTCGCAATAATTGAAAAAATATTATAATTGGTCAAGAAACACAATAAACAAAATATTAGTATATTCTCCGATATTATTAATTTTAAAATTTGTAAAAATTTTGAATAATTTATTACATTAAAAGAAAAATAGGTTGATAGCAATAGCATAATTTTTGTTTAGCTTGATTTATTAGTCATTATCGGTAAAATTTAATTAAAATTATTTCAATTTCACATTTTAAAATTTTTGTTGTGTGACATCTCAAAAAGTATTTTATTCTTAATTTAATTTAATATATTTATAATAATATTAGGAGTACATCAATTACATTTTAGAATTAAACAATATATTTTAGGGAAAAATGTATAAATCAATTAAATATATTTTTCCTTAATTTATCATTTTCCTAGAATTAATTTATATATTTTAGGGAAATGTGTATAAATCAATTAGATTGATTTTACTTTAATTATTAATTCCCTTTATACAAATAAATATAATTAGAATCCCATATTATAAGGAAATTAGGGATGCACAAATTAAATTATAGAATCAATTTATATATTTTAGGGAAATAAGTAAAAATTAATTAAATTGATTTTTCTTTGATTATGATTCCCCTATAATTGATGATATATTAACGGAAATATGTATAAATTAATGAATTCATTTTAAGGATTTATTCTTGCACATTAACCATTTTATGGAAATGATTCAAACATGACAATAAATCAAAACAAATGTAACTATGATTTTTTATTTTTATGAATCCTTAAATCATGAAAAATATAATTAATATTTGGACTCTCTATTCACTCTATAAATATGAGTGTCTTATCACAATCTCATCAATTCTCTATATCATCTAAAAAAAATAAAAATAAAAATTACGCTTCTTTGTTTAGTTTAGTCTTTTTTTCTTTTGATTATTGTAGATCATATCATTTGGATTTATGTAATGAGTCGAGTACTTTATAAGGAATTCTTTTGATTATTGTAGATCATATTATTTAAATTTATGTAATGAGTCGGGTATTTTGTAAGGATGAAGACAAAAATAAGAATGTATATTTGCTCGAAGTTTCACATATATTTGTAAGATCAACACATCAATCATAATTTATATGATTCATCGTGTATTTTTTTCTTATTACGGAAAATAACTTTGTTATATAAACTCTCCATACTTCAATAATTTTCATTTGTTTTTAGAATTTTTATGAAACTTTCAATCCATATAATATAGTTAAATTAATTTAATGATTCTGTTACAAAGCAAATATCAGTTTCATATATTATCACATTAAAATCAGTATAAAAAAAATATTTCAATAAATAAAAATAATAAAATATTTATGATCAAATGAACTGAAGCAAATAGCATTAGCAACCAAATGCAATAAATATTTTTATTTATTAAATTATTATTTTTTAAATAGTAACGATAATAAGAATAATGAATGAAACCGAAAAATAGTTGTAAAATTAATAACAATCTTATTTTGTCATTTCATTTATCTATATATTAATTTTATTAATCATTAAAATAATAAATAACCAAATTAAACTATTATTAAATATAATTCTATATATAAAAAAATATTGAGTTACATTAATTAGTTATTAATTGATTTATTTAATACAATTATTATGGAAACAATTACATAACAATCTACAAAATTCCTATATATATATATATATAATTATTTAATTTTTTAAAATATGTTATATTACGTTTATAAATACGGGATGCATGCATTATTTATATTTTAAAAAATTGGATGTATTAATTATTACCTATTTAAATTGTGTACTAAAATTCACTAAATATCTAAGACTTGATATGCCTATAATTTAGTTTTCATTTCAAACTTAATCAAGTTCTAATTATGGTTCTTTCTAATGTATGATGTATCTATATATTCGGAGAAAATTAATTTAAAAATCTTTTTTTAGAAAAAAAAACTGGGGTTACTTTAAATAAGAAGTATTTAATTCATTTTTAAGAAATTTAAGTTCATTTGCTATGTGTAATTCTACTAAGATCATTAGTTTTAAATATCAAGTAGGATATAACAATTGATTTGGTCAATAATTATCCAAACTAAAAATAAATTTGATACTATAAATCAATGATTAATGCATAATTTTACAAATTAAGTAAGTAAAATGTATTAAATGGATTATTTTATAAGTGTGAAATTAATAAGAGGACAAGGGAGAAGAAGGAAATAAATTAAGAGTCACATTATATTAAGTGGAGAATAATAAAATGGATGAAGTTAAAAATAATAGAATTAAAATTTAAATTGATGTTATGGTAGTTAACGAAGAAAAAATGACATTCACTCTGTGACACAAATGGTGAAGTATTGTGACGGAAAAATATGAATTCAAAACATATGAAAATAATAAATATTTAAATAAATTGCAATGAAATATGATTAATAATTATCTAAACAATATTACGTGAAGACCAATGTAGTTGAGATGATTGGTTATCATTAATGGTGTCTATCAAGAATAAAAACCAACACCATTTTATTATATTTTTGTTTGAAAGATTGATTGTAAATTCAACACATCAGAGTGTAGCAAATTAAGTCCCACATCAAGCAATTTGTGATACATATTTAATATATAAAAAGCATGTAACATGTATTAATGCACGTAGTTAATTAACTATCTAAAGATGTATCAAACAATTTGAAATATGAGTTATTGTAGTTATTTTGGTTTTCAAAGAAAAGGGGATAAAAAGATAAGTGAGTTGAAGGTTTAAAATTTTCGAGAAATGAAGTATTGAAAGTTATCACATATTAACATTATAAATTATAAATTTAAACTCATTCACATCAAGAAAATAATATATAAATGTTATTTTGAATTAGAAACTAATGGTGCTAATAAAATGAAATTTGACAAATCGATCAAAGTTAATAAACTTAATGTCAATTTAATATCACACATGTAAATTACAATACTCATTTTGGCTATTACGTGTGACAAAAATTATCATTTTTATAAACACAAACAAGAATTATACACGGTAAGATTAATTTGTCATTTTCAGCAGTACTTAAAAAAAAGATTAAATTATTAAATCTAAAATGATTTAGTGCGACCCAAGTGAGATTTGTGTGAGACTAAAGTGACACCTGGATGAGATTGTGGTGAAACTTAGGTGAGACGATTTTAAAAATAAAATACATAAATATTTTTTAAAGGTAATGATTTCAAATTCACAACAAAAATTATTATTTTGAAATTACTCTTAAACACATTGCCATGCAAGAAAAATGTACCATTATATAATTTTTAATGTGTTTGTCAAATTGGATATTTTTGTAATGTATTTAAAAATGAATACTTTTAAAGTTAATCCTTTTCAAAATTTATATTATTTGTATATAAATAGAACAATATATAATATTGGGGCATGCCCCTGTGCTACTGTAAAGTTACGGTATGTACACGGTTTATATTTATATATATTTTTGTATTAAATACAAATAATTATAATTTCCACGCATCGCGTGGGTGCCATACTAGTCTATATCTATATATATATTAAAGTAAAGCCGGAGACAAAATATGGTAAGTTTAAGTTGTATTAATTAATCATTAAATAACTGATTAGTTCCTTAATTAATAATTAAGTGGAACATTCTATAATTATAGATAACAAATATATACTTCTTTTTTTCATTTTCATTTATAATTGAATCTATAATTGATATTTATAATTAATATATAGCAAGTTTATATATTAGTGAATTTTCAATTAATGATAGATCAAATCTCAATAAAAATGAATTAGTAGATTATATTTATTAGTTTAGAAAATAATATTTATGTACAAATTGTTTACTTTTTTCTTTCAATAAAATATTTTATTTTATTATTTTAAAATAAATTATATTCTAATACATACTTAATAATTATGTTTGGGTAAATAATATTTATTTTATTATAAGTCAGTGTTTATTTGTTGAATGGATATCAATTCAAAATTAGATTATGATATTCATGGAAAAAAAACTTGAATTATGATTGAGTTTAGAATATATGGTGATACTAATCATTAATGTCAATTATTTATTTAATGAAATTTTATTTTAACTGATCTAATATATTTGATACAATTATAATTTAAAAAATAATACTGTAAAAAAAGAAATCTAAGCATGTAAATAAAAGGTTTTGTATTCCTTGAAATGAAAGTGCATGTTTCATTTTATTTTGCAAAATATGAAAATTTGATCCAATTTCATGTTATTCCTTTTGATGTGGAATTTTTAAAATAAATATGAGGAAATAAGGAAGCTAATATGTTGTATTATTCTTATTTCTTTAAATTTTGAAAATTCATATATGATGAAATCAAGTATATTTCATTTTATTAATATACATTATATTTAAATATACACATTATGGTACATCATTTGTTTTCCAAGAAAAGTGAGCATAGAAAAAGTTTTTCATTTATTTAGATTTAATTGCTAAAAAAGAATTAGGTTAGTTATGCTGAATACTATAATTAAACAAGCTAATTAAATTATTGATACTTAATTTTTTACCTAATTTTCAATTAATTATATAAATATAACTCTTGAAATATTAATGAGATTAATAGTTTCTAATCATGGCCAAAATAATTAAACTCTACATCTGTCATTATATTGACACTATATGAACTAGTTTGACTCCCGTACATTACTTTTAATAATTTATTATACAAAACATATAGATTATTATTTATTATACTAAATACTAATATGGTAAAAAAATATAAAACTTGTTAATACATGAAAAATTATAGTTATTCTTACTTGAGGTTTAATATAATATTACATGTACAAATATATTGGAAAAAGTCATATTAATTTCAAATTGTGGAATATTAAACTATTATTAGTGGTGAATGCTTGCACATACCTCTCATTTGTTTTTCTTATTTTTAATTTATCACAGAAGTATTTTTAGAAAGAAGAAATCAAACACAAAATGTACCCTCAATCCACTTTTTATTAATATTACAACTTCAATTAGTCATAATATATCTAAATCTGGAAATTAAAGTGATGATTAGAATAATGTCTTCAAAGAATATTTTTTTATATAAAAATATCTAACTAAAATTTTGTTCTTCATTAATTTTAAAATAATATTATATAAATATATATAGGCTATATGTCACAACCTCAACTTGCATTCTTAATTTTTAAATTTTAAACATACTACCAACATTTTTATGTATACTCTACAATAAATTTTATATTGATGTATTAGTGTAGTAGTTCGATGTGTAATATTTGCATATTCTAATTTAGTATATTAAAACAAATAATCTCCGTTCTATATTTATTAGTTTAAAATTAAAGTATATAAAATATGCAAGTGTAAAAATATGAATGTGTAATTGGGTGGATCCAAATTCAATTAAAAATTTTAAAAGGAAAAACTTTAATAGCATAGTAGGTTAAAATTTCATCACGTCTCTTTCTTTCATATACACACATTTAGATGTTGCATTTTACTTTTCTCATTTTTTATCGCTCTCATTAATATTAATACTATTAAATATTTATATATAAGATATATAGAGTTATTTTAAATATTAGACATACCGCAATAACTCGATATAATTGAGTTTGAGGTTTAAGTTCTCAATTGATATTGATCTTAAGCTTGAACTTGAACTTGAGATCTTATTTTAATTTTTATTTATTTATTTATTTACGTCTATATTTATAGCATATCATCTCTACTCTTTATCACAACACAACATACTTTATCTTTATGTAAGTCATTTTTTTTTATGAACATGCTCATTTAATGAAAATGAGAATTTTTGTTTTTAGCCATATAGATAAAAATATATAATTAATAACTAATATTCAATATTATGAAGGCCATATTATGTCCAATTCGTGTCTAAATTAATGGTTAATATAAATCATTAATTAATTTATTTTCAAACTATAGAAAATATTAAAGTAAATTATACTTAGATTTCAAACACTTCATACACCTATCTATATCGCATCTTTACCTTATAATAACTATACAAATTAAATGACTACCTGTAAAAAAAATACAAATTATACGATAAAACTACTGAAAAGAAAAAACTATTGATATGTTGATGGCAAAAAAGAAAAATGATATGAATCTTCCATTTGAGACCTATTTATACTAATATGATAGTAAAAACACATTATTACCATCCCACTAATTATGCTTTGTTTATAGTAAAAACACATTATTATAGGCGTTACATTTTATAATTATAGTATTTTTGTTTATAGAATTAATTCAATTAATTAAGCGAATTAAGTATAGATAGATATATATAGATTAGGTTGATACAAAAAATCATTTCTATAATACAATTTTTTGCCATATTATATTAATTGTATCAATTTCTTTCCATAATATACCGCAAGTATTTTAGGAAGCCTTGTTTAGGCGGAAAGAAATATGCATTGGGGTTCTGCTTTTAGGTATAGTATAGATACCGTATACTATCACTTATAAAAAAAATTATATAATAGCATTTAACAAATTAATAAAAATAAATAAAATGGGTGTCAATATAATATCACTTATTCATAGAGGCGGAGACAACATAGGGTTGGGGCGGCTGTCCCACGAGCTAAAAACTTTTTTTAGTTATATTTTTTGAAAAAATTATAAGACACATCCCACAAGATGTAGTCAAACCTCTACTATCTTTTGAATCTGTATTCATCCATTTATTTAAAAAAATTATTACAATAATTTAAACACTCACACTTTACATGTCCCCATGGAAACTCGAACCTATGACCAAGAGGTCATAGGTAGAGTGCTTTTAACACTGTACCCCGAACAAGGGATTATTCATCCCTTTATATACATGTTATATATTCCCTCCGTCCCGGTTGATTAGTCCCCTTGAGATTTGACACAATAACCAATGTGAGTAGAGATAGAGAAAATGAGTATTTTATTAGTGAGTGGAGATTAACTTTCCATTTTAGGTAAAGGGACAATTAAATGGGACAAACGAAAAAGGAAAGAGGGGACTAATGAAGTGGGACGGATGGAGTATATAATAGATTACTTTATATTGTATGTCAAATTAATAGTTAATACATTTTTAAAATTAATATTATTTTTTAAAAATAAAATATTAAATGAATATTATCTTAATACAAATAATTAATGATCCCACGCATCGCGTGAGAAGCAATACTAATATATATTAAAACAAAATTACAAACAATATATGGAAATATTCAATTGCATTAATTGTTCATTAATTTAACTGAGTTCATTAAATATTGTGTGAAAAGTTTCTATACTTATTTTCTTATAATATGGGTGAAAATACAATCAACATTCAAGAATTGGGAAATAAGTATCAAATGAAATTATATTATAATATGAGTTATAATTGAATTAAGATGATATAATAATATATCTAATACTTGGAATAGTTTTATATATAGTAAATGAATGTATTTACGTAAATATTGATATAATTAATATGTAAAACTTAAGTATTTGATATATAACAAATATTTTGTTAAAAATATGCAAAATGTAAATAAAATCACCTAAATTTTTGCTGACAATATATAAAAGTTAAATATGTACAAATAAGTGAAAAAATGAAATTTAAATTACATTGCTATTCAATATACATAAATATATTTATATACATATAAAGTATTTATATATTCAACTTTAAAAATATTCAATCTAATTTTTTTAAAAAATATTTTAAAATAGATAAGAAAATTATATTTTTAAGCTGTGATGATATGTCCAATCGTTCATTTTTATAGTTTAATAAAATTGTTTCCTTTTAAAATATTAAATGTACATAACTATAGTTACTCTAATTAGTATCAATTTTGATCATATTTCCCATTTTCTTAACAATCATGAAAGATCTTAAAATAATAAATTTATAGGGAAAACTTGGTATTCTATCCCAAAGTTTTCACTTTCTCGGAATTCTATCCCAAGATATTTCCATCAGGTTATTCTATCCTATATTTTAATTATTTTCCTGAATTCTATCCTAATAAGTTTTTATCCGTTAATTCTAACCCAATCAATTTTTATCCGGTAATTCTATCATATATTTTTATTATATCAGTTAATTTTATCCCGAATAGTTAATGGAGTTCAAATATTGTTGACTCAATCGCTTTCTTTCATGTGATTGTCGACATGCCATCCACATAGATATTTTTTAGGATTTTCCATTTTAAAATATTCAATATGGTTGTCGATGTTATTTATTTTATTTTGTCTACGTGCAATATTCTAATTGGAAAATTTAAAAAAATATAAATAAATATCTACGTGGATGACATGTCGACAATCACATTGAATTTTTTCATAAATAAAAACTTTATTTTTTTAAAAAAATCCAATTAAAATATTACACGTAGATAAAATAAAATAAATAAGGTCGACAACCACATTGAATTTTTAAAAATTGAAAAAATCTAAAACATATTAATAAATATCTACGTGGCTAACATGTCGATAATCACATGAAATAAAACAATCGAGTCAACAATTTTTTAACCCCGTTAACTATTCAGGATAAAATTTATAGATAGAATAAAAATATAGAACATAATTACCGGATAAAAATTATTGGGATAGAATTCGGGCAAAGAATAAAAATATAGGATAAAATTACATGATGAAATTTTTTTGGGATAGAATTAGAGAAAAGAATCAAAATATAGGATAGAATTACCAGATGTAAATTTTTTGGGATATAATTTCAAGAAAGTAAATATTTTGGGATATAATACCCAGTTTCTCTAAATTTATGTATACATAAAAAGAAAAATAAATTGAATGCAATTCATTAATTTGTTTCCTTTCATATATAAATCAGAATCATAAATTTTAATTATATTAAATATTGACCATAAATATAGGAATTCATTAATTTGTTTCCTTTCATATATAAATCAAAATCATAAATCTTAAATTATATTAAATATTGACCATAAATGTAGGAATTGATTGAGTTGCTCTTTATTTTATGATATCTATAAAGACCCTTCAATCAAATGCTAAATCACACAAACTATTCTCGCATAGCATGAGCTTGAAATTATTCTCGGATCAAAATTTTGGTTATTTTTTTTTTTGGTGATTACATATTAGTTTAGGGAATACTTATTACAAAACAAGAGATTTCCTCTATCAGCAGTTGTGGGGAAGATATTATCCAATCAAGATATGTGGTGTTGAGGAAGATTTCATTTATATGTATTATATTGGTAGTTTTGTGTTTTACAGAAAGATATAATCAAATTCTTATTTGCATTTTATTTTTTAATATGTATGTTATCATTGTATTACTATCAGTACACAAATTATTTACGTATTGCAAGGATACAATGTAACGCCCCCTGTTCGCCTTCCCAAACTTAGGGTGCGCTACAGTGGGTTGGGTGATTTAAACAGCGGAAGGTTGAGATATTCAAACGGAAACAAGGGTTCACGCCCAATCGGTTCAACATACGTAATTGAAATAACGGTGTCTGTAACGAGGCAAACAAACCTCGCTGCCATAGTGTACGAATGATAACGATAAACAAAGAGTTTGGTTTCTCAGACAATTATTCCAAACTGGGAAGGAAAATAAATTCAGAGTTTCATGCAGCGGAGAGTTACGCAGTGGAGACATGCATATGAAGATGCATGTCTCAGGATCAAGTTCTTATTGGGATAATCCTGTCCTCGACACCGCTGCATCCGCATCACTGCCACTAACCTGCACATTTTAGAAATAATGCACAGGGGCTGAGTACAACGTACCCCGTGAGGACATGACCCAAAAACAAATGATACCTGATTAAATATGAATGCTATGCCACACACAAATAAACCACGGGGTTTTAAAAAAACATTTGCCAGTGTTTTATTTCAAAACATTTTTGCACTGTACAGTTTTTTCTCACGAAGAAGACATATCTGTTTTAACTTTGTGTGACCGGAAGTTGGCCGACTTCCAAGTCACGATGAGCAGTTGGAAATGGCGAACCATTCGGCCCACTGTCACCATTTAGTGCACTGGTCTCAGAACTCACCGCATTGAGACCCGATCAATTTAGGACACAGACTGTGTCTCTCCTTATCACTCCGAAGGTATCAATACTCCATTGAGTGACCAAGTCTGAGCTTGACTTAAGACAACAGAGGATCAATGCCCCTAGAGTTTAAGAGTCGTAGCTCAGGGTTCTTTCGGAACCTGGTTCAGTTCTCGTTAAACCCAATCTCCCTGGTCAACTCGGTTGACCAGAGGAACAGATATGAATTCTAAAAAATTTTGGCATAGACGACCAGAGGAACAGATATGAATTCTAAAAAATTTTGGCATAGACAATCAGTTTTAAATCAAATCAATTTGCATGCTTTCCAAAAGTAGGGCTTATAGCCCAAAATCAAGTGAAAATAGGTACAAAATCGTCCCCACCTCAAATGCTTACAGATACGGCGCAAGTAAGTTGATTTGTGATTGAAAAGCTCTCCGGTTACCCTGTGTTTCATTCAATTGACAACACAGGAGAATACAACAAATTAGGTAGATTATCTACGTAGTATAAATCAGCGCCCCAACTGATATCTTCGCAGAATTCAGGTTCTAAGGCAAACTAACTTTACGACGAGACAAACATAATCCTAGCTACCCAACATGCATTGCCCGTACAGTCGGACAGGCATGAACTTACCCAAATTCCCTCATCTCAGAAAACAATCCATGGTTAAATGATCAACCAATTCAGAGTTTGAAAATGGATTAAGCACTTCAATACGTAATAGAACTTGCATGATTTATTATAGTCAATTCCCAACGTCCGAAATCAGTTCAATTTGCACATATTCAAACATTAATAGCCTCAGAACTGATATAAATAGTCATGCGTCGAAAATAAATCGAATCGGATCGAAAATGGGCGAAGAAAACACAAAAGCAGGACACAGCCGTGGCCCTGTCGATCGACGACGGCTCCGTCAATCGACGGCGGGGCCCCATCGATCGACGGTGGCCAACAGCAGCTGCCGCGAGTGTGCGACGCGGCTGTTTTTCTCCAGCCATTTCCGGCCGTCTCCGGCCAAACCAGAGAATCCCGACGCACCCCCACCCTCTATACAACCCTAGGAACTAAATGAGATGCAACACAACCCACGAAATAATGAAAACGAGCAGCTGCAGCAGGTGAAGAAAAAGGAAGGAAACCCTACCTTTCTTGGACGTTGCAGGCAATTTTTCCGGCGATCGGTCGGCGGGGGTGGCGAACGAATACTACCAAAAGCTTCCTACCATCACAAGGAACAATAATATGTAGGTTAATCGCAGGTTCATCGTTGTTTTCATGAAGTTCTAACGAAGGTTACGGTTTCGGAATTGCTTACCAACAGGCCCTGTTGATCGAGCTGTAACTCTCGCGATCCTCAACCAAATTGGCTTCTTCCGGATTCTATGGAAAGCTTGAAGTACAATCTTTGTTTTGTCTTCAGGAATCATGGCCTGACTCTCACCAGGTTGGTCGGAAAAATGCGAGGAAGGAGGTGAGTTGAAAGCTGCTGCACGGTTGCGAAGCGGTGGAAATGAGCTGCTCTCTCTCTCGTTTCTTATCTGATCGACTTGGTTGCGCCGCATTACACAGTCCCACAATTATTGAAGGCACGTGGGAGGTATGGGGGGGGGAATGGGGAGTGCCACGTGGCACGATCCCACTCGTCGCGGCTCCGGATTCGTTATTTCATGTAATAACCCCGTTATTCGACCTTCGTTGCTTCTTAATTTGACATGCATTGTCCAATTTAGAAAATGGACATCCATGGAAATGCTCTAAATCGTGAATCCTACCCATGGGTTAAATTCCACAATTTTTGGAATTTTCTCATTTTCCCTCCGAACTTAATAGTTCGAAAAATCATAACATATTCCACGGGTCTCGAAATTTCATTTCGTTTGTTTCTAAAATTTTTATAAATTAATTTCAAGTATACCCTAGCTCGATGAAACAAATGGAGCTCTCGGGTGCAAGTTGTCGATTTTATCGTACCCAAAACACACTAGAAACCCCAGTTCGTCGCGCACGGGTTTTCTACATAAAGTTCGTCCGCATGGTCGCTTAGGGTTTCTTAATACGTACTCATGGACATTTTGTTTGCATGAAACGGACATGCATGCAACAACGGGTGTCGAAAATTGAGTAACGAATAATTTAAGGGCAAAATAAATAATCTTTTTTCATTTAATAATTAATGAAGCTATAAGGCGCTTAATAAAAACTCGGGATAATACATTCACCCCACCTTGCAAAAATTTCATCCCGAAATTTGCTAAGGGTTTGTAAACAACTCAGGGTACTTGTTCCTCATCTTCTCTTCGAGTTCCCAAGTTGCTTCTTCTTGTCCATGGTGGTTCCACAAGACTTTGACTAGTGGAATGGACTTATTCCTCAATTCTTGGACTTTTCGATCCAAGATTCCTTCTGGCTTTTCTTCATATCGTAGATCTGGGTTCAGGGTAACTTCCTCCTGATGTATCACATGCTTAGGATCGTACACGTATTTCCTCAGTTGTGATACATGAAATACATTGTGTACGTTACCCAGACTTGGCGGTAGAGCCAATCGGTAAGCAACCGGGCCTATACGTTCTAGGATCTCGTAGGGTCCTATGAAATGCGGCCGTAGTTTACCCCTTGCTCCAAATCTGATGATTCCTTTTGACGGCGAGACTTTTAGGAATACTTGTCTCCAACTTCAAATTGTAAGTTGGTCCTTCTCGTATCAGCATACGATTTCTGCCTACTTTGGGCCTCCTTAATCCGTTCTCAGATTTTTCAAACTATCTCGATCATCTCGTTAATAGCATCGGGCCCGAGAATTTATCTTTCTCCCACTTCATCCCAATAAAGTGGGGATCTGCATTTCTTCCCATACAAGGCTTCATATGGAGCCATTCCGATGGTTGCCTGATAACTGTTGTTATAGGCGAATTCAATAAGTGGTAGAATCCGCTCCCAACTTCCTCCTCGATCTAAAATGACAGTTCGTAACATGTCCTCTAGGGTTTGGATGGTTCTTTCGGACTGACCATCCGTTTGTGGGTGAAACGCCGTACTGAAATTCAGGCGGGTCCCCAATTCTTTTTGCAAGCTCGTCCAGAATCTAGATGTAAACTTTGCATCCCGATCCGAGGTTATAGTCATGGGTACTCCGTGTAGCCGCACTATCTCTCTCACGTACAATTGTGCCAGCTTATCCGAACCATATGTTGTCCGAATTGGCAGGAAGTGGGCACATTTCATGAGACGGTCAACGATAACCCTTATTGTCGTATTCCCCTTTTGTGACTTTGGCAGCCCTGTGACAAAATCCATCGCAATATGTTCCCATTTCCACTCAGGGATGTCCAACAACTATAACTTTCCATAGGGTCGCTGATGTAGTGCCTTCACTTGTTGACAAGCCAAACACCTTTCGACATACAGAGCGACGTCTCTCTTCATACCGTCCCACCAGAAGGTTGTTTTTAGATCCTGGTACATCTTGGTGCTTCCAGGGTGGGCGGTATAAGGTGTATCATGAGCCTCGCTGATAATTTCATCCCTCAGTTCCTCATTTTTCGGCACACAGATTCTATTCTTGTACATCATTGCGTTGTCTGGTGCCTCCTTGTATTCGTTTGACTCCTTTATCCGGATTCTTTGACGTAATTTCTCGAGTTCGTCATCTTTCCTCTGCGCTTCAATTATTTGCTTCCTCAAGTCTGATTCGACGTTTAAGGCAAACAGCGAACACCTCTCTCTTTCGGAGGGAGTAATTACCTCCAGATGTAGTTTCTCAAAATCTCGGATAAGTTCAAACTCTTTTGTTAAGAGGGAACCTAACCTTGCTGAGTCCTTTCGACTCAAGGCGTCAGCCACAGAATTTGCTTTCCCCGGGTGGTAGTTGATCGTTAAGTCATAGTCATTGACCAACTCTAGCCATCGTCGCTGTCCCATATTCAGATTCTTTTGCTCGAAGAAGTACTTCAAGCTCTTGTGATCCGTGAATATGGCGCACTTGACCCCGTATAGGTGGTGCCTCCAAATTTTTAGAGCATGAACTACTGCTGCTAGCTTGAGGTCATGAGTAGGGTAGTTCAGTTCATGTGGCCTCAATTGTCTCGAGGCGTAAGCAATAACTCGACCTTCCTGCATCAACACGCATCCTAGGCCATTCTTAGATGCATCAGTGTAAACCTCGTAGCTCTTGTCTGGTTCAGGAATGGCCAAGACAGGTGCAGTTGTCAAGTATCGCTTCAACTTTTGAAAGTTCTCCTCACACTCCTGAGTCCACTCGTATTTAACACCTTTCTGTAGTAGTCGGGTCATAGGTTTTGCTATCTTTGAAAAGCCCTCAATGAACCGTCTATAGTATCCTGCTAGTCCAAGGAAACTTCGGATTTCATTTGGATTCGTCGGTGACTTCCACTCCATCACTGTTTGTATTTTGGCAGGATCCACTTTGATTCCATCGGCGGACACAATGTGGCCTAAGAATGTTACTTCCCTCAGCCAAAATTCACATTTGCTGAACTTGGCGTACAACTTCTCCTCTCTGAGTGTCTGTAAGACAGTCCTTAGATGCTTCTCGTGTTCTTCTTCGCCCTTGGAGTAGACAAGTATGTCATCAATGAACACCAAGACAAAATTGTCTAAATAAGGGTGAAATACCCTGTTCATTAAATCCATGAACACTGCGGGGGCGTTCGTAAGTCCGAAAGGCATGACTACGAACTCGAAATGACCATACCTTGTCCTAAATGCAGTTTTCGGAATATCCTCCTTCCGAATTCTCAGTTGGTGGTAGCCGGAGCGAAGATCTATCTTTGAGAACACGCTTGCTCTCTTCAGTTGGTCAAACAAGTCGTCGATTCTAGGTAAGGGATACCTATTCTTCAAAGTTAACTTGTTTAGCTCTCGATAATCGATGCACATCCTCATCGATCCATCCTTTTTCTTTACAAATAAGACAGGGGCTCCCCAAGGCGATACGCTTGGTCGTATAAAACCCATATCCAGAAGCTCCTGAAGTTGCACTTTCAGTTCCTGCAGCTCCTTAGGCGCCATACGGTATGGTGCCTTTGAAATAGGGGCTGCTCCCGGCTCCAGGTCTATCGTAAACTCCACTTGTCGGTCCGGTGGCAGACCAGGAAGTTCTTCAGGAAATACATCCTCGTATTCACTGGCTATCGGTACATCCTTTACGTTCAATTCTTGATCTATTTCTCCCTCTAGGTACACCAGGAAAACTTGACTCTCCTATTTTTGAATCAACCTTCTAGCTTGGAGTGCTGATATAATTGGTACTCTCTGACCTCTGCGGAATCCGTAGATATGAATTGACTCATCCCCGGCTTGAAGAGTGACTTCCCTATCTCTACATAAGATAGTGGCCACGTTTTCGGATAACAAATCCATTCCTAGGATCACATCCACGTCGTACATATCCAATACATTCAACTCAGTAACTAACGCGTTATGAGTGTTAAACTGGATCTCCAGGTTAGAGCACACTTAGTTAGTAGTAGTTGTTTCCCCTGAAGGCATTGCTACTTTCAACTTCTGACTACCTTCTACTACTTTAAGGCCTAGAGTTCCGATGCATGAAGATGAAATAAAGGAATGGGATGCTCCAGTATCAAATAAAACCATGACAGGTATATCATTAATAATGCCCATACCTGCCAAGTTCCCTTCATCCTTATTTCCATCGATAGCATAGGCTCTAGCTCCTCGGGGTGGTTGCTCCCTCTGCTGATTATTTCCCGCAGGACCATGAGGCGGTGACTGTCTCTCCTGTCGATCTGCCCTGCGGTTCTTAGCAGCTCTCGGATTAGGTTGGCGCTCTCCACGGATTGCCTTCAGCTGTTGATTGGCAGGCCCCTGAGGGTTCTGTCTGTATCCAGCCTCAAACCGATTAGAAGGGCATTGACGGGCATAGTGTCCTGTTCCCCCACAATTGAAGCATTTTTGAGCTAGGGGTGGGCATTTCCCATAATGTTTCTTCCCACACCGATGGCATTGTGGAGGTGCCACTCCCCTCTGTTCATTCCTAGGCACAACGGGTGTTTCGTATCTCTTCGGCGGGTGATCATAGTTCCTCTTAGGCTGATTGTGACTCCCCTGGTCATACCTTTTTTGACTGCCCGATCCCTGGTGGAAAGATCGTTGATTATCCTCCCACTTTCTCTTCGATGCTGGAGGCGATGAGATCGCCTCTTGGGAGTTCTAGACAGGCATCTTCTTCTTAGTCATCGCCGACTCCATGTCCAAGGCCATTCTCAGGGATTCCTGATAGTCCATGCCTTTAAGAGTGGACAGGTGAGCCCGAATTTTCTCCTTCAGTCCTTCTCAGAACTCTTCAACTAGCTTCATCGGTGTGTCCACCTGGAGAGGGGCATGATGGCGTAGTTCGCAGAATTTTCTGTCATAGTCCGTGACGCTCATCTTCCCTTGTTCGAGTAAGAAGAACTCCATCTCTCTCTCCTTGCGGAACTTCTTTGGCCCATACTTCTCGAAGAAGGCCTTCTTGAAGTCTTCCCAGGTGAATTGGAGGTACACTTCTGGTGCCAATGACTTGACGTAAGTCTCCCACCAGCGGTCAGCTTGCCCAGTTAGCTGGTACGTCATACAGTTGATCCTGTCAGAATCAGAGCACTGCATGTGCTTGAAGGTTTTCTCCAGAGCTCGAACCCAATCTTCAGCTTCAGCAGGGTTCCCAGTTCCGTCAAATGCAGGAGGTTGTTGCTTCCGGAAGGTTTCTATAAGTTGGAAGGGTGTAGGGGGTGGCGCCATGTTGTGCTGCGGCGGTCCCCTAGGTCCCTGAACTGATGCGCTGCCCTCGTCGGATAGTACCTCGACTTCCGGGATTTCCTCCGAAATTTGAACACCTTCGAACCCAAGGTTCTCTTCGACGAGCAGAGGCTGAGCCCGACCACAACCACGCCCGCGGCCGTGCCCTCGGCCTCTAACACGCCCTCGTCCTCGTCCATAAACTTCAATGTTGGCAGACATTCTGAAATTACCGCACTAGATTAGTACCTAATCATGTTAAATCTACTAAAATTTCGGCAGCACCTCCTCTAATAATCGACATAATCCACAATCAGCAACCAATCACAGCAATCATCATAAGCATTAATCCCAACATATAAGTAGTGCTAGAAACACAAATACGATAAAGTCATCACGCAACGGCTGATATATAGATAACTGTGCGTGATCATGACCCAAGAGGTAGAGGTACTTGCCTAAAGAGGTATCGAGCACGTCTTACCTGACAAAAGACCTGATACTTGTAGCGACAGCCAATAGTGTCACTACTTATCGCACCAGATCTGGGAGAGGCAAATAAAGGAAAATATGCCAGCTCCCCGACCAAAAAGGGGTCGAAACAACAATCACACACAGACGGTCACAACATAACATCCAACAAACCCAAACACAAACGCAACAGTATCAGTAGTATAACATCAAAAGTCAGAGTCAAACGGATCCCTCAGCCCTAGTAGCAGGGCTGCTCGCCACAGACGAAGCATCATCTCTCAGGTCGTCATCGTCCTCATCCTCCAACTCGCCCGGCACGCGGACAGATATACGAATGGCATTTGTAGTACAGGTGATGTGACGACGGATAGGCACGCCCCCGATGTACCCCAGCGATCGGGTAGATGGAACTCAAGTAAGGGGTGGTGGTGGCGGTGCAGATACTCGTGGTGGGACGTCCGTGACAGGCGGCAAATCCTGGTGCTGTGCCATCCCAATCATCGCCTCCAGAGAAGGGAACGTGTGAGGATCATCAGCTGGGAGAACTCTCGAAGGTGGCGGCGGTTCCCTATTCGACACCTCAACAGTAACAGGCACTGGGAGATAAAGATACGGCCCCGCCGGAGGGTGTCCGACAAGGACAACCTGCTGCAGGATGTCAGATACAAAGCCCCGAAAGTACCCTAGACGGGCACGAGTGTCACCCTGTCGGTATATGAAGCGCTGCGCCCTCTCTCGAGCCCAGTGGACCCACTCACTCGGCAGTAAGTCGATCAGTCGATCAATAGCCTCGAAATCTCCTACCTCGCCATAGCTCTGTGCGAGCTCCCAAACTCGTAAGTACTCCGTCAGAAATACGGGAAGTGTCTGACCTGGTCGGCGAGTGTAGCGACGGAACTAGCTAGTCCTGATGTCTTTCAGGTACTCCATCTGTCACAGCAGAGCAGTCTGTCAGTACTGAAATCGAATCATAAAGCAAGTAATGATGCATGCCACTCCTCTCGTTACTTCTCCTCCCATGGCTCAGTCGCGGTTGTTCCATAGCTGAGTCATTCCCCGACCGGACCTGTATAGACTCTGTGTCTCGGCGGCTCTATAGTCCTCCGATACACGGTGTTGAGGGTCATCCCGATCCTCATGCTGAAATACTGACCAAACTCCCGTAACCATAGTGGAAGGCATACTGTCCTCCCGAAAAGTACCCAGCTAGTAAGCAACGAACCGCTCGTTGCTCTCAACAATAGTGCGTAACCTGGTGACTCCCAACTCTTAAGATGTCTCTGAACTGATATGCTACTATAGCAGCTCTCCGTGAGCTGAGGTAGCCGCGTCAGTCGTCTAACCTGATCCCCTACACACTAGCCCTACATATAGGCCATACATATACCAAGTTCTTTTACCGGGTTTAACGAGCTTTCAATCACATACAAAACATACCTATATTACAAGTATTTTCAATCAATTGAACATATGAATTCATTTTCATAAATCAATTTGAGATATCACATGTTGCAACATACATCAATAAATGACAAAGACAAGTGATTAAGCGATGTAGCAAGTAGCAAAAGCCAAGAATGTCAGTGTGAGTTAAATTTCAACACTAGACAAACAGTCATTGACAAGTTAGGCTAACAAGAGGTGCTCTTATGGTTAGACCATCAAGCAGGGTTAGCGGATATGAATTTATACGCTAACAATCAACATAAATGCATAGCATTTTAAGGTTTTCATCACCACAATCATTATAACTTTTCCGTGAACACAATCGTTCAAAACAATTTATTATCACTAACAACATTGTTCTTGACATTTGGAAATAGTTTTCAATCGTAAACGTGGAGTGAACAAGAATACTCAAAACAGTTGAATGCACATTAAAATTTACCTTGCAGGTCGTGCACGATGGGATGGGGTGTAGAGCATGACAGGATTATTGCTCCAATCGACTTTCTAAATGAAAGAATCTTAGCTACCAGGCTGAAAAAAAAAAGTGGAAGGAACTAGCCTGGCGTTCTGATACCACTTCTGTAACGCCCCCTGTTCGCCTTCCCAAACTTAGGGTGCGCTACAGTGGGTTGGGTGATTTAAACAGCGGAAGGTTGAGATATTCAAACAGAAACAAGGGTTCACGCCCAATCGGTTCAACATACGTAATTGAAATAATGGTGTCTGTAACGAGGCAAACAAACCTCACTGCCATAGTGTACGAATGATAATGATAAACAAAGAGTTTGGTTTCTCAGACAATTATTCCAAACTGGGAAGGAAAATAGATTCAGAGTTTCATGCAGCGGAGAGTTACGCAGTGGAGACATGCATATGAAGATGCATGTCTCAGGATCAAGTTCTTATTGGGATAATCCTGCCCTCGACACCGCTGCATCCGCATCACTGCCACTAACCTGCACATTTTAGAAATAATGCACAGGGGCTGAGTACAACGTACCCCGTGAGGACATGACCCAAAAACAAATGATACCTGATTAAATATGAATGCTATGCCACACACAAATAAACCACGGGGTTTTAGAAAAACATTTGCCCGTGTTTTATTTCAAAACATTTTTGCACTGTACAGTTTTTTCTCACAAAGGAAGACATATCTGTTTTAACGTTGTGTGACCGGAAGTTGGCCGACTTCCAAGTCACGATGAGCAGTTGGGAATGGCGAACCATTCGGCCCACTGTCACCATTTAGTGCACTGGTCTCAGAACTCACCGCATTGAGACCCGATCGATTTAGGACACAGAATGTGTCTCTCCTTATCTCTCCGAAGGTATCAATACTCCATTGAGTGACCAAGTCTGAGCTTGACTTAAGACAACAGAGGATCAATGCCCCTAGAGTTTAAGAGTCGTAGCTCAGGGTTCTTTCGGAACCTGGTTCAGTTCTCGTTAAACCCAATCTCCCTGGTCAACTCGGTTGACCAGAGGAACAGATATGAATTCAAAACAGTTTTGGCATAGACAATCAGTTTTAAATCAAATCAATTTGCATGCTTTTCAAAAGTAGGGCTTATAGCCCAAAATCAAGTGAAAATAGGTATAAAATCGTCCCCACCTCAAATGCTTACAGATACGGCGCAAGTAAGTTGATTTGTGATTGAAAAGCTCTCCGGTTACCCTGTGTTTCCTTCAATTGACAACACATGAGAATACAACAAATTAGGTGGATTATCTACGTAGTATAAATCAGCGCCCCAGCTGATATCTTCGCAGAATTCAGGTTCTAAGGCAAACTGACTTTACGACGAGACAAACATAATCCTAGCTACCCAACATGCATTGCCCGTACAGTCGGACATGCATGAACTTACCCAAATTCCCTCATCTCAGAAAACAATCCATGGTTAAATGATCAACCAATTCAGAGTTTGAAAATGGATTAAACACTTCAACACGTAATAGAACTTGCATGATTTATTATAGTCAATTCCCAACGTCCAAAATCAGTTCAATTTGCACACATTCAAACATTAATAGCCTCAGAACTGATATAAATAGTCATGCGTCGAAAATAAATCGAATAGGATCGAAAACGGGCGAAGAAAACATGAAAGTAGGACACAGCCGTGGCCCTGTCGATCGACGACGGCTCTGTCGATCGACGGCGGGGCCCCGTCGATCGACGGTGGCCAACAGTAGCTGCCGCGAGCGTGCAACGCGGCTGTTTTTCTCTGGCCATTTCCGGCCGTTTCCGGCCAAACCAGAGACTCCCGACGCACCCCCACCCTCTATACAACCCTAGGAACTAAATGAGATGCAACACAACCCACAAAATAATGAAAATGAGCAGCTGCAGCAGGTGAAGAAAAAGGATGGAAACCCTACCTTTCTTGGACTTTGCAGGCAATTTTTCCGGCGATCGGTCGGTGGGGGTGGCGAACGAATACTACCAAAAGCTTCCTAACATCACAAGGAACAATAATATGTAGGTTAATCGCAGGTTCATCGTCATTTTCAAGAAGTTCAAATGAAGGTTACGGTTTCGGAATCGCTTACCAACAGGCCCTGTTGATCGAGCTGTAACTCTCGCGATCCTCAACCAAATTGGCTTCTTCCGGATTCTATGGAAAGCTTGAAGTACGATCTTCATTTTGTCTTCAGGAATCGTGGCCTGACTCTCACCAGGTTGGTTGGAAAAACGCGAGGAAGGAGGTGAGTTGAAAGCTGCTGCACGGCTGCGGATCGGTGGAAATGAGCTGCTCTCTCTCTCGTTTCTGATCTGATCGACTTGGTTGTGCCGCATTACACAGTCCCACAATTTTTGAAGGCATGTGGGAGGTATGAGGGGGGGGAATGGGGAGTGCCACTTGGCACGATCCCACTCATCGCGGCTCCGGATTCGTTATTTCATGTAATAACCCCGTTATTCGACCTTCGTTGCTTCTTAATTTGACATGCATTGTCCAATTTAGAAAATGGACATCCATGGAAATGCTCTAAATCGCGAATCCTACCCGTGGGTTGAATTCCACAATTTTTTGGAATTTTCTCGTTTTCCCTCCGAACTTAATAGTTCGAAAAATCATAACATATTCCACGGGTTTCGAAATTTCATTCCGTTTGTTTCTAAAATTTTTATAAATTAATTTCAAGTATACCCTAGCTCGATGAAAGAAATGGAGCTCTCGGGTGCAAGTTGTCGATTTTATCGTACCCAAAACACACTAGAAACCCCAGTTCGTCGCGCACGGGTTTTCTACGTAAAGTTCGTCCGCATGGTTGCTTAGGGTTTCTTAATACGTACTCATAGACATTTTGTTTGCATGAAACAGACATACATGCAACAACGGGTGTCGAAAATTGAGTAACGAATAATTTAAGGGCAAAATAAATAATCTTTTTTTATTTAATAATTAATGAAGCTATAAGGCGCTTAATAAAAACTCGGGATATTACATATAAATTGCAATTAATATAAGGTTATTTTAAATAAATATTGAATATAACATCAAAATATTTGTTTAGGTTTTAATACTATTTTCGGAATAGAGATGGAAAATATACAAGTCGAAATTAATTAATAATTAATCAATGATAATGGATTAAAAAACTTGGAAAAAAATGCATGAACTCATTCAACTTTATGTTAAATAATAATATATTTTAAAGTTATCATTTTATTCAAAATATAACTCATTTCATATTTCAATCATACAAGTAGAGGTGATGTTGAAGTTATTTGATAAGCAATTCTCACTAAATGACATTTATTTTTCTTTTGAAATAACCAATATCTTTTATTAAATATTGAAGATCAAATATATAGAACATGGGTAGGAAAGCTCAAAGATTTTTTCTAAACATGGAAATAGATCACATATATTGTATATTTAAATTGTTTATGTAGATATAAATACGTTGTACCTGGATATCTATTTGTATACTTGGTTTGTTGGTTTTTTTAATTTTTTTTTACCAAGTTGTTAGTATTTAATTGTTTGGAAAGACAAATTTTCTAATACGAGTATTTTTTATTAATTGTCAAAATAATTTTTTATATTTGAAGGAGCAAATTTTTAAAGTTTATTTCACAAAAAGAATAATTTTTTAGATTGGTAAAGTGTGATTTTGATGGATCATGTTTATGTGTTTTTAATACTGAATATCAAAATATAAATATTCAAATTAACTTATTGTGTAATTTAATTTAGTAGTTTTATGTGTGTTTTAAATTAATAGAACTTTATTTAATAATAAAAAATGAAGATTTATTTACATTTGAGATTGACATGCATATTTTCTATGAGGTCATATCAAATGATAGATAAAGAAGTGAGAGTTAATTTGATTAGATGAGGTATTGAGGTTGGCGTTAATTTGATTAATAATGAAGGATAAATCATTTGAATAAAATAAATTAACATTAAATTGATTTAGATTTATTGTTAACATGCAAGTTCATTAAATCTTTTTTTTTTTCAGCAAACGAATGCTCTCCTCATACATAGTTGTATGTAATATTTACAAGGTATGACAAATTAAGATTTTTATATATAAGAACTATGAAGGAGAACAAAATTTCTTAAGTAAATTTATACAATGTTTAACTGAAGTAGTACTATTGAATTTCTAAATCATATTTTTAAATATAGATTATTTTTTTCGTTTAATTAAAACTTTCGAAAATAATCACAAAAATTATGAGAAAAAATTGATAAACTCCATGGTTGTAACGTTCCCAACTGACCTTCCCAACTTTGGGGCGCGCTACAGTCGTGGTTGACAATTTTTCAAATATTTTCCAAAACAAGACAGCAGAAGACTCGTAATTGAATGATAAGGAAATTAAAGAAACATACATTTGTTAAACATTGGTTTTCTCAAAGCCTTCATAAACAAGGGAAGGAAAAAGTATCAGAGAGCAGTGCAGCAGTGTGTGTAGCGTAGTGGAGATATGCATATGAAGATACATACTCTCAGTATCTATTTCTCAAAAAAATTTCGTTACAAAACACCTGCATCGTCTTTACACCGCCATTCCTCCATCCTCGCTGCTTAACCTGTGTATTTTAGAAACAATATGAGGGCTGAGTACTAATGTACCCCCTGGAGACATGCCCCAAAACATACATTTTATATATGAAAGCTATGCCAACACACACAAATAAACACGGGGTCTTATTGAAAAGTACCGTGTTATCTAAAACATTTTAGTTTGCTGCAGCTATCTACTATGTTATCATATATGTTAACCATTGTAACTGGAAGTTGGCCTACTTCCGAGTTACGATGAACAGCTGGGAATGGAGAACCACTCTACCCAACGTCATCAATTAGTGCACTAGCCTCAGTATGTTACCTTGAGACCCGATCGATTTAAGAAAGAAAAGAAATACACAACCTCATCCCCCTAGGGCTTCAGTACTCCAGCTGAACAGCCCGAGCTCATAAACAAAGTAAGGTTTCTAGCCTTCAATAACTGATTCATAAGACTAGCTCAAGCACCAAAAGTACTTGGTTCTCATCTTAGTGATTGGACTCTCTGATGATAGCAGTCAACAGAGGAACAAATATGGTAGCATAAAATATTTTAGGCATAGTCAATCAATTTAAAACAAAATATTTCCACACACATTTTAGAAACTGAGCACAAGGCTAAAAAAGACATTTGCTTTTACTGAAAATAGTCCCCACTTGGTGTTAGGCTTCACAAGTAAGATGCTTTCCCGCTAAATGTGTAACTGAGCTTGCTTTCTTCAACACTTAACCTCCTACAACAATATATATAACCCAATTAGGATGGACGATCTAGGATAATAACTAACCCTTAATCAACTCCAAGAATCAACTCACAATCGAACTCAAAACTCAACATAATTTCCTTGATTTCCCTTCGATCCAAACCAACATCGTTCATACTCGAAACCATATACCAATGCATGTTTTCAAACCTAACATGCTCCTATAATCGTAATATAAACTCATGGATCAAATATAACTCAAAAAGGAGAGAAAACGGGTCAAGAAATCAAGTTTTATCCAAAAAGCCGCACCCCATCCCGAACAGGATGGATGACATATTTTTCTTGCCCAGCCGTGGGCTGTCCCGAGCGGGACACACCAATCCTGAACGGGATGGGTGTCTCGAGCGAGCAGTTTGCCTCGCCAAGAGCCGTTCCGAACGGGATGTGCTCGTCCTGTTCGGGACGAGTCATCTTCTTCGACGAACTCGCCGGAAATAAGGCCTGAAACTTGATTATAATCCGATCCACCCATCCGATTTCACATGCAAACATATAAACATCTTCCCCACTCATCCTAGATCATGGATGCAAGCTCTAAACACAGAAATCACATCAAAACAAAGGGTTGGGAAGATGCTCACCAGAAAACCTATTCAAGGCGGCGAAGCTCAAATTTGATGAGCAATTTCGTGCTTCAAGGTACCAAAATGTTCTCTACGATGTAAGGAATACGAAAATATCACTTAAGGCTCGAGATATACAACCAATTCCAAGATCTAAAGTTGAAAATTCAAACTCTTACCAAAATGAGGAGTCAACTTCTTTCTACGATTTCTCCTTCAATACTCGACCTCTCGGAGTTCACCTTAGCTCAAAACAAAGCTTGAAGAGAGAGCTTTCCGATGGTGGCGGCCGCTTGGTCTGGGGTGGCCGGAGTCGGCCGGAATATTGCCGGGAAAGGGGGCTGGCGGGTTGGGGTTTTTTTTTGGAAAGGGTAGCTCTTTCTCTCTCTAGCTTGGAGTGTATGAATAATGGATGAATTTCTCATGTATATATTTGTCTAATAATTTTATTTTCTCATGAATATACATATATATATATATATAAATATATATATATATATATATATATACATCTATATTCTAATCCAATTTCCTATAAGTAATGAAATTATTTCCCACTCCAATATTCATGATTTAATTCACTAACATTCACCCACTTCATTTTAAATCTAATAAAACTTGATAATTCCTTCCAATTTATATAATAAATCCAAGCTCAATTTATGAAATTCGATTTCTCGATCGCGAGTAAAATGAAATCGAAAGCTCTCAAATAATAATTGCTCAAAATTAAGGAGAATTTCTCTGTATTAAAGCAATTAAGCAATACAAGACCTTAATTACACTTGGGGTATTACATCCCCTCACCCTTATAAAAATTTCGTCCCGAAATTTAAAATGGTTCGAGAAGCTCGGGATATTTTTCTTTCATCTTATCCTCTAATTCCCAAGTCGCTTCTTCATGCCCATGGTGACTCCATAGCACCTTCACGAGCGGAATTGACTTATTCCTTAGTTCCTGAATCTTACGGTCCACAATCGCTTCTGGTCGTTCTTCATACTGCAAATCTGGACTCAAAACCACTCTTTCATGGCGAATCACGTGTCTGAACAGCATTGGGACACAACCCTGAAGATATAATTTTGAGAACATATTTCCTTCTTTTCTCTTTTGTTTTCGATTTTATCTAGAAATTAGATATCTAATTTCTATTTCCGCAGATTAAATTGAATCGCGTGGTTGAATTAAAGTTGGATATTCAAACGCGAAAGATTGGATTAGACTCTACGGAATTACAATAATCTCTCAATCCACAATTCGAATTAAATTCATAGGAGCATGCTAGGTTTTATTGTGAATTATGATTGTGTGCAATAACCATAAATCGATCCGGTTCAGTTGGATTTTGTGATTCGGTTCACATGAAATCCCTGCAATTGGTATCAGAGCCAGGTTTCTGATTTATGGCTCTGTTGTGCACAATAAATTCAATTATGCATGTATGAATTTTATTTTGTATTGTGGATGGTTTTTGTTCCTCGTGGCAACCCGTATGATTCAGCCCGCGGTGGTTTATCCGTGTAGGGCTGAGTTAATTTTGTAAAATCACGAGAAAATCCGTGATTAGTGTAGATTTGAAAATTTGTACTCCCTCCGTCCCATAACATTAGTCATGTTTTTCTTTTTCGTCTGTCCCAAACATTAGTCCTCTTTCCTAAAATGGAAAATTAATACACACTCACTAATAAAATATTAATTTCCTCTATCTCTACTCACATTGGTATCTGTGCCGGAATGAAACAAGACTAATGTTATGGGACGGAGGGAGTAATAGAATAGATTATTCTGTAAGTTTGTAATTTCAAATCTGTAATTGGACGGGTCAAGGACGAAGAACGAAGATGGAGGCCGACAGACTGGGTGGCCGCAGGAGGATGGCGGCGGCAGGCGGGCAGCGCACGGCCAGCGGCGCAGGGGGCGCGCGCGCGCGCAGGCATTCGGTGTTGTGAGTCGTCGTCATCGGCGGCTGCTGTCCCATCGCGGTGGCTTGTATTTTGGTGGTTTGTAAAATCCTGTGTAAACCCTAGGATTTGCATTAGGGTTAGAGCAAATCATCAGATCACAAAGGCCTAAATCCCAAAAGATTTGGTGGATGAAGATTTGGAGGCCCTAGAAGGTTTGAAAAGATTAGGATTTATCCAATAAATTCAAATTCAAATTGTAATAGATAGGATTTTATTTTTTCCTATTTTGTGGGGCCACGAGGAATTTTGTTTGCCTTAATTGTCCTCGTATGATATGTGATTTATTATGTGCGCAATTAAGCATGTGTAGATAATAGGAAAAACATGATTTATCGCTTTATTATTTACTGCTTTCCAAGCATGCTTATGTGATTAATTTCTTTTGTTGGATTATATTTTGGGAATTTTCGGGCTTGTTTAATTACATGCAAAAATTTGGAAAATATAATAACAAAGAAATTATATGTGCACATATAAGAAACCTTTTAAAAGAAAAATACTAAGATGATTTTTTAATTAAAATCAAAAGAACTCCACAAAGCGGTCCTAGGCTGTAAGTGTATCTCTCGTTCTAGTAAATGTCTACGAGTGTAGCTTGCTAGTTCCTAGAGGTGCATGGGTACGGTTGTTGGTATTTCTAGACAAACAATTTAAATCATGTGAATAGTGGGAGGGTTTTGCGTAAACATCTACGAGTGTAGCTTGCGTAGATCTCTTTCATAAGTATTCTAGGATTGATTTAAATTATAGATAACACAAGCTTTAAGGGCTGTGCGGTATGGTAACGTGTCATGCTAAACTATCTCTTTTGGCCGGAGTTAAATTTGTGGTTAATGGCTTAGAAGCATCTTAGAATATAATGCAAGAATTGCATCCCTGTTCTTGAGAGATGGCTTGGTCTAAGGTTTTCACTAATTATTAATTTCTAGTGTCAAAAGGTTCCTGACATGGTAGTGAAATTAAATGGATTGGGGCTTAAAACCTGCAGTTCTGGTTGAGGGTGACATCGTAAACGTCTACGAGTGTAGCTTACGGTGGGAACTCTTGGGCAATTAGTGGAAAACATTTGTATTTGATTTATTAAAAGGTTTTCAATGTATTTGTTTTCGAAGTTCTACATGTATGTTATTATTTAAGATTTTTATTGTTTCAGATATGTCTATGTCTACTGTCGATCATTTACTTGCTCTCAATCCTCTAACTGGTCCAAACTTCCCTGAATGGAGATACTGCATTGAGTATATTCTCCTGACTAAGCAACACATGTTTGTTCTTACTATGATGCCACTTGCCCCACGTTACCATAAAGTCTCTAGACGTCAGAAGGAGTTCTATGACAGATGGGTGGCATCTGAGGATTTTACTTACAAGTTAATCTCGGATAACCTGTCTAGAGAACTAAAGCCCAAGTACATGGGCTATTGTAGCTCTGTTGCGATCTGGATGGACTTAGTGGCCACATATGGCGAAGTGGAACGAACTATCAACTGTGATCTCGTGAAAGACCTTGTCTGTAAGAGAATGGTTGATGGCAGTTCGGTGACATTGCATGTCATGATGATGGATAGCACCATGAATCGATTCACACGTAGAGGTGGATGTATCTCTGATCGGGCTAAGATCAATATAATCCTGAACTCTTTACCGCTTTCATTCTATGACTTTAAGGAGGATGTAGCTAAGAGAAGTGAGTACTCTTTCAAAGAGTTGCTTACTGATCTCATAGCAGGACAGTCTTTCGTACCTTCATGGGATTCTGAGTTATCAGATCTTGAGCACAGCTTGGACACATTGAAAGATGTGGTTCATACTGTGTGCAAGAATATGATTGATCGCAGAACATGTGAGAGGAGGTCAAATGAGATGAAAAGGGTTGGTTTCACTTCAAGTAAGAACGCATGCGGAAGCAAGGTACAAGGTACGTCATTTGCATTTGTAACGGAAACATGTTTAGCATCGGTTTCTACTCATTCGTGGGTAGTGGATACTGGAGCTACTGATCATGTTTGTTACATTTTGCAGGGGTTCACACCAAGGAGGGTGCTGAAGAATGACGAGGTTACCATCTCAATGGGGAACGCAACACAAGTGAGTGCAGTTGCCATTGGAGATTTCACCTTGTACTTTGATGATTATGTTTTAACTTTGAGAGATATTTTGTACGTGCCGGATTTTCGGCGGACCCTTATTTCAGTTTCCAAACTTTATGTTGATGGATATTCAGTTATTTTTGATAGTGGTGTTTCTATCATTGGTAATAACGGTGTTATCTATCGTGGAATGCTGAATAATTCTCTCTATGTTATTAACTGTAATCATAAGTCTTCCGCAAGTATTGCATGTAATTCATCCGTAATCGATAATCCTAGAAAGAGAAAACTTACTTCTTCTGATGAGGATCTTACATATCTCTGGCATTTGAGACTGGGTCACATCAGCTTGAAGCGGATTCAGCGACTTGCTGAAGACGGTACATCGGACTTGGTCTGAGCTGTACATTATCAAGTCTGCGAATCCTGTATAGAGGACAAGATGTCAACTAGGCCTTTCAAGGCTAGTCTGTCTCGAGCAGAGGAAGTGTTGGAATTGATCCATTCTGACTTATGTGGACTGATGTCCATGCAGGCTCATGGAGGGTACGAGTACTTCGTCACTTTCATTGACGATTACTCAAGGTACGGATATGTTTACCTGCTTTGCTACAAGTCTGAATGCTTTGAGAAATTCAAAGAATTCAAGGCTGAGGTAGAAAAGAAGGTCGGGAAAACTATCAAGTCATTGCGATCTGACTGTGGTGGCGAATACCTCGGTAACGAGTTCCTGCAGTATTTGTCAGATAACGGGATTACATCCCAATGGACTGCACCGGGTACTCCCCAGCAAAACGGTGTAGCTGAAAGAAGAAATAGGACTCTTCTAGAGATGGTAAGATCAATGATGAGTTATGCAAACTTACCAATTTCATTTCGGGGCTACGCATTGGAAACAACAGCTTACATGCTAAATGTGGTGCCTTCTAAATCAGTTCCTAAGACACCTTCTGAGCTCTTCCTTGGTCGCAAACCGAGTTTGTGCAAGTTTAGAGTATGGGCTGTCCAGCACACGTACTGTCGAAGGAACCTGATAAGTTAGAAAGCAGGTCAAAAGTAATGCTGTTCAGAGGGTATCCCAGGCAAACGAAAGGTGATTACTTTTACTGTACTAAGAGTCAGAGAGTCGTTGTTAGCACCAACGCTAGATTCTTGGAGGACGAGTATGTGAGTAATCACAAGCCAAGGAGTGATATCGTTCTTCAAGAAATTGAAAACGAGAATGTGATTCCAAGGGAAGGGGAACGTGTAAATGTGGGTGCACCCGTGAGAGGTTCAGCACCACAGACACGTTCTTCAGTGCAAGATGCAGAACCACAAGTTACTGCACCTACTACTGACATGGCACTGATGCCTCGTCGTAGTGGGAGATTTTTTTTCCAGTAGGAAAGGTACATGTTCGTGGGTAAGTCTTCGGACTTGAGCTCGGAAAACGGACATGAGGACTCTGACCCACTGACTTACGAAGAGGCTGTGTAGGACAAGGATGTTGCCAAATGGCATGTCGCCATGGATTCCAAAATTGAATCCATAACTGCTATGGATGTATACCAGAAAACTAATTTGCCGGATGGCTTTAGGGCCATAGGGTGCAAATGGGTATACAAGAGAAAGAAAGGAGCGGATGGAAAGATCACGGCTTGTAAAGCCAGGCTGGTGGCAAAGGGTTATAGTCAGAAACAAGGCATTGACTATGACGAAACCTTTTCACCCGTAGCCATGCTCAAATCCATCCGGATACTCCTTGCCATAGCTGCGAATATGGACCTCGAGATCATGCATATGGATGTCAAAACCGCTTTTCTAAACGGTTACCTTGAAGAAGGCAGGGACATCTATATGCAGCAACCCGAGGGTTACATACGCAAGGGCGAAGAACATCTTATCTGGAAGCTTACGAAGTCCTTGTATGGACTTAAGCAAGCTTCGAGGTCGTGGAACTTATGTTTCAACGATGTGATTAAATCCTATGGATTTGCACAGTTGGAAAATGAAAGTTGTTTTTACCGACTTTGTTTCAGTGGGAGTGTGGTTTTCCTTGCACTTTACGTTGATGACATACTCCTATTTGGAAACAATGAGGGAGTGATGTCGGAAATCAAGGTTTGGTTATCCGAACAGTTCCAAATGAAGGATTCGGGAGAAGCTGGCTACATTCTTGGGATTAAGATCTTACGAGATCGTAAGAGAAGAATGTTGAGCTTATCACAGGCATCCTATGTGGATACTGTGATAGCCCGGTTCAGCATGCAACTCGCCAAGAAAGGCTTGCTACCTTTCAGACATGGCGTTCATCTTTCTAGTGGGCAGTGTCCTCAGACACAACGGGAGAAAGATGAGATGAGTCTTGTACCATACGCTTCAGCGGTGGGTAGCCTCATGTATGCGATGCTGTGTACCAGGCCAGATATCTGTTATGCCGTTGACATGGTAGCAAGTATCAGTCTAACCCTAGACAGGCGCATTGGACTGCGGTATAGCACATCCTCAAATACTTGAAGAGAACTAGGAATTACTGCCTAGTTTATCAAAATGAGGATTTGTGCCCTGTGGGTTATACAGACTCAGATTTCCAAGGGGATCAGGATGATAAGAAATCAACCTCAGGATATGTGTTTACCCTGGGAGGTGGAGTTGTATCATGGAGGAGCTCAAAGCAGAAATGCATTGCTGACTCCACCATGGAGGCGGAATATGTCGCCGCCTCCGACGCCTCGAAAGAGGGGGTATGGCTCCGGAACTACCTTTTAGAGTTGGGCGTGATTCTGAGCTTGCCGAGGAGCATCACAATTTATTGTGATGACTCTGGTGCAGTGGCGAACTCAAAGGAACCACGGTCTCACAGGGCAAGCAAACACATAGAGAGAAAGTACCATATCATACGAGAAATTGTATCGAGAGGTGATGTGCTGATCAAGAAGATTGACACTAAGGACAACCTTGCTGATCCATTTACAAAGAGCTTGTCGCAGAAAGTTTACGATAGACATATTTGTGAGCTGGGTTTGAGGTGGATGCCGACCACTAACAGTGATTAAAGAGATAGCAAGCTTTTTAGATGGACTGTATACTCTGTAATAGCTTAGTCATGCTTTGAGTATAAGTGGGAGAATGATGGGTTTTGTATACTAAAAGCATTTATTATAATGAGTATACAACGATTTATTTATCCTGTCTGTTAACAATCTTACATGTATGTAACAATGGTATCCTCTTGTCTCACCGATAGGGACGATCATACGGCATGTTGTAGATCGCAGAAGACAGTATGATCACTTGACCTAGTGAGACATAAACTTGATCACAGCAGAGACAGCGTATGAGGATACGTTTGTCCGGTTGGCTAAGACATTTTCGGAATAAGTAGTCTGTCTTGGTTACTTGACATGCTGGTACGCAGGGGTGGCGTAATGATGGACCGCAGTGAGATGTATCCGTCTGTCTGACATCAGCAAATACAAGATCTCATTATTGATTGAGTCCAAACCCTAACGAAGGTTCAGGGGTTTGCACGGGTTGACTGTTGCTTTGACTTGCCATGGTGGAGAGCCTGAGTAACGTGCTCGTATATCCGCATCTTGGGTAACAGCAGTTCGTGTAGTACCATCTGAGACTGGGTTTAGGTAACCATATCTGAGTAATAGGATGGGGACATTCCCTGAGGAGCTCAATAACATTCATCGTGCCAAAGTCCTACAGGCTGATTAAGTTCAGGCACGAGTGATAAGGATTGAGTGGTACTACTCAAGAATAATAAGATATTAATTAATTGTAGTTAGAGCTTGTCAGAAGCTCCGATTAATTAATGAATGTCCGGTAACCTTAAATATGGGGATTTTCAATTAATGCAGCCCGTTCTCATAACGTGGTAATAAAGGGGTAGGTCAATATTAATTCTGTGGTGAAAAAGAATTAAAATTAATTAATTAATTGTGTCTTGGGTTGTGGATGAGAATTAATTAATTTATAGGTCCACTTTATTTTTTGCATTAGGTCCCAGGTCTGGCCCAAGTAATATATGCTGAATGGAGCCCAGTAGCCCATTAGGGATAAAACCCTAGGTCTATAAATAGACCCCTCTCTCTAAAACCCTAGCCACCTTCATAACATTTAAATCACCTAGGGAGAGAGTGAGTTGGGCGGCGCCAACTGTAGAGGGAGGAGAAGAGTTTTTCACCTCTGGCCTACATCACAGAGCTGTGGAATCCTCACCAGTAGAAGATCTGAACAGCATTGGGACACAGCCCTGAAGATCTAATCTGGAGAACATATTTCCTTCTTTTTTTCTTTTGTTTTCGATTTTATCTAGATATTAGATATCTAATTTCTGTTTCCGCAGATTAAATCAAATCGCGTGGTTGAATTAAAGTTGGATATTCAAACGCGAAAGATCGGATTAGACTCTACGAAATTACGGTAATCTCTCAATCCACAATTCGAATTAAATTCATAGGAGCATGCTAGGTTTTATTGTGAATTATGATTGTGTGCAATAACCATAAATCGATCCGGTTCAGTTGGATTTTGTGATTCGATTCACATGAAATCCCTACAGTGATCGTGTCATAAGCTTCACGATTCACGAGAAATAACTTCGAAGCTTGTTCGCTGTGATGAGTGGCTTCCATTCTATTACCGTCTGAATGTAAGCGGGGTCTACTAATGCTTCCTCCGCCGACACGATATGGCCCAAGAGTATCACTTTCTTTAACTAAAATCTTTCACCTACTAGACTTGAAGGAATTGAAATCCAAACAGCAAACTACAAATTCACAATGGCAATATCTCATTTTAGAAGCCGTTTTCTGGATGTCTTCTTTTTTGGTGATATAAGATCGATGCTTTATCTTCCGACAATTACAATATAATTACATCAACATCGTGCATATCCATAATCTTCAGTTCTACTATTCTAAGCATTCACGTGGATTCCTAATTTATGGCATATTTAAGTATCAGTATTCATTTATCTTGAAGGCATAGCTACCTTCAAATTCTATTACTTTATCACATGCTGGTGATACTAACGTACAAGATGTTTCAATTCCAAACAAAACATAATATTTATATTTTTATAACTACCCCTAGATGCTAGATTTCCCTTCCTCGGTTACTGGTTCCCTTCCTGTTGATTTTCTCCTTATCGTCATAGTGGGGATTGCTTATCTTGTCTTCCTCCCCAGTAATTCCCTAAAATTTCTCTCCACGGCTGGGGCTCTCCTGTATTTGCTCTTAGCTGCTGATCGGCAGGCCTCTGATTGTTCTGTCTGTTTTCAATTCCAGATTAGGCTGAGGGGCATCGTATTGCATAATGTCCCATGCCTCTACAATTGAAACATAAGTTTTGCGTAGCTTGGCATCTCCCATAATGCCTCCTTCCACAGTTACCACATTGTGGAGCTGTCTTGCCACGTTGGCTTTAGGTTGGCGGTACTTCTTATTTCTTATAGGACTGATCGAAGTTGCGTCTTTGGTTGTTTTGACAATTATCTTGATCTTGGTGCTTTTGATTTCCCGACTCTTGAGTATTCCAAGGTGGCAACTTCTTCTTATTCTTTGACGCCTCCACATCAAGGGCCTTTCTTAGTAATTCCTGGTAATCCAAATCAGCGAAAGTAGCTAGATGAGTGCGAATCTCTTCCTTGAACCCTTCGTGAAATTTCTCAGCCATTTTCTTTGGTGTATCAACCTGATGCGGCGCATAACACACCGATTCACCAAACTTGGTATCATATTCCTCCACGGTCATCTCTCCTTGTTCAAGCAGAAAGAATTCAACCTCTCGATCCTTTCGGTATAGCTTGGGCACAAACTTCTCGTATAGTGCTGCCTTGAAATCTTCCCAATTCAATTGTTGACGAGCAGCTAGTGCCAGAGACTTAACATACATTTCCCACCAACGATCCGCCTTGCCTTTCAGCTGATACGTCATACAGTTAAGATTTTCTGTTTTCGAACACTGCATGAGTCGAAATAGCTTCTCCAGCTCACGGATCCATTCCTCAGCAGCAGTGGGACCTTCTGTCCAATTGAAGATCGGGGGTTGCTGTTTGCGGAATGTCTCCACAAGTTTGAGATTAGTGGTGGTCTTCACCTTCTCTGGCGAGGGTTGATGGTCGGGTCCTTAGAGAGATATGCTATTCTCGTCCAACCGTGTTTTAAAATCTGGGATTGTCTCGAATATGGGAACCTCTTCTAATGTTGGAATATCATTAACGTTCTGTGGGTGGGTCCTTCCTCGGCATCGGCCTTTGCCGCGACCTCGTCCTCTTCCCACAATTTCAATGTTCCCTGACATTCTGCAATGCCATAATTAGTTAGCGATGAATTAACTTATCCTTAGCGAAAAACAAACGACATTGATCCTAAGATTGATACCTTCTTCAGTCAACACCACATCAACAATATTCATTAACCAAAATCTCGACAATATACGAAGTAAATAAATCAACAGGCATAATAAAAACACGCGCATATATATATCAAATTCAGGAGTACAAAAGGTGATTGACCAACGAAAGTCTTAATGTCATCCTTAACAGTCTCCGACACTCCGAACTTACTTAAATATTTACAACCTGCGATGCCAACTACTACGACCATCGCTAAAACATTATACCGGAAAGGCACATACAGTAAAACGTGCTAGTTTCCTAACAAAAGTAATATTATGCTATCGATATAATCCTTCAGATGAAACTTCCTCATCCTCTCTTAATTTGACGTACTTCTCTGATTGTCTTCGCTTGCTGGTTGGTAGGCTTCTGTAACCCAAATGCACACTTATTGGAAAAATGTCCAATTCCTCCACATTTAAAGCACTTAATTGCTCCTCTCTGGCATTCTCCAGTGTGCTCCTTCCCGCATCTATTACACCTCTGCTGACTCACACCTCTCTGTCTCTTCTGATTCTTTGACTTTTGCTGATAGGGTCGTCGATGCTCTTCCCACTTCCTTTTCGGAGCACGGATAAGCTAGATGTTTCTGCGGGGACTGAGGGGTGGATGTCCCAGTGCGATGAACCTATGGATAAGCTCAGCTATAAAAGCTCGAAAATTCCAAACGCGCTCCCGAGTATTTGGGCGGCAGTAGCTGTGTGAGGAAACCAACACCAAAACCCATGGGGCCCACCTGTCAGGGACCAATTATGTTGTCCTATCCATCGCCTCGTATCCACTAACTCCCAAGTGCTCCACTTTCTCCCATTCAGTCAGATACGCCATTAAGGCTGAAGCGAGTCCTTCTTCGGGAAAATATCACGAAATTGATGAACTAAAATATCTTTAGCAGGTTCCATCTGCCACGACAAATAAACAGTCAATACCAAAACAATCATCATAATGTAATCACTGCATGCACGCTCGCACATCCATGACTCCATGCCTCGGTGACACTAACATCGTTCTGACACACCATGCCGAGGGTCCTTCGGATCCTCATGCCGACATACTGGCTCTACTCGAGTCTAACTACATCTGCTAAGCTCACCGCGTACAACTTCTACACTTTCGATTTCTAACCCTCAAGTCAGGTAATTACGGTACTTACCGGATTAATTTGGAAATTCTAAATTTTAATTCTTACCAACAGTCAAAGTTCCAAATTTAGTCAACTACGGGTGTTGTGAAATAGAACCCTCCACGATTCTAATCAATAATGACTCAACCCGAACCATCACCAGATCAACAAGTAAATGCTTTTTCAAAGCCGATAGTTAGTCAGTCACTTCCTGATCCATCCTAATCTAACCTCCAAGGTTAACACAATATTCCAATCAAATTTAAACAGCTCAAATCACGAGCTAACACATCTTTTAAGCAATAACACAAAAATTTACACTGCTTGCATAACATTTGTTTTTAAAATCGACATTTTGAAATCACAATTTCAAAGGCCACCTCACTGGTGCCAAAACCAATCAATTTCATCAAAAATTTTCATAATCACGGGATTTTCTCACAACACAACATCAATCACTTTCTTTCAACACATCGAGCATACTTTTCATCAACACCTTCAATCACTCTCCCTTCAACACGTGAGCTCAAATAAACTTCAAATCACTTTCAATCCATATACAAAATTACTTCAAACCAATTTAGCCACAATCACATTGTGCTATCTTTTCAAAATCTCATTTAACTTCAAAATGTTTAAAGTGACTTAAATCACTAAACAATCTTGCAAGCAGGTAACTTTTAAAACTTTCAAAATGTACCTCAGGTCGCGTAGGATGGAGTAGGGTGTAAAGTATGAGCAGTCCCTTCAATCAACTTTTAAAACCAGAAAGTTTCAACATTTGAAGTTTTCAAAGCGGTTTCAAACAAGTTTCAAAGAAGTTTTAAAATAGTTTCAAAACAATTTCAAAATAATTTCAAAACCTGTGGCTCTGATACCACTTCTGTAACGCCCCCAATTGACCTTCCCAACTTTGGGGCGCGCTACAGTCGTGGTTGATAATTTTTCAAATATTTTCCAAAACAAGACAGCAGAAGACTCGTAATTAAATGATAAGGAAATTAAAGAAACATACATTTGTTAAACATTTGTTTTCTCAAAGACTTCAAAAACAAGGGAAGGAAAAAGTATCAGAGAGCGGTGCAGCAGTGTGTGTAGCGTAGTGGAGATATGCATATGAAGATGCATATCTCAGGATCTATTTCTCAAAAAAATTTCGTTACAAAACACCTGCATCGTCTTTACACCACCGTTCCTCCATCCTCGCTGCTTAACCTGCGTATTTTAGAAACAATACGAGGGCTGAGTACTAATGTACCCCGTGGAGACACGCCCAAAAACATACATTTTATATATGAAAGCTATCCTAACACACACAGATAAACACGAGTTTTTATTGAAAAGTACCATGTTATCTATTACATTTTAGTTTGCTGCAGCTATCTTCTATGTTATAATATCTGTTAACCGTTGTAACTGGAAGTTGGCCTACTTCCGAGTTACGATGAACAACTGGGAATGGCGAACCACTCTACCCACCGTCATCAATTTGCACTAGCCTCAGTATGTTACCTTGAGACCCGATCGATTTAAGAAAGAAAAGAAATACACAGCCTTATCCCGCTAGGGCTTCAGTACTCCAGCTGAACAACCCGAGCTCATAAACAATGTAAGGTTGCTAGCCTTCAATAACTGATTCATAAGACTAGCTCAAGCACCAAAAGTACTTGGTTCTCATCTTAGTGATTGGACTCTCTGATGGTAGCAGTCAACAGAGGAACAAATATGGTAGCATAAAACATTTTAGGCATAGTCAATCAATTTAAAACAAAATATTTCCACACACATTTTAGAAACTGAGCACAAGGCTCAAAAAGACATTTGCTTTTACTAAAAGTAGTCCCCACCTGGTGTTAGACTTCAAAAGTAAGATGCTTTCCCGCTAAATGTGTAATTGAGCTTGCTTTCTTCAACACTTAACCTCCTACAACAATATATATAACCCAATTAGGATGGACAATCACTAACCCTTAATCAACTCCAAGAATCAACTCACAATCGAACTCAAAACTCAACATAATTTCCATGATTTCCCTTCGATCCAAACCAGCATCGTTCATACTCGAAAACATATACCAATGCATGTTTTCAAACCTAACATGCTCCTATAATCGTAATATAAACTCATGGATCAAATATAACTCGAAAAGGAGAGAAAATGGGTCAAGAAATCAAGTTTTATCCAAAAAGCTGCGGCCCGTCCTGAACGGAACGCGTAACGGGATGGACGACATATTTTTCTTGCCCACCCGTGGGCTGTCCCGAGCGAGACACACCCATCCCAAATGGGATGGGTGTCTCGAGTGAGCAGTTTGCCTCGCCGAGAGCCGTTCCAAACGGGATGTGCTCGTCCCGTTCGGGACGAATCGTCTTCTTCGACGAACTCGCCGGAAACAAGGCCTGAAACTCGATTATAAACAAAGGGTTGGGAAAATGCTCACCGGAAAACCTATGCACGTCGGCGGAGCTCCAATACGACGAGCAATTTCGTGCTTCAAGGTACCAAAACATTCTCTACGATGTAAAGAACACAAAAATATGAACTAAGGCTCGAGATATACAACCAATTCCAAGATCTAAAGTTGGAAATTCAAACTCTTACCAAAATAAGGAGTCAACTTCTTTCTACAATTTCTCCTTCAATACTCGACCTCTCGGAGCCCACCTTAGCTCAAAACGAAGCCTGAAGAGAGAGCTTTCCGATGGTGGTGGCCGCTTGGTCTGAGGTGGCCGGAGTCTGCCGGAATGTTGCCGGGAAAGGGGGCTGGCGGATTGGGGTTTTTTTTTTGGAAAGGGTAGCTCTTTCTCTCTCTAGCTTGGAGTGTATGAATAATGGATGAAATTCTCATGTATATATTTGTCTAATAATTTATTTTCTCATGAATATATATATATATACATCTATATTCTAATCCAATTTCCTATAAGTAATGAAATTATTTCCCACTCCAATATTCATGATTTAATTCACTAACATTCACCCACTTCATTTTAAATCTATTAAAACTTCATAATTCCTTCCAATTTATATAATAAAGTCAAGCTCAATTTATGAAATTCGATTTCTCGATTGTGAGTAAAATGAAATCGAAAGCTCTCAAATAATAATTGCTCAAAATTAAGGAGAATTTCTCTTTATTAAAACAATTAAACAATACAAGAGCTTAATTACACTTGGGGTATTACATCCCCTCACCCTTATAAAAATTTCGTCCCGAAATTTGAAATGGTTCGATAAGCTCGGGATATTTTTCTTTAATCTAATACTCTAATTCCCAAGTCGCTTCTTCATGCCCATGGTGACTCCATACCTTCACGAGCGGAATTGACTTATTCCTTAGTTCCTGAATCTTACGGTCCACAATCGCTTCTAGTCGTTCTTCATACTGCAAATCTGGACTCAAAACCACTCCTTCCTGGCGAATCACGAGCCTGGGGTCATGAACATACTTCCTCATTTGAGACACGTGAACACACTATGCACGTTACCCATACTCGGGGGTAATGCTAATCTATACGCCACTGGACCAATGCGCTCTAGAATCTCATAGGGTCTCACATAGCGCAGTCGCAGTTTAACTCTCATTCCAAATCTCACTATTCCTTTAGAAGGAGAGACTTTAAGAAATACTTTGTCTCTAACTTCAAACTGTAGCTCGACTCTTCTTAGGTCCGCATAAGATTTCTGCCTGCTCTGAGCTTCCTTGATCTATCTCGAATCTGGCGAACAACTTCGATCATCTCACTAATAGTGTTAGGTTCTAGGACTTGTCTCTCTCCAACTTCATCCCTCAATAGCAGAGATTGGCACTTCTTCCCGTACAAGGCTTCATACGGAGCCATTATACGATCTTTTGGGTTTTGAATTTTTTTTAATCTTAATTTCAGATCCTGAATTAAGAATTAATCTTTCGGGTCATGAATCGATAATTAAATTATTTTTTGGTCCTGAATTAGTAAAACTCCTTTAATGAATTTGTCTACCTATCTATATATTAAAGTAAGCCCAGACATAATTTATGATAATTTTAAGTTGCATTAGTTGATCATTAATAATTAGGGAGATAATAATTCTATATATAATAATATATTATAATGATTATATAACATATATATATATATATATTTATATTTATATCTTCAACTTTTGAAAATAATTAATTGCTTAGTATTTTATTGATTTTGAAGAGATGTACAAATTAATGTATAATTATTTTAATATAAATAATTAAAATTTCCACACATCGCGTGGGTGATATACTAGTATAGTAATATATACATTACAGATTAATGTATGTGATATTATATTAAAATCTATTTTCTTTATTTTGATTCATTTTAAAATTTATTTTATAATTTTTTAGTGCAATATTATTTTCATTGTTTTAAATGTGATGAATCTCAATAATGTCGTCACACCCTAATTTTTGAACAATAGAATAACATAAAGCATATAAGGCACTTGACACATCCGTTCGGGAAAATGAAAGGAATTGTTAGTATGGCTCATATATTGACAAAGGAAGGAGGCAAGCAGATGCCTGCGAGCGGAGCGGAGCGAGCGGAGATTACTTCATCGTTGTTGGCTCACAACCAGCGAAAACAGAAATCCGGAGAATCGTCATCTGGTGATAGTTTGTATATTAAGGGTAACCAGGATCGTGGAAGAAGGCGGGTGAGGGATAACTCAGGAAATCGGGGTTTCAGATCCAAGTCACGGGATAAATCGCAGGGGAAGAAATTAGTAACATGTTTTAAGTTCAAGGAACGAGGGCACTTGAAATGGGATTGTCCAAAGTGGAAGAAACAGACTGATGATGGGTCATCGAAGTCTGTCAACATGGTTCAGAATGAGAATTCGGATGGCAGTGATGGTGATATGTTATCTATTTCGACTGCGCAGTATGTTGATGCTTGGATTCTCGATTCTGGATATTCTTATCACATAACTCCCAACAGAGAGTGGTTTACGACATATAAACTAAGTAACTCGGGTTCAGTTTTTCTTGGTGATGATCGATGCTGTAATATTGTAGGTATTGGTGATGTGAAAATCAAAATGTATAATGGAACTGTGAGGACGTTGTGTGATGTTTGACATATCCCTAATTTGAAAAAGAATTTGAAAACTTTGGGTACTCTGCACAACAATGGTTTTCTGATGAAGGCTGATGAAGATGGGGAAACCATCAAGATAGTTAAAGGTGCTTTGACTGTGATGAAAGGGAAGATTACAACAGGAAATATGTACAAGCTGTTGGGGAATACAGTTGTAGGCGAAGCTCATTCTGTTGAGTCGTGTGATGATAACACGAAGCTGTGGCATATGCGTCTTGGGCATATGAGTGAGAGTGGTATGGCTGCGCTACATAAAAGAGGTCTTCTGCATGGTGTGAAAACGTGCAAACTTGATTTTTGCAAGTTTTATATTCTGGGCAAGCAGACAAAAGTTAGTTTGGGACCGGAAAATGGAAGACAGAAGGAATTCTCGACTATGTGCATTCAGATGTGTGGGAACCTGTCAGAGTGGCGTCCATGGGTGGTTCCTTGTATTATGTGACCTTTATTGATGATTTTTCGAAGAAGGTTTGGGTGTATTTCATGAGGCATAAGAATTAAGTCTTTGCTAAGTTCAAGCTGTGGAAGGCTGAGACGGAAAACCAAACTGGGAGAAAAATCAAGTATTTGAGGTCTGATAATGGTACTGAGTACAGGGACACGAAGTTTCAGGATTCTGTGAGGAGCATGGGATTCAGAGGCACTTTACAGTGCATAAAACGCCAAAGCAGAATGGCGTTGCTGAAAGGATGAACAGGACACTGAATGAGAGGGCAAGATGTTTGAGGCTGAATGCAGGTCTGCCGAAGAAGTTCTGGGCAGAGGCTTTGAATATGGCGTGCTACTTGATAAACAAATCACCGCGTGCATCTTTGGATGGCAAAGTTGCAGAAGAAATATGGACAGGTAATGATGTTAGTTTTGATCATCTTTAAAAATTTTGGTTATTCTGCTCATGTTCTTATTCCTTTAGATGAGAGGTCAAAACTTGATGCGAAATCGAAGAAGTGCATCTTTCTGGGCTATAAGAAAGGTGTGAAGGGATTCAAGTTTTGGGATCCTGTTGAGCAGAAGGTGGTGATCAGTAGAGATGCTGTGTTTGATGAGAAGTCGATGCTGCAGTCGTGTGAAGATAAGGTGCAGGTGGAGGTGGAGTTGGATCACATTCCAACAGTTTCTGATAAAGGAGAGAGTTCGAGTTCTGCACCTGATGATATTATTCATGATCATAGTGGCGCAACTGATGCACCAGAGAGCTATAAGTTAACTCGGGAAAGAGTGAGACGTGCAAATATACAAGCTCCAGTCAGGTTTGGTTATGAGGATATAGTAGCATTTGCTCTTAATGTTACTAGTGTGGATCCTTATAATTTTCAGGAAGCAGTTTATTGTGAGAATAAAGACAGGTGGAAAGCTACAATGGAAGAAGAGATGAATTCTATGCACAAGAATCAGACATGGGAGCTGGATGTTTTTCCAAAAGGGAAGAAGGCTATTGGATGCAGATGGATTTACACAAGGAAGTCATCAGTAACAGAAAAAGGAGGGGAAAGGTTCAAGGCTCGATTAGTGGCCAAAGGATACTCGCAGCAGAAGGGGATTGACTATGATGAGACATTCTCCCCTGTGGTCAGGCATACTTCGATTAGGGCAATACTTGCATTGGTGGCTAGTCGGGATTTGCACTTGGAGCAGATGGATGTGAAGACTACTTTCTTGCATGGTGATCTCGTGGAGCGCATTTACATGCAGCAGCCAGAGGGTTTTGTTCAACCGGGGAAGGAACATTTATTTTGCAGGTTGAAGAAATCCTTGTATGGCTTGAAGCAAGCATCGAGGCAATGGAATATACGGTTTGATGCGTATATGGTGAAGATTGACTACAAGCATTGTGAGTTTGATTGATGTGTTTATACTAAGAGCCTTGGTGATGGTTCTTGTATTTTTCTGTTACTTTACGTTGATGACATGCTTATTGCTGCTAAGAATATGCATGATATTGTTGATCTGAAAAACTTTTTAAGCCTGGAATTTGAGATGAAGGATTTAGGGGCTGCGAAGAAGATTCTTGGGATGGAGATTCAGAGAGATAGAGGATCAAAGAAGCTGTGGTTATCTCAGAAATGTTATGTGGAGAAGGTGCTGCAGAGGTTTGGGATGGATAAATCAAAACCGGTGAGCACTCCATTGGCAAACCACTTCAAGCTGTCTTTTGATCAGTGCCCTAAGTCGGATAAGGAGACTCAGGATATGGTGGAGATACCTTATGCCAGTGCTGTTGGATGTTTGATGTATGCCATGGTATGTACTCGTCCTGATTTAGCTCATGCTGTTGGTCAAGTGTGCAAGTATATGTCTAGGCCGGGTAAACAACATTGGGAGGCAGTCAAATGGTTTTTTAGATATTTGAAGGGTACAGCGGGGCATGGTATTGTGTCTGGAGATCAGCGGATGGATCCTTTTGTTATAGGACATGTGGATTCTGATTATGCTGGGGACTTGGATGATAGGAGATCTACCACTGGGTATGTTTTTACTTTTGGTGGAGGGCCTATTTGTTGGAGGTCGATTACTCAGCCTATAGTTGCTCTATCTACAACTGAAGCTGAATATATTGCTTTAGCAGAAGCAGCAAAGGAAGTAGTGTGGCTTGCTAGATTGGTTAGAGAGTTGGGTGTTCAGCAAGGTGGAGTTCTATTACATTGTGACAGTCAGAGTGCCATTCATTTGGCTAAGAATCAAGTATATCATGCTAGGACGAAGCATATTGATGTGAGGTTCCATAAGATCAGGGAATGGATTGCTTCTGGTGATATTCAGTTGGAGAAGGTTCATACTGAAGAGAATGCTGCTGATATGTTGACTAAGGCTGTTACTTCTGACAAATTCAAGCATTGCTTGGATTTGTTGAATCTTTCTGCATGCTAGAGTTGCATGGTACCCCGGCCTGCTTGGTGTGTCTCGCAGGGATGCTCGCTATTGTGTTCTCCTAAGGAGGTGATATATTCGGCAAGGTGGAGATTTGTTAGTATGGCTCATATATTGACAAAAGAATGAGGCAGGCAGATGCCTGCGAGCGGAGCGGAGCGAGCATAGCGAGAGGAGCGCAAGCGCATCGAGCGGAGCCCCCGCGGTACAGGATATTTTGGGAATTTTATACCTTGTAGGGTTTTAGTATAAATACATGATGTATTGATGTATTTGATATACTGAGTTAATAAAAATTCGACTGCTCTGCCGTGGACGTAGGCACATTGCCGAACCACGTAAATCTTGTGTTCTTTATTTTCTTGTGTTTAATTCGTATGTCATATTGTCATCGTTTCACAACAGGAATATTGTGAGATAAAGGATAATTAAAACAACAAGAAATATTATCAATACATATATCCTGAACATGAACTAAAAGAATGAGTGTGCCTTTCCAAGAAGAGATCGTGGCTTCTCGGAGTATTGAGAAATTAAATGCAGGTTTTAATTTGTTTAACAAAGGAAGTTTACTAGCAGCAAAAATTGACGGTGAAGTACAATATAATAATAGAAGATGAGAGACACACTTATCTAAATTTGTAAGATTTTTACACCACACGAACTATCTGCTGTATTAAACCGAATGCACGTTTGATCTCGATTTTTTTTCCTCATTAGTTAATGGAGGTGCCAACTCTGTGTAGTCTGTGCTTCATAGATAATGATGGGGTCTTGTTTGCTGATCTTCAGGCAGTTCAATGGCAGAATCTGAAATCATCTCATGCGTTGCATTAAAGAATTGTTCAAGATGACTATATTTTATTGCAATGATTCATGATCTGTCATTGAGAAAATAATTCTGAGTAGTTGTATCTTCACCACTATATATTATGGAGATACATGATTCATGGAGGCATCACAATTTTTCTGAGCTCCATTTTCACCACCAACAAAAAAAAAAATGGCACCCTCATCTTTGAGATTGAACCTTGACCATGGCCGCTCTCTTAGGTAGCCATCTGCATCACATCCTGCTGTTTATCAGTTCGATGAGAACTTATCCAGATTGAGATCTTCGGAGGCTACTTGTTCGTCTCTCTCATCAATGTGTAGCAGAATCGGTGGCCTAAGAAACTTGTATGAGAGCATTGACGAGCTAGTGAGAATGAGTTCAACCAGGTGGATTCAATCTTGCAATATAATCAAGACAACGAGCTAGTGAACCACTTAAAAATGAGGACTCCAACATTGAAGTTGTTGAAGAGGAACTCAGAAAACATATTCAGACAGATGATCAAAACCAGAGTGCCCCTCCTCAACATTCTCAACCACTAGGCTTCAAGAGAATGAAAATTTTGTAGTTAGGACATGTAAATATATACTTGTACATTTCTATTGATCCATGAGGATTAATACAATACATTCAGAAGTTTTTCTTACATACCCTATCCTTGACAAGAAAGTGATGAGTATCGATTAACCTTGGTGACATGATCAAACTACCTACATCTAACTATGATCCAATCGAGTATAATTCAAAATAGTTTGACCGAAAAAATCGAGATTTAGCATTTATTTCATATGTGCTTTGTATGTTAAATTGTATTTGAGTATTGTAATTTATGTCATCAATTTAGTTTGTAATATTCTTATATCAATTTAGTTAGTAATATTCCCAACAAAATTAATGTCATACACAAATTTTCACTAAAGTTGAATGAAATAAATAACCTCATTTATTAATCAGCAACTAATCTGACAAAGTAAATGCTCATCATCTCTTCAACTTCTTTTGCGATAATATAATCCACAAATTTTCACTAGTCAACAACTTTTTTGACAAAATATATGTCATCATTTATTTCACTTTTCATGGGCTAATGTCAAGATGAATGAAATAAATATTATTTGATATGTGCGTAAAATTATCTTTATTTTTATGTTTGTGCATGCGTTTTTGCACTCATTTTACTTCCATATCATAGGTTTTTTGTATTCTTTTTGTTGTGCTTCCGTGTTTTTGTGTTTCGGATGGTGTAGGTTAGTTTTTGAGCAATATTCAACATTTTCGGCTTGATTTTGTAGGAAAATCGCTCGATCCTACAGAGACCGGTCGATCTGGGCTGTTCAGAGGCATATTCTGGTCGATCCTCTAGAAGACCGGTCGATCCGGACGTTTCAGAGGAGATTCTCGGGCAATCCGGGAGTTTCAGAGGCAGATCCCGGGCGATCCATGCTGTTGGTCCCGGATATCAGGGTATAACTTGGCAGCGGAAAATATGGTTTAGTCGTTTCTTGCACTCTGCTGGTTACTCAGCTGACTGGGACCTTGTCAGCTGGTAAGTCAACTTGCACTCTGCGTACTCAGCTGACTGGCAACTGGCTCGTCAGCTGGTAGCTCAAGACTTAGAATATTTTAGGCCTTGTTTGCACAGTTATATCAGTTTTCAGATATACACCAGCACTTGGGTGCTGGGTTTCAAATCAGTATGAAATGCAGAAAGCTGATAAAGACAAGAGGATTTTTATAGTGGTTCGATCAACTGATCTACGTCCACTCTCCAGTCGTAGCACTGGAAATTCACTAAGAGTAATCAGGAACAAGTGTCCTACGATCTATCTCTAGCTGGTGAATGCCTCGTCCACCAGTTCACTAGATCAACCGCTCCCGGCCTTGATTCCGTCTTCAACTCTCTCAGCTGGTGGAGTGCGAGCACGTCACTTCAATCTCCACAGCTGACTGGGTGTTCAGTTCTCCCAAGAACGTAGAGTAATCGGTCACAGGTGTCCTACGATCTATCTCTAGCTGGTGAATGCCTCGTCCACCAGTTCACTAGATCAACCGCTCCCGGTCCTGTTTCCTCTTCAACTCTTGTCAGATGGTGGAGTGCGAGCACGTCACTTCAACCTCCACTACTGACTGGGTGTTTTAGTTCTCCCAAGAACGTATCTTCTTAAAACGGCAAAAGCCCGTAATAACTCAGGTGCTGACTGGCACAAGAGCTGCTGTGAACTTTCTCGGAAGAGAAAGAGCACCAATGAGATCTGTAACTTACAAGCTGGAAGCTTGAAGTCTCGTGTTTGAATAAATCAACACACGGAAAGCTTTAAGAAAAGCCTCGAAAGTGTTCTGCTGGCTTGTTCGCGCGTAAGAACTTTCGGAAGGAGAGAATGATCTTGAATGTTTGGAAGCCAGCCCTCACGCTTTAAATGTTGGTGGTTCCGACCTATTTATAGACGCGGGATCCCATTCAAATCTCTTAGCCGTTTGGACTCATCCAGAAAGGTGTCAGACCTCGGATGTCCTTCTGTCGGCGGTAGGTATGCTTTTCCGGAAGGAACCATACCTTGGACCGCTTTATCTGACATTGATCTCTTTATGTCAGAACGGCTCTATTCGTCAGTACGAGGAATCGCAACTGGTGTCTTGTAACTGATAGACTTTAAGGTATCCTCCTTAAAGTCATACTTTGTCAGTTGATTCCTCAGACGAATCTTCTTTTTGTCTCTAAGACTCTGGGAGAGCGAATCTTGAATTCTGCTGGTAACATCCGACTGGTAGATCATGCTGGTGATCTTGTGCTGGCAGTCTCTGCTGGTGACTTTCGCTGGCACAATCTAAGTCTACCAATATGTCTGGATGTTAACTCTTGGAATCTCCCATGACTGGTGACTTCACTGCTGATGAACAGTAGCCAGTCATTAGCTCTACTCATGCTGATGAACAGTGTCAGCATGAGTCTTGTCAGTCGCTTGCTGGTGAGACTTCTCTCAACTGGTAAGCACATCTCATGCTGGTGAACAGTAGCCAGCATGAGTCTTGATCAGCTGCGACTTACAACTCAAAAGACCTAAACAGGACTTTACATTTGAGACTAGAGCTATTCTAGAGACAAACTGACGCTGGTAGGACTTTGGTTTTGATCCACCAAAACTATAATCTATACAATTAGCTACTGGGGAAGGGAAACTTAGCCAAATTCCCAACAATTTCCCAACACATGCAATGCTCGACCGATCTGCAACTTCAGAGGCAGATTTCGGTCGAGCCTTGTCCTTCTCGGCCGATCCAAGTCGTGCTGAGAGACGGTTTCTCTGTTTCTGGACATCCTGGGCGATCTCGTTTCATTCCGGGCGATCCGAGGCTCTGCTAGCTCACTATAAAAGGGGTAAAACAGATATTTTAAGAACTTTTGTCAAATCAACACAAAATCCTCTTAGATTCTCTCTACGATTTCAACTTCCATCACTTTCCAAACCTCACCCATGATGGGTTTTTGTATACTGAAAGCATTTATTACAATGTGTATATAACGGTTTATTTCTCCTATCTGTTAACAATCGTACATGTATGAACAATGGTATCCTCTTGTCTCACCGATAGGGACGATCATACGGCGTGTTGTAGATCGCAGAAGACAGTATGATCACTTGACCTAGTGAGACATAAACCTGATCACAGCCGAGACAGCGTATGAGGATACGTCTGTCCGGATGGCTGCGGCATTGTCGGAATGTAGTCTGTCTTGGTTACTTGACATGCTGGTACGCAGAGGTGGCGTATTGATGGACCGTAGTGAGATATATTCGTCTGTCTGACATCAGCGAATAAAAGATCTCGTTATATTGATTGAGTCCAAACCCTAACGAAGGTTCAGGGGTTTGCACGGGTTGACTGTTGCTTTGACTTGCCATGGTGGAGAGCCAACACAGCGCGCTCGTATATCCGCATCTTGGGTAACAGCAGTTCGTGTAGTACCGCCTGAGACTGAACTTAGGTAACCATATCCGAGTAATAGGATGGGGACATTCCCTGAGGAGCTCAATAACATTCATCGTGCCAAAGTCCTGTAGGCTGATTAAGTTCAGGCACGAGTGATAAGGTTTGAGTGGTACTACTTAGGAATAATAAGATATTAATTAATTGTAGTTAGAGCTTGTCAGAGGCTCCGATTAATTAATGGATGTTCGGTAACCTTAAATATGGGGATTCTCAATTAATGTAACCCGTTCTCACAACATGGTAATGAAGGGGTAGGTCAGTATTAATTCTGTGGTGAAAAAGAATTAATATTAATTAATTAATTGTGTCCTGAGTTGTGGACGTGGGAATTAATTAATTTATAGGCCCACTTTATTATTTGCATTAGGTCCCAGGTCTGGCCCAACAAGTGTGCTGAATTGAGCCCAAAATGGTCCAATAAGGTTTCTAACCCTAGGTCTATAAATAGACAGCTCTCTCTCATAAGTTGTAACACAGTTGAAACACAAACCCTAGAGAGAGAGAGGTGGGCGCCGTTTTTGGTGAGAAGAGGGAGGAGAATTTCGATTCTGGTCCTGCTCAAGTCACAGATCTATGGAGTCCTCACCAGTAGTAGATCTGACCAGCACCAGGACACAGATCTGAAGACCTGATCTGGAGAACAACAGATTTCTTCTTTCCCTTTTTTTATTTTCGATTTTCTCTAGAGATTATTTTTCTAATTTCTGTTTCCGCAGAGAAATCGGATTGCGTGGTTGAATTGGTTCTTGGAATTCAAACGCAAAAGATTGGTACAGACACTACGGATTTACGGTAATCTCTCAATCCACAATTATGCATTAAATTCATAGGATCATGCTAGGGTTTTGAGAATATTTAATTATGAGCAATATCCATAGATCGATCCGGTTCAGTCTGGTTTTGGTGATTCGGTTCACGTTAAAACCCTACAATTGGTATCAGTGCCAGGTTTATGATTTATGGCTCTGTTGTTCATAATTAAATTCGATAATATGCATGTATGAATATATTATTGTGGATGTTGGTTTTTGTTCCTCGTGGCAACCCGTTGATTCAGCCCGCGGTGGTTTATCCGTGTAGGGCTGAATTGTTTTGTAAAATCATGAGAAAATCCATGATTAGAATAGATTTGAAATTGTAATAGAATAGTTTCTGTATTTTTTAAATCTGTATTTGAACGGGTCGAGGACGAAGAACAAAGACGGAGCCGACGAAGGGCTGGCGGAGGGCACGACGGACGACGGCGGGCGCGGGCGCACGGTCGCAGGCGCGCGCGCGCGAGGGAGCAGGGCCATGCTGCGCGACACCGCAGTGGCGCGCGGGGCGCGCGCACGTGCATACGCACGGCGGCGCTGGGCGCAGGGATGGCGGCGGTGGCGGTCGACGGTCGGCGGCGGCTCCGATCGTCGTCGGCTGCTGCTGTCCCGTCGCGGTGGCTTGTGTTTTTGTGGTTTGTACAATCCTGTGTAAACCCTAGGGTTTGCATTAGGGTTAGGGCAAATCATCAGATCACAAAGGCCTAAAAATCCAAAAAGATTTGGTGTATCAAGATTTGGAGGCCCTTGAAGATTTGAGAAGATTTGAATTTATCCATTAAATTCAAAAATTCAAATTTGTAATAGATAGATTTTTATTTTCTATTTATTTTGGGGCCACGAGGAATTTTTGTTTGCCTTAATTGTCCTCGTATGATATATGATTTATTTATGTGCGCAATTAAGCATGTGTAGATAATAGGAAAAGCATGATTTACTGCTTTTATTATTTACAGCTTTCCAAGCATGCTTATGTGATTAATTTCTTTTGTTGGATTATATTTTGGGAATTTTTGGGCTTGTATTATTACATGCAAAAATTTGGAAAATATAATAACAAAAGGAAATTATGTGTGCGCATAAAGAAACCTTTTAAAAGAAAAATACTAAGCAGATTTTTTAATTAAAATCAATAGACCTCCACAAAGCGGTCCTAGGCTGTAAGTGCATCTCTCGTTCTAGTAAACGTCTACGAGTGTAGCTTGCTAGTTCCCGGAGGTGCATGGATACGGTTGTTGGGATTTCTAGACAAACAATTTAAATCATGTGAATAGTGGGAGGGCTTTGCGTAAACGTCTACGAGTGTAGCTTGCGTAGACCTCTTTCACAAGTATTCTAGGATTGATTTAAATTAAAGATAACAAAAGCTTTAAGGGCTGTGCGGTATGGTTACGTGCCATGCTAAACCGTCTCTTTTGGCCGGAGTTAAATTTGTGGTTGATTGCTTAGAAGCATCTTAGAATATAATGCAAGAATTGCATCCCTGTTCTTGAGAGATGGCTTGGTCCAAGGTTTTCACTAATTATTAATTTCTAGTGTCAAAAGCATCCTGACATGGTAGTGAAATTAAATGGATTGGGGCTTAAAACCCGCAGTTCTGGTTGAGGGTGACATCGTAAACGTCTACGAGTGTAGCTTGCGGTGGGAACTCTTGGGCAATTAGTGGAAAACATTTGTATTTGATTTATTAAAAGGTTTTCAATGCATTTGTTTTCGAAGTTCAACATGTATGTTCTTATTTAAGAATCTTTATTGTTTCAGATATATCTAAGTCTACTGTCGATCATATACTTGCTCTTAATCCTCTTACTGGTCCAAACTTTTCCGAATGGAGTTTTTGCATTAAACATGTCCTTTATCTGAAAAATCAAGCACATGTTCTTTACTTGGATCCACTGCTGCGTTCCCATAGAGGGGTATGCAAGCTTGAGCTTGAGTTCTATGATAGATGGGATGATGCTGATGAGTTCGCTTTTTGGCTCATCACGAATTCCCTGTCTAGAGGATTAAGGCACAAGTATGAGTATCTCGAGATGGCTGGAGAGCTCTGGAAAGAACTCTCGACAGCCTATGGGAACGTGGAGCGAACTATTAACTGTAAGCTTGTACACGATCTTGTGTGCAAGAAGATGGTTGAGGATAGTTCGGTGACTGAGCACATGATGTCTGTGGTTGATCTCATGAGACAGTTTACTGTGCAGGGTGGTAATATCAGTGCGCAAGGCAAGATTGATATCATCCTGAATTCTCTTCCGGATTCCTTTAATGACTTTAAGGTAGTTGCTGCTGTAAAGGGAGAGTATGCTCTACATGAGCTACTTGAGGATCTTGTAGTGGAGCAGTCTACCATGCGAGCACGGATGCCTGTTCTGTCCGGTTCTAGCACTGGTTCGACAATCTCTAAGATTGGAGACGACGGTGCTGAGAGCAAATTCAGGAAGGCAAACCATGATAGCAAGTCTAGGAAGGGGAAGAGAGTCAAGGTCACTCCTAAGAAGAACAAATGTGCTGGATGCGGAAAGGTGGATTGTCCGAATGCCAAAGGACAAGGTATGCTATTTGCATGTACAGCTGTAAGCATGGTTAGAGTTAGTTGTTGCTCTTCCAGAGCTGTAAGCACTGACTTGTTGATCATGTTGTTGTACTTTGCAGGGGACCATGCCGACAAGGCTGGTGAGTGATGGCAAGAAGATACCAAACTGGATGAAGGCAACGTTTTATGACAAAACTTCATGGAGTTTTTCCTTTCCTCATATTTTGATGTTTTAAGTACATTTGAGGGTTTATTTGTGGGCCGTGGTTTATCGGCAGGACAAATTTTATCAACCTTTTATGGATATTTGTTATTTATAATTTTATCATTGGCAGTAACAATGTTATCCATTGTGTTGATTTGTACTCTTTATGCTACTTCGATCTAAATATGTCCGCAAGTATTGCATGTAATTCATCCGTAATTGATAATCCTAGGAAGAGAAAACTTACTTCTTCTGATGAGGATCTTACATATCTCTGGCACTTGAGACTGGGTCACATAAGCTTGAAGCGGATTCAGAGACTTGCAGATGACGGTACATTGGACTTAGTCCGGGCTGTACCTTATCCAGTCTGCGAATCCTGCATCAAGGGCAAGATGTCAACTAGGCCTTTCAAGGCTAGTTAGTCTCGAGCAGAGGAAGTGTTGGAATTGATCCATTCTGACTTATGTGGACCGATGTCCACGCAGGCTCGTGGAGGGTACGAGTACTTCGTCACTTTCATTGACGATTACTCAAGGTACGGATATGTTTACCTGCTTTGCTACAAGTCTGAATGCTTTGAGAAATTCAAAGAGTTCAAGGCTGAGGTAGAAAAGAAGGTCGGGAAAACTATCAAGTCGCTGCGATCTGACTGCGGTGGCGAATACCTCGGTAACAAGTTCCTGCAATATTTGTCAGAAAATAGGATTACATCCCAATGGACTGCACCGGTTACTCCCCAGCAAAACGGTGTAGCTGAAAGAAGAAATAGGACTCTTCTAGAGATGGTAAGATCAATGATGAGTTATGCAAACTTACCAATTTTGTTTTGGGGCGACGCATTGGAGACAGCAGCTTACGTGCTTAATGTGGTGCCTTCTAAATCAGTTCCTAAGACGCCTTCTTAGCTCTTCCTTGGTCGCAAACCTAGTTTGTGCAAATTTAGAGTATGGGGCTGTTCGGCACACGTACTGTCGAAGGAACCTGATAAGTTAGAAAGAAGGTCAAAAGTAATGCTGTTCATAGGGTATCCCAGACAAACGAAAGGTGGTTACTTTTACTGTCCTGAGAGTCAAAGGGTCATTGTTAGCACCAACGCTAGATTCTTGGAGGACGAGTATGTGAGTAATCACAGGTCAAGGAGTGATGTCGTTCTTCAAGAAATTGAGAACGAGAATGCAATTCCAAGGGAAGGGGAACGTGTAGATGTGGGTGCACCTGTGAGAGGTACAGCACCACAGACACGTTCTTCAGTGCAAGGTGCAGGACCACAAGTCACTGCACCTACTACTGACACGGCACCGATGCCTCGTCGCAGTGGGAGAGTTATTTTCCAGCCGGAAAGGTACATGTTCGTGGGTGAGTCTTCGGACTTGAGCCCAGAAGACGGACATGAGGACTCTGACCCGCTGACTTACGAAGAGGCAGTGCAGGACAAGGATGTTGCCAAATTGTAAGTCGCCATGGATTCTGAGATAGAATCCATAACTGCTATGGATGTATACGAGAAAACCATTTTGCCGGATGGCTTCAGGGCCATAGGGTGCAAATGGGTATACAAACGAAAGAAAGGGGCTGAAGGAAAGATTACGGCTTTCAAGGCCAGGCTGGTGGCAAAGGGTTATAGTCAGAAAGAGGGCATTGACTATGACGAAACCTTTTCACCCGTAGCCATGCTCAAGTCCATCCGGATACTCCTTGCCATAGCTGCACATATGGACCTCGAGATCTGGCAGATGGATGTCAAACCGCTTTTCTAAACGATTACCTTGAAGAAGGTAGGGACATCTATATGCAGCAACCCGAGGGTTACATAAGCAAGGGCGAAGAACATCTTGTCTGGAAGCTTAAGAAGTCCTTGTATGGACTTAAGCAAGCTTCAAGGTCGTGGAACTTAAGTTTCAACGATGTGATTAAATCCTATGGATTTGCACAGTTGGAAAATGAAAGTTGTGTTTACCGACTTTGTGTCAGTGGGAGCGTGGTCTTCCTTGCACTATACGTTGATGACATACTCCTATTTGGAAACAATGAGGGAGTGAAGTCCGAAATCAAGGTTTGGTTATCCGAACAGTTCCAAATGAAGGATCTGGGTGAAGCTGGCTACATTCTTGGGATTAAGGTCTTACGAGATCGTAAAAGAAGAATGTTGAGCTTATCCCAGGCATCCTATGTGGATACTGTGATAGCCCGGCTCAGCATGCAACTTGCCAAGAAAGGCTTGCTACCTTTCAGACATGGCGTTCGTCTTTCTAGTGGGCAGTGTCCTCAGACACAGCAAGAGAAAGATGAGATGGGTCTTGTACCATATGCTGCGGCTATGGGTAGTCTCATGTATGCGATGCTGTGTACCAGGCCAGATATCTGTTATGCCGTTGGCATGGTAGCTAGATATCAGTCTAACCCTGGACAGGCGCACTGGACTACTGTAAAGCATATCCTCAAGTATTTGAAAAGAACTAGGAATTTCTGCCTAGTTTATCAAAGTGAGGATTTGTGCCCTGTGTGTTATACGGACTCGGATTTCCAAGGGGACCAGGATGAGAAGAAATCAACCTCAGGTTATGTGTTTACCCTGGGAGGTGGAGCTGTATCTTGGAGGAGCTCAAAGCAGAAATGCATTGCTGACTCCACCATGGAGGCGGAATATGTCGCCGCCTCCGAAGCCTCGAAAGAGGGGGTATGGCTACGGAACTACCTTTTAGAGTTGGGCGTGATCCCGAGTTTGCCGAGGAGCATCACAATTTATTGTGATAACTCTGGTGCGGTGGCAAACTCAAAGGAACCGCGGTCTCACAGGGCAAGCAAACACATAGAGAGAAAGTACCTTATCATACGAGAAATCGTATCGAGGGGCGATGTGCTGATTAAGAAGATTGACACTGCTGACAATCTTGCTGATCCGTTTACAAAGAGCTTGCCGCAGAAAGTTTACGAAAGACATATTCGTGAGCTGGGTCTGAGGTGGATGCCGACCACTGATAGTGGTTAAAGACAGCAGACTAGATAGACGGACTGTATACTCTGTAATAGCTTAAGTTATGCTTTGAGTATAAGTGGGAGATTGATGGGTTTTTGTACAGTGAAAGCATTTATTACAATGTGTATACAACGGTTTATTTCTCCTATCTGTTAACAATCGTACATGTATGAACAATGGTATCCTCTTATCTTACCGATAGGGATGATCATACGGTGTGTTATAGATCGCAGAAGACAGTATGATCACTTGACCTAGTGAGACATAAACCTGATCACAGCCGAGACAGCGTATGAGGATACGTCTGTCCGGATGGCTGTGGCATTGTCGGAATAAGTAGTCTGTCTTGGTTACTTGACATGCTGGTACGCAGAGGTGGCGTATTGATGGACCGCAGTGAGATATATTCGTCTGTCTGACATCAGCAAATAAAAGATCTCGTTATATTGATTGAGTCCAAACCCTAACGAAGGTTCAGGGTTTTGCACGGGTTGACTGTTGCTTTGACTTGCCATGGTGGAGAGCCAACACAGCGCGCTCGTATATCCGCATCTTGGGTAATAGCAGTTCGTGTAGTACCGCCTGAGACTGAACTTAGGTAACCATATCCGAGTAATAGGATGGGGACATTCCCTGAGGAGCTCAATAACATTCATCGTGCCAAAGTCCTGTAGGCTGATTAAGTTCAGGCACGAGTGATAAGGTTTGAGTGGTACTACTCAGGAATAATAAGATATTAATTAATTGTAGTTAGAGCTTATCAGAGGCTCCGATTAATTAATGGATGTCCGGTAACCTTAAATATGAGGATTCTCAATTAATGCAACCCGTTCTCACAACGTGGTAATAAAGGGGTAGGTCAGTATTAATTCTGTGGTGAAAAAGAATTAATATTAATTAATTAATTGTGTCCTGGGTTGTGGACATGAGAATTAATTAATATATAGGCCCACTTTATTATTTGCATTAGGTCCCAGGTCTGGCCCAACAAGTGTGCTGAATTGAGCCCAAAATGGCCCATTAGGGTTTCTAACCCTAGGTATATAAATAGATAGCTCTCTCTCATAAGTTGTAACACAGTTGAAACACAAACCCTAGAGAGAGAGAGGTGGGCGCCATTTTTGGTGAGAAGAGGGAGGAGAATTTCGATTCTGGTCCTGCTCAAGTCACAGATCTACGGAGTCCTCACCAGTAGTAGATCTGACCAGCACCGGGAAACAGATCTGAAGACCTGATCTAGAGAACAACAGATTTCTTCTTTCCCTTTTCTTTATTTTCGATTTTCTCTAGAGATTAGTTTTCTAATTTCTGTTTCCGCAGAGAAATCGGATTGCGTGGTTGAATTGTTTCTTGGAATTCAAATGCAAAAGATCGGTACAGACACTACGGATTTACGGTAATCTCTCAATCCACAATTATGCATTAAATTCATAGGAGCATGCTAGGGTTTTGAGAATATTTAATTATGAGCAATATCTATAGATCGATCCGGTTCAGTCTGGTTTTGGTGATTCGGTTCACGGAAAAACCCTACAACTCGAGGTATCAAGGAGCTAAATCAATATTCCTTGGTGAAGATTCGAAGGATTCGACGGTAGATCAAGGCCAAATACTCAGATTGGGAGAAGAAATCTTTTGTACTTTCCTTTGAATTGGTTTGTTGTGAATTTCAAGTTGTAATGAACCAATTGAATAAGAATGTGTGAAAATTGATTTGAAAAGAATATGTTGACTTCCCTATTTGAGATTGATTCATGCTAGATCTTCATTTTATTCACTTAGGTGTAGGTATGAGACAATCTAGGTGATAGTTGATACGATTATTGCAGCCATTATGCGGATAAAAGTGTCGAGAATAACATGCTTTCATATGTTCCTCTACCTAATCCAGGTGCGGAGAAAGGACATAGGATGTTGATTTACGAGCTTAAGGAGTGAGTTAGAAGCTTATAACGTGACTGTTTGTAGTTTCTAGCCTCATCAACGGCCAATTCGCCGTAACAAGGGATTGACTAGGGTAGGGTAATTGTCCATCTATCTAGGGATTAAAAGTGTTTGCATCTGGATTTGACTCAATTGGAGCACATTTGCATTCGATTCAACATCTATTCTATCTCTAGTGAGTTTTTGTGATCCTTGTTCTACCGAGCTTTGAGAAATTTGAAATATTGTTTTTCTTGTATTTTGTTGATCGATGAATGTGTTTAATGTTGTTTCTAGATAGATTGGATTCAAGTTTTAGGAATTTAGAACAAACACAACGACTTTGCACTTTCCTAGCTATAAAAAGCCACACGACTAGATAGTACTCCTTAGGGCGAAGCGAGTAAGTTCCTTGGATTGATTTTTATTACTTGATTGACCTTAGATTTGAGTAATCAATTTTACTGTCTTCAAGTTTTTGGCGCCGTTGCCGGGGAACTTAGTTAATAGGTCTTTGGGATATTGTTGAAAGTGTGGATATTGTAGGCTAGGTGTATGATAATTTGTCTCTTAGACTTGTTAAACTTGTTTGTTATTTGATTTTATCTTGTTGTTGGATTTTTGTGTCTTTTGTTTGAAGGTTTGTTGTTGGATTTGTAGGTGGTTTATGTTAAAGAGATCAAAAGCTCGTTTGATTGAGGAACAAAAGTTTTGGAATAGAAGTGAAGGAATTGAAATTAAATTTGAAATGGAGAACCAACAAGAAATGGGAAGGATTGAAGAGTTCGAAACGCAATTGGAACTCATGAAGGCTATGATGAATGAAAGAAATGAACCGAGAAGGCCACTTCATAATTTATTTAGACCACAAGGGGAGCAAGCAACTGGTGGGTTCCGCTTGGGAGTGAACGCTACTCAATTCGAGATCAAACCGCAATTGGTCCAAATGATCCAGAATAATCAGTTTGGGGGACATACCACGGAAGATCCGAATGTTCACATCTCAAGATTTTTGGAGATAACGGATACGATAAAGATCAATCAAGTGCCACAGGACCAAATCCGGCTGACGTTGTTTTCTTTCTCCCTGTGTGATGGTGCTAGACATTGGTTCGAAGGGCTTGATAAATCGAACATAGCCATGTGGGAGGAATTACGAGAGAAATTTTTGTTTAAGTTCTTTCCTCCTAGTCTCACATTGAAGAGAAGAGCTGAGATCACATCATTTGGCCAGAGATACGATGAGCCGCTTTATGAGGCATGGGACCGATTCCGGGATCTACTCCGGAAGTGTCCAAGGCATGGACTCTCAAGCAATCAGCAAATTTGTCAGTTTTATGGAGGTTTGAACTATGAGACAAAGATTATGATGGATTCCTCTTCGGGAGGTGCCTTCCTCGATCAAGAGGAAGATGAAGCTTGGGGGACCATCGAAAAAATGGTAGAAAATAGTTATCATTGGCCAAAGGAGAGGAAAGATTACCGGTCGGTCAAAACGGTAAATGAGAATAAGGAAAATGAAGAGTTGAAAGAGGAGATAGCCATGATGCAAAAGAAGCTTGATGCATTGTCTACCTCGGGTGATATAAGGGATGATTTAATGATGATGAAGTATGAAGAAGTGTAACACCCCCTTCTAGCCTTCCCAACAAGAGGCGAGTTACAGTCATGGTTTTTCCAAATCACACATAATAACAGAAATCAATTTAGAAATTTTAAGCAGACTTCCATAAAATAAAAGTAAATGTTTTGAAACATATACAACCGGGAAAGAAAAACAAAAGTTCAGAGTAGTGCAACGTGTGTGTTAAGCATGGTGTGATATGCATATGAGGATGCGTATCACATAACCTTTTCAAAATCTGTACAAATGGTTCCATCTTAACACCCTGCACCTTCACATCCGTTACGGTTAACCTGCACGTTTTAGAAATAACGCGAGGGGCTGAGTACTTTTGTACCCCATGGAAACATGCCCGAAAAATACAATTATAATATGAAAGCTATGCACACACACAGATGAACATGGGATTTTATTGAAAGTAACCATGTCACCCAAAACATTTTTATTCGCTCAAGCTATCTAAAATGTTAACATATCTGTTTAGATGTTCTGTAACTGGAAGTTTGGCCTGCTTCTAAGTTACGATGAACAACTGGGAATGGACTAACCGCTCTACCCACTGTCACCAATTTGTGCACAAGGTCTCAGTATCACACAGCTTTGAGACACGATCGATTTAATTTATATTTCATCGTAAGGTTTGCTGACCTTAGATGTTAGGTTTGCTAACTTTTCATTTCACAGATTATCAAGATTAGCACAAGTACCATTTAGGTCTCGGTTCTTATCTTTCAATCAATCTCTCTGTTGATAGAAATCAACCAGATGAACAGATATGCAACACAAATATTTTATGCATAGCAATCTTTCAAAATAAATCATTTTTACACATGCTTTAGAAAAACAAAACGCATTTTGGTTTTATACGGAAAATAGTTCCCACACAGAGTATGCTTTTCCAACAAATGTCCTCTTGTTAACGTGGTTGGGCTAAATTCTCCATTATCTCAATCTCCTACAACCATAATAATATTCAACTAATTAGGATGGACGTTCTAGGACAATTCTACTTAACAAATTCCCATTAACACATTCTTCACCTTCAATTAATATGATTCAAGTCTCGATCAACAAGCCCAAATCCTTGATAAACAATATTAATCATATTCCAACTCTCAATTCATAAACCATCATTATACTCATGCTTAATCATACTCCAATTTTTCATCAAACTTAATAAATAAATTTCTAATTTCCAACTTCATGAATCACACTTGTTTTACCCTTAATATATCCCTAAAATCATATATTAAACTTAGGAATTGGAAATAACTCGAAACGGAATGAAAACGGGTCAAAAATCTTATTTCTCAACAAGAGTTGCAGCCCGTCCCGAATGGGACACATCCATCCCGCTCGGGATGGATGTTCCAGCTGCTGTTCGCTTCGCCGAGAGTTGTCCCGAACGGGATACTTCCGTCCCGTTCGGGACGCGTCGTCTTCCTCATCGCGTCTTGCGATTTTCAACCCTGTAACTCGGTTTTTAAGCCTCCAAAACTCACATGCAAACTCATCAATTCATACTATCATGCTCCCTATGAATTCTAGATCACGAAATCATGTTCAAAACTCCAAGAACACATTGAAATTTCAAGATGGGTGTTACTCACTGGAGAAAGAAGATGGCGACGGTGGCGTGGTTTTCTGGCGAGGAAACTCATGTCTAAGAGTACCAAAATGCTCCCTAGAAGGTAAGGAACACGAATGTAAAAGCCATAGCTTGAGATATACGCACATAAACGAGATTCAAAATCTGAAAATGAAAGTTTACCACTTTCCAGCGGGCTCACTTCTCTCTACAATATCTCCCTCGATACTAGTCCTCACGCTGACCACTTTAGCTTGAAACGAAGCTTGAAGGAAGGGCTTTTAGATGGTGGTGGTGGTTCGGTCGGAGGTAGTCGGAGTTGGCCGGAATCTCGACGGCAAGGGGGGCGCCGCGAACTGGGTTGGGGCTGGGAGGTGGGTGTGTTTGACGGGGAGAGAGAATGTGAATTGAGGGAAAATTTCTCTTTTCTTTTTTTTTTAATTTTCTTTTATTCCCACAATAATCCCCCCTTCAACACATCAACCCATGAGGTGGCAAGGTAATACCATGCAAAATGACAACTCATTTTCATGCATAAATCCCTTTTTTTATAAACCAAACTTCCAAAATTCCAAAGTAATTTCCAAATATTCATATTTAACTCCAAACAAATCCATATAAACCTTCAAAAATTTATATCTCCTTCCACAAGTCTTCGAAAATTAATTCGATCAATCCGTATTTCTCCATAAATTATTACGAGCATTTCCCTAGCTCGAATTAGAAAATCAACTTCTCGAACTCAATTTGCAAATTTAAATGCATTCTTGCTAGCAAATCAATAAATTATTGCAAAATTGAGAAGAAAATTCCTTTCATTAAATTAATTAAGCAAATAATTAGCTTAATTAATCTCAGGTTATTACAAGAAGGATATCCGAAGAGCATGAACTTTTTAAATCAAAGAATGGGGTACAACAACATGCGACCTCATTATAACCCTCCGGGAAATATGTTTTATCACCCTTCAAATCACTTTCACCCGAATTTCTCCTATGCAAACCCCAACAACGCATTAAATCCTCCAATGCAATTGGAGGGTGGGGGAAGTAGTAGTCAAAGTGGTTATGTAGGTGGAAGTGGTAGGTATGACAATCAAGAAGTGAGGAAAAATCCGAGTGAGGAATTGGAGAAATGTTTTGAGAAATATGATGGGATGTTTGCGGAGATTCAATTGCAAATTTCATCCATTGCTAAGCAACTTAGTGGAAAGCATCAAGCTGGGAAGTTCCCTAGTGACACGGAGGTGATACAAAAGAAGAGTTGTAGCATGGTTAAAGGTGAGCGAACTAAAGATGAGATGACATTGGTTATGACTCCAAAAGTGGAGAACGTGGAGTTTGAAGTTAATGAAAGAGTGGTGTTAAAAGAAGAAGTGAAGGTAGTTGAAGAAGAAAATGTTAAGGATGAGAAAGAAGAGCAAGGCAAAGAAGTCCTCTTCTTTGAGTAAATTAAGAAAGGAGACGTAGAGATGCCAACACCGGATGAGATAAAACGTGTGCCGTTGCTTGATGAACTCATTGAGGATGAGTTGAGCGATGTGGAGGATTTTGGAAATGGAAGAGGTAAGAACAAAGGAAAGAGAGTAGCTAACAAGAAAGATGATCCGGGAAGCTTTATAGTAAGTTGCAAGATAGGGGATATTAGTGTCGAGAAAGCCTTGTGTGATTCCGAGGCTAGTGTGAATGTGATGTCTTGGAGCTGGTATAACGAATTGGATATAGGAGAATTGAAATCCACGAACCATGTGCTTCAAATGGCTAATCATACCTTGTTTTGCCCACGGGGGATTATTGAAGATGTGCACATGGAGATTTTGAGTTTCACATTTCCGGGGGACTTCTTAATTATGGATATGGATAATAAGGGAGATATTCACCTCATTTTTGGGAGGCCTTTCTTGCATACGGGCGATGCTCTCTTTGATATGAAGAATGGTGAATTGACTTTCCGGTGCTATGGAAAGGAAGTTGTATTCTCTTTACCAACAAGAAGTCTTGAAGAAACGAGAGTTGAGGAACAAAGGGAAGTTGACAAAGGAGGTGTGAAAAAGAGGATTAAGAAGGAAGATGATCAGGGTTTACCTAATATGGATGAAGAAAATGAAAAATACAATGAGCTGGGGGATTATTTGGAGCATGAACGAGGAAGAACCAAGAAGGCTTGTGTGAACAAGGAGCCACCTCGGAATGCAAGGAGGAAGCTTGTTTTCCCAAACGAACATTAGGAACTAGAGGTATGAGCTCCGGGTCAGCTCCATTTGATCATGATTGACAAATCTGAGGTAAGAAGTCAAGCTATTGACTATAAAGAAGCGCTTGTTGGGAGGCAACCCAATGTTTACTCAATTTGGTAATTTTCGTTTTATTGAATACATGTTTAGTTAGTTTAATTTTGTGAATTTGATGGTTGTTGTTCTTAGTTGAAGGATGCTTGATTGTGGATGTTTCTACAGACTTATGTGATTTTGTGATAAAGGATTAAGGATTGGGGAGATGAGGACTCGAAATGGTGTTGGAAAATTGAGGAAATTTTGGCCAAAACTATGTCGGATCGCCTTGGTTCGTGAAGGATCAGCCGATCCTAACCCTTGCTGCTGTAGGATCGAGAGAGAGAGACAAGAAATTCAGATTTCTCGTGCACAGGGCATGAGATCGACCAAGCGAATGCAGGCTCGATCGATCTGGATTGGGCAGGTCGAATTCTTTGAGGACAGAGCCTCGGATCGGTCGATCTGTGTGCGATTTTAAATAAAATTCTTGGGCTCATTTCGCCCCATTTCCATTCCTGTCGCAATTTCTCTTCTAAACTCTCTTATCGTGTTTCTTTTCTCTGAATTGAAAGGTCTTAAACATTGATTTTATTTATCATGAACAGAGGGAACAAGGAGGGGTTCTTCTTCTTCGATTTGCCGCCGGAAGGATTTGATGATGCAGAATTTGCGAGATACAAGAGTTTGGCAGGAAGACAAGTTGTAGGGACTACATATCTATGCAGGGAGACTTTAGAAGCGTTGGGTTTGAAGAAGGATGTTTGGAATCTGTTCGCTGGCATTGGATGGGGGAAATTGCTCTATGGAAATTGGCCAGCTTACATGAGGCTAACGAAGGAACTCTTGGCTTCGATTCGTGTTACTTGGAGCGCTAATGATCTTTCGGTACTTGTGAAATTCAAACTCGAAGGTCAGGAATTTTTCTTGAGTAGACAAGAAATTGATGGAATTTTTGGGTGTCATGATGAGTCTGCGTTTATTTTTGAAGATCTTGATCTTGTTGAATTTTGGGAGTCTATTTCAGGAATTAAAACTTTGGATGTTCTGGATATTAAGTCTTGTAGGTCATCTTTGATTAAGAATCCTGTTATCCGATATTGTCATCAAGTGATAGGGAGATGGTCTTGTGGTTATGATGGATCTGGTGTTGTTGATATCTTAGACTTCCATTTTCTTTTTGCTTTGCTGCATGGAAAGAAATTTTCCATTGAGGTTGGTTGATGGAAAGTTGGAACAACACCTTTAAATCGGAAACTACGTTGATTTGTGGTGGTGGTTTGTTGATGCCTATTTTCGAATTCTTTGGTGTTGATGTGTTTGGTGTTTTTGCTCCAGGACTGCTTCTTAATACTACTGCTTTGATTGCCATGACATTTTTTGTTCCATCTCGATTTGGAGAATGCTATAATTATAAATTTGGGGAGATGGGAATTGAGTTGCCTAACTCTGCATTGACTGAAGTTGATGATTTGAAGGATCGATCTAATTGGTTGATGTCTAAGGAGCATCTGGATGTTATTAGATTGATTGTTGATTGGCAAGAGGACGAGGTTCCCATTCCTTCCCAACGCCGCCACCGTGACCAGCCACCACATGATCAGGAGGAGTGACGAGCACCATCTACCTTTTTACAAAGTTAGTCTCACTTGACTAAGTTTGAGGGGATGTGCCGGTAGCCAGTGTCTTGGTTTATTCCTCTCCCTTATCCTTTATCTTTATCTTGCAGCCTAGTTTAGTTTTAGTTGATGGATAATTCTTCCTTAATTTGAATTCGATTTGGTTGTACTTAATATTGATATTCTTGCTTACTTGGATGGATGTTTTGGATTATGCTCATTTTGATGATATGTATGGATATTTTCATGGGTCTGATTTTGTTGTTGAATGGATTTGTTTGTTAAACATTGGTTGTTGGTATGTTTGATGGTGCTAGTGGAAATATGATTTATTTGTATGGATTTTGGATAGTGGAATGATGGTGGAAAGAGGTTTTGGATTTAGATGCATGGTTTTTATAGTTTAATATTTGATGTTGAATGGAAGTATTATTGAGTTAGCATGATTGACTACTTCATATTATGCTTAGTTTATGGAATGATGAATGGATGGATTTGAATGGTTGTGCTAGTGGATAATGCTCTATATTTCTTGATTGATTGGTTTGTGGTTTGATTGGTGGAAATGAGAACTTAATGGAATGAATTTTGCTCAAAATTGGTGGTGTTTGTGTTTGTTTAGTAGGTACATAAGGCATTGGAGAAGCGGTTCGATCGTGGGTACCGATGGGTAACGCATTTTATCGCTCTCTTGCCATTTAGATTTTTTGCATTACATTTAGTTGTTGTTTTAGGATTGTTGTGTGCTTGTGTGTGTGTGATGAACCCAAATTTGGCTTGAGATTGGACCATGATTTACTTAGTGAAGCTTGAATTTTACCTTAACCATTGATAGGGCGGAATTTCATCGTCAAAGCATGTCTAAGTCTTACTTTTGAATTGCCGAGTTTTGTGTGTGGTTAATGCTTGAGGCTTGACAAAAAGCTAAGAGTTTTGAGCCTTGATATCGTCATATCTACCTTGTTTGAGAGAGGCGAGATTGAGAGCGAGAAATCTAGAACTTGCATCTATTCTCGATCTATTTAGCATGAGTGTGGTGACTAGAAAATGATATTAGGTCGTCTATTCCTAGTCCTACCTTACACATCGGGAGAATAAGGTGGTTAACTTGATTATTACTTGCCTTTCATATCTTTGACCCCCGTGATTGAGTTTATTTGGAGAAATTTCTTTGATATTATTAGGATCAAGTTTGGGGGGAAAGAGAGAATGAGGGTGAATATGGTGATGTGAGATGGGTTGGGAATTGATTGGTATTTGGTTTGCAATGAATGAGACATGAAAGAAGAGGAATAAAGAGGATTGATGTAAATCCTGGAAAATGTGGCACATACAAAAATTTTTGTGGAAAAGGAGTGGTGCAAGTCTTAAAAATATGCACCCACATGAAAAAATGAAGAAAGGTGCCAAAGAAAAGAAAAAAAAGAAGAAAGAAAAAGAGAAAATAAAAATGAAGAAAGAAGAAAGAAAAAGAAAGAGAGATTCGATAATGGAATAAGCCTCGGGTTTTAGTGGTTGATGTTAACGTTTTAGGGGGTTCTTGGGAAATTGAGGAGTTTAGTTACTTTGGCCCAAAACCACCTACCTTTTAGTTAGCCACGTTATAACCAAAGCAAATACCTTTTTGATTCTAGAAGCTAACTCATTGTAGTATAGTGGTGAGAATAGATGCAAGCTTATGTAAATTGAGATCGATACCTTGTGATTGAGCGATTCTCATCATCCCTAAACACGTGAGAGAGTGATTTCATTGCTTTATCCGTATTTGATGAGTGGTTCGAGTCTTTAGCATTAACCGTGACACAAAGTTAGGTGATACTATTGTTTGATTAGGACATCCTAAGATGATCAAGATGAGCTATGAGGTATTTCATGAAGTCAAAGGATTGCTTTACTTTGTTTTGATTGAGGACAATCAAAGGTTCAAGTTTGGGGGATTATGATATGTGCGTAAAATGATCTTTATTTCTATGTTTGTGCATGCATTTTTGCACTCATTTTACTCCCATATCATATGTTTTTGTATTCTTTTTGTTGTGTTTCCGTGTTTTGTGTTTCGGATGGTGTAAGTTAGGTTTTGAGCAATATTCAGCATTTTCGGCTTGATTTTGGAGGAAAATCGCCCGATCCTGCAGAGACCGGTCGGTCTGCGCTATTCAGAGGCATATTCCGATCGATCTTGCAGAAGACTGGTTGATCTAGACATTTCAGAGGAGATTCTCGGCCGATCCAGCAGAGAACAGTCGATCCAGGAGTTTCAGATGCAGATCCCAGGCGATCCATGCAGTGCTCGACCGATCTGCAACTTCAGAGGCAGATTTCGGTCGAGCTTTGTCCTTCTCGGCCGATCCAAGTCGTGCTAATAGACGGTTTCTCTGTTTCTGGACATCCTGGGCAATCTCGTTTCACTTCGGGGGATCCGAGGCTCTGCTAGCTCACTATAAATGGGGGAAAACAGTTATTTTAAGAACTTTTGTCAAATCTACACAAAATCCTCTTAGATTATCTCTACGATTTAAACTTCCAGCAATTTCCAAACCTCACCCAAGGTATCAAGGAGCTAAATCAACATTCATAGGTGAAGATTCGAAGGATTTGACGGTAGATCAAGGCCAAATACTCAGATTGGGAGAAGAAATCTTTTGTACTTTCCTTTGAAATGGTTTGTTGTCAATTTCAAGTTGTAATGAACCAATCCTTAGGTATGATGTTCTAATCTACTTTGGATGTTGAATTGAATAAGAATGTGTGAAAATTGAGTTGAAGTGAGTATGTTTACTTCCCTATTTGAGATTAATACTTGCTAGATCTTCATTTTATTCACTTAGGTGTAGGTATGAGCCAATCTAGGTGATAGTTGAAACGATTATTGCAGCCATTACGCGGATAAAAGTGTCGAGAATAGCATGCTTTCACATGTTCCTCTATCTAATCCATGTTTAGATAAAGGACATAGGATGTTGATTTACGAGCTTAAGGAGTGAGTTAGAAGCTTATAACGTGACTGTTTGTAATTTCTAGCCACATCAACGGCCAATTCGCCGTAACAAGGGATTGGCTAGGGTAGGGTAATAGTCCATCTATCTAGGGATTAAAAGTGTTTGCATCTAGATTTGACTCAATTGGAGCACATTTGCATTCGATTCAACATTTATTCTATCTCTAATGAGTTTTTATGATCCTTGTTCAACCGAGCTTTGAGAAATTTGAAATATTATTTTTCTTGTATTTTCTTGATTGATGAATGTGTTTAATGTTGTTTCTAGATGGATTGGATTCAAGTTTTAGGAATTTAGAACAAACACAACGACTTTGCACTTTCCTAGCTATAAAAAGCCACACGACTAGATAGTACTCCTTAGGGCGAAGCGAGTAAGTTCCTTGGATTGAATTTTATTACTTGATTGACCTTAGATTTGAGTAATCAATTTTACCGTCATCACTACTCTCTCCGTCCAGCATGAGTAGTCTCATTTCTTAAATTTGTTTGTCTCATAAAATAGTCTCGTTTTCCTTAAATGACAAATTTTTTTACACTCACCAATAAAATATGATTTCTCCTACACTTACAACCCTTAATTCTCGTGCCGAAAAGAAATTGGACTACAGTAATGGGATGGAGGGAGTATCATTTACTTGTCAATTTTTCTAACTAAAGCAGTCAGTTTCATATCATCTATAAATAAACATCTAATTTTTTTCATTTTTAAGGCCCACAAGAATCCTAATTACACTACCACAGAGAAAGAATTGCAGGCAGTTGTTGTTGCCTTTGATAAGTTCAGATCCTATTTGATTGGGGCTAAGGTTACAATATTCACAGACCACTCTGCAATCAAGTATTTGATGGCTAAGAAGGATGCTAAACCAAGACTGATCAGTTGGTTACCCTTATTCCAAGGATTTTATCTAGAAAATAAAGATAGAAAGCGAACAGAAAATCATGTTGCAGATCATCTGTCGAAGTTAGAAAATCCCTTTGGAGTAGATGACACAATTCATATAAATGATGATTTCCTAGATGAACAACTGATGGCATTTAAGGAAGATGCGCCTTGGTTTGTGGACTTTGCAAACTATCTTGCTACTATAAGGAAACCGTATGGGTTGCATGGCAGCAGCTGAAGAAATTTCTGCATGATGCAAAGTTTTATTACTGGGATGATCCAACCTTGTTTAGGTTAGGGCTACATCAAATGTTTAGGAGATGTATACCAGATGAATAGAGAATTCCCTTCATTTTGAACGAATGTTATGCTTCAGCATAGGGAGGGCATTTTGGTGGCCAAAGAACAACATCTAAAGTTCTTCAGTCAGGATTTTATTGGTCAGGGCTCTTTAAAGATGCATTTGAATTTGTTAACAATTGTGATAGTTATCAAAGAGTGTTGAATCTACCAGCCAAGAAAGCCATGCCTATGAACAACATTGTTGAAGTGGAATTATTTATTGTGTGGGGAATGCACTTCATGGGGCCATTCCCATCATCTTTTGGGAATATGTATATCTTATTAGCTGTGGACTATGTGTCCAGGTGGGTGGAAGCCAATGCATATGCTCACAATGATGTTGCAACAATGATGAAGTTTCTTCACAAGAATATCTTTACAAGATTTGGCACCCCAAGGGCAATTATCAGTGATGGAGGTACTCATTTAATTAAGAAGAGGTTATATGCCATACTTTCTAAGTACAACATCAACCATAAGGTCTCAACTGCATACTATCCACAAACCAATGGGTTGGCTGAGCTCTGAAATAGAGAAGTAAAGAATGTACTGGAGAAAGTAGTGAATACCGCTAGGAAAGACTGGTCCAAACATTTGGATGACTCCTTGTGGGCTTACAGGACAGCATACAAAACACCTTTGGGAATGTCCCCATACATGTTGGTTTTTAGTAAAGCTTGTCACATGCCTCTAGAAATGGAACACAAAGCTTATTGGGCAACTAGGAAGTTGAACTTTGATCCTAAAGCAAGTGGGGAAAAGAGGATCTTGCAGTTGAATGAACTTGAGCAACTAAGATTACAGAGTTATGAGAATGCCAAGATTTACAAGGAAAAGGTGAAGAGATGGCATGACAGCAGGATTGCATGCAGGACCCAAGAACAAGGACAACAGGTGTTGCTTTTCAAACATATGTACTAGATATAGGAATTGAACTGATTTGCTTATCAGATTGATTAATTTGGTGTACTTTGAGACCGAGCGGAGATGAGTCACTAATTAGTAATCTAGGTTATATTTGCCACATTGTTGCAGTATTCCACCTGTTTAATTAATTGATTCCTACATGTTATCCATAATAAGAGTTCTTCCCTAGAATCTGTGCTCCTTTAATTTGATATCAAAACTCCTTTAATTTTCAAGTATCGTTATCTTTATTTTCGAAGTTAAAACCCTGATTTTGAATTCCTCAAACAATGAATCTTAGGATCATAGCTAGTATATAGGATAATTTCCCCATACAATTCCCCTGGATCGATAACCTTAGGGTTTACAAATTTATTTGCCGCTGTTATTATAATTAATCTGTTTGAAATAGCAGTGATCCAATTAAAAAAAAAGAAAAGGCAAAAGGAAATTATAGTTGGTAAAAGGGTAAAAGGAGAGAAAACTGTAGCAAGAGATGCATGGCTAAAAACTAGCCGTTAAAGGAGAGATACTGTGACATAGGCATGGTGAATCATCTCTACGAGTAGACAATTTTACAGTTAAATTTCCTTTTTGAAAAATTAAAATCCAGTCTTTTCAAGGAAATTTGAAGAGTTGACTTATTAAATGTGTCGGTTTAAGCTTAATTTGGTTATTTATTTAAACTGTGCAATCTGAGAGAGAGAATCCACACCTTTGCCAGTCTGAGCATTCGAACGAAGATCGAGAGAGGAATTATGTGTTGAAATAGAAGTGTTTATCATCTCACAAATAAGATTTCTTCTCTCATTCTACGCATACTCTCTTAGTTTTTTGAATGTTTCAAAGCACTGTTCAAAAAATTTGAAAGAGTAACACACATACAAGATGTCGGGTATGGTTCTGAAAATTTTCTGCTAAAATTGTTGAAGTATTCATGGTTGTTTTGGATAAAATCTTTGTAGCATGTTCTTCAAATTTTGTAAATGCATGTATTGGGTTAGGATGTCTTTGAAGAATATAATGATCTATGCTAGTCGTATGCAATAGTTTTGACATGCGGACTGACAACTTGAGTTTGAATGTACCCTATCTCTAAAAAAATTTGTATGTTTGTCTCTGAAAACTGTGTGCGAAGTTTAAAGTTTGGGGGGAAGGGTATGTTTCTTTCTACGGTTTACCTTGTGGGATACCTAGATTTGAATGAAGGTTTTGTAAGAGGGATGGAGCTGATTTTTGCTCTGTAAACTTGATTTTGGGTGTTTGCAGAACTGATGATGAGAACGAAACAAGGTGGAAAGAAGAGGCTTGGTATGGAAATTGAGACACCCGACTCCAGCCCTGTGAAAAGCAGCCCTGCTGCATCTAAGCCCAAAGGCAAGGCTAAAGCACGAAAGAAAGAACCAACACAAGGGTTAAGGAGATCTGGCAGAGACGCATCAGCTATTATGGCTAGGAATGCTGCAAAGTTGCCTCCAACTAGTGCAGAGAACCCCGTAGTTGTCCCAGATGCCCCACAAAAGAAGGCCAAGGTTGAGAGCACTAAGAAAGAGCAGGACATACTGATGGATTTGGTTGAGGCTGCTACTTCTAAAGTTGACTCAGAGCCAAAAGGAGACTCTAGTGCGAGTGCTAAAATCTCAACTAATTAGAATTCTGAGACTGGTGCAGAGGAAAGCACACCCGAAAAGACCCAATCTAAAGAGCATGCAGAAGAAGAAGAAGCACAATCACAGGAGGAGTCTGAAGAGGGTGAGGATGTTGAGCAAAAGAAGTCTAAAGAGGACAAAGATGTTGGACAAGAAGAATCTGAGGCCAAGCAGTTGTCTGATACTGTTGAAGACAAAATTGAGGAACAAGTTGAAGGCTGTTGGTCCTTAAATATCAGAGTCATCGTGTTAGATAAACTCACGAAATGCAGCGGAATAATTAATCGTCACTTACACTTTATGTTTTTCTTTCAAGATTAGTTAAGGTCAGAGATAGTTTATGATTTCTTTACAGTTATACACTAGCAATATGATTGCTAGATTTCAAATCGTATGAGCAATGTAACAGTAAAAGAACACAGTGTTTATAGTGGTTCGATCCAAAAAAGATCTACGTCCACTCCTTAGCCGATGCGCTAAGAATTCACTAAGTAAGTATACAGATTACAAGGATTCGCCTTTTACAGTTAAGTAGGCAGTGAGCTTTCGGTCTGGCTACTTGACAGCTATCCTCCGATAACCTGAACTCCTCAGATGCTAGTTCAGCTGAGTCAAGGGCACACCTTCGAAACTCCTTCCTTGCCTGATTTGGAAGTTTTATAGTCACTTCCTGACTTTTCTTGAATACGGCTAAGTGCCCGTCTTAGTCTAGACCTTTACAGGTGTTCGACTGATGGATTCTTTCTGAAAAGAAAGGTATCCCAATGAATGAAGATTCTCGAGTGCAATCAAGAATCTCTTCAATGGAGTGTCAGTAAATCAATGAGCGACACTTCAGGTTGTTGAGAGCTTTGAATACTCTTTATCACGGCTCTCAACTGACTACTTTTTCTTTTGTTCGCTTTGTCAAAGGAATCTCTCACTTGAATGTATGCGAATGTCTGTAGTTATTAAAGCAGTAGTAGTAATCGATTCTCTCTTTTGGACCTTCCTTTTATAGGTGGAGATTCAAATCTTGAATCTCCATATCCGTTGGACACAACGTTTCTTCTGTCCGAGAGTGATAGACTTGTTCAGTCGCTTTTTGATGTTGATCTGTACTTTCCGAGCTACTTCGGGAAAGTCTCGTCCTTTGTGTGTGCTTTTTGTCAGAACGGTAGTATAGCTTCAGTTTTTGACATTCTGTTCTGCTAATGGTCATTAGTGATCTGCTATTTGTCTTGGTTTGCTGAATATTTCCGTTGACACTCAATCCTTTGACGTCTGTTCTGCTAGCATCTCTATAAGTTTGCTAAGCGTTAGCAAATGCTAAAGCCTTAGCATTCTGCTACCGCATGGCTTCTAGCAAACGCCGACTTCCGATGTCTACTGCTAGATCTTTTAGCAGACTAAACTATTACAACTCAATAGATGACCTATACAGAACATTACATGATATGCTAGAGTATCTAGAATTCAGCAAATGATCGACCAAATGCTAAGGTTTGATTCGACAAAACCTTTTGCAAATAAATTCTAAGGGAGATTTTAGAAATAATTTCCCAACAATTTCCCCCTTTTTGGTGCGATCAAAGCTTAATATTATTTGTTGAAGCTAAGAGGAAGAATGTCTGTGTTCACAAGATACTATGCTATCCTAGCAATCTAACACATAGTTTATCCACCTTAGTTCAAGCAATAAAATTCCCCCTCAACAAGTGCTGGGAAATATTTCTCGATTAGACATATAAGTAAATGCTGCAAAGGTAATATGCTAGGAATCCTAGCACCCAAATAAAATGAGCAGACATATTACTTTTCAATTTCAATCCAATTGTTTTTGGATGTGTTGAATACACAAATAGTGTATTTCAACTTAAGACACACGGTGAAAATCAGAGATTGACAATGAGAGGTTGTCTCTGTCTGATCAATTTTCATTCATATGATATATCAAATACAAGTACAATGAAAAATGATTAGACGGAGACAAAGTAAGAGCTAGCAAAAAAAATACCAGAGAGGTACGGAGGAACTTAGGAGTCTGGAGCAGGTTTCTTCATCTTGTCAAATTCATCGAATTTGCTTGAGGCTAGCTCCACGAATTTTTCTAGAAGTTCCTTAGCAGATGCATGTTCAGTAGCCTCTGTTTCCAGATCCTTGGCCAACCGCTCATTCTCTTCCTCGAGCATCTTGATTTTCACTTCTGTTTCCTTCTGTTTGAGCTCAGCTTCTTTCCGTTTGAATTCTTCAAGAATTCTCCTCTATTCTTCTTTTGCAACGGCTCTTGCTTCCTTCGCTTTCTTCCTCTTAATAGCCTCAGCAGCCCTTCTTTCTTCCCCCTCTTTGATTGCATCCAAAAGTCTGGAGGAAAAAGAGTTCACCTTGTTGTCCACTTGCTGCTTATGCTCTGCTACGTCTGTCTTTATTTCTTGCACAGAGTCCTTGATAGAGGAAATGTTGGACTCGACTGTGTCCACCCTGGCCGTTACGGTATCAATGTTGGATCTGACTACCGCAATTTCCCTTCTTATATCCGTGGCTTCAATCACCATTCTCTCAGATATAGTAGACACAACACTTTGAACGACCATTTGAACAACAGAGTCTAGATATGTTGGAAGATGGAGCGTGCTAATCGGAGTAGCAAGGAAGGATGAAGTAGTAGGAATGATGATTGCTTGACTCTTAGCAGTGGAGGTGGAAATTTCCTCCATGACTACTTCTGTCCTCTCTGTGTTAGCAGTTTCTCTTCGATCAGAGGTGACTAGCAGATATATTCCCTTCTGATTTTCTCAAGAATCAGAAAACTAAACAGAGACTTACTTCCTCAAAAAAAAATGGCACGTTCTTATGAACTCTTCGTACCAAGACGCATAATCTTGAGTGATTCGGGTCTGTATACCGAGTATGAGGCTGACTATCAAGTGGCAGAGACTACCATGGGTCATCTCCACGCCAGTGATCTAGGCAAGTTCGTATGCCTTACTCCGCATACTTTCTAGAGGGAGCAACTCCGACAATTCATATGGTCGAGCGTTGCCAATCAAAGCTCCATTTTCTGCATATTTAAAAACGAGCTTGTAAGGTGGACGACAGATACCTTTGGCAGAGACTTCGGCCTTCCACGGGGTCCGATATCTGTCATGGAATATCGCAGAGATGAGATAGCTCCAGAGTGGTCCTCGTGGATGAAATGGAGAAACTCTCCTGAGCTTGAATTTTCTCCAACCCCTTCAGCATATGGTTTGCAGACGCCGTATAGGGTCCTTTTCCAGATAGTCTGCGGCATGGTCGTAGGTGAAGATCCTGATGACATGACTCTTTCTCGCGAGATATGGAGGGCCATGATGGCTATAGATGACAAGGCAAGGGTAGACTGGGCGGCCTTTGTCTTTCAGAAGGTGCAGCGATGTGCACAGAATTTTCCGAAACTGCCTCTTCCATATGGAATGCCATTGAGTTGGCTGTTAGAGCAGAAATTCCCAGACCTTGCTCTAGGTCCTCCAAACGTTAGGGCAGTAGATTTTTATCCTTTCATGCTTTTTCCATCTTTGCTGTAATCTTCTTTGCTGTAATCCATCTTTTTGTAAGAAAATGCGTATAATGAAGTGGTAGAGATTTTATTTCCTATACTCGTGTTCAAACTTTTATGATTTCGACAAACTGCATATTTTCAACCACGTGCCTGTGCATCGATAATAGTTGAGAAAAAAATAAGATTTAACTCCGTTAATTTGCTGAGTTAATTTTGCTAGCCTCTTAGCAGATGGGTTAACTTAGCATACCCAATCAATCTGCTGACTGCTCAGCAGCACTCAACCGCTCAAAAGTCTAGCAGACTTGCTAGGCTCCGAGATCTGACGGTTGAAGATCTGTTGTCAGATGAAATAATAAATCAACGGTTTTGAGTGTACGTGACCTGCCGAGTATCTTCCTTTCTCCGAGAAGTACTCGAGAGATCTAACGTGGCACACTCTAAATTGATACAGCTGTCTGTACGTATTAAAAATGTTGAATCTGGTCTAATCAAACTGATTTTCAATAATATCTTCTCTCCTCATAATATTATCTCCCTTCTTCGAATATGAGGTGGAAAAGAAAATTAGGATTTGACTCAGCATATCCGATCCAACAGATGCTTTCCTCTCCTGAATGTATTATCCTCCTGTGGGATACATCGGCATATCAAGAGTCGTCTAGATTTTAAGAGATCACAAATGATGATAATCTCCTCGAGCCAAACGCTGATCTGACTGTCAAGCGTCACTATTAATCTGATTAGATTGCCCATGCCGTCACGACGTTCTATCTTCTTGCGACGATTCAGATTTCAGAAGATGAATCATCACGTTCCTTTAAACATTCCCACGAAATCATAATTGCGGAGAGGTTTCCTTGTCTATAAAAAGAGCTTCTTGTGGTACTTATGTGGATATCACCACAATTCTTCTTTCTTTCAGAGTAAGAAAAATCATTTGAAATCATGAGTTCACCGAGTAACATCCTCGATATCACCCGAAACAACATCCTTGACGAAGCGGCCCTTCGTCTCTACTATCACGACCGTCCTGCCGTGGCTGACATGGTCATGGCTAAAGTTGTTGGGACAGGACTCAAGCAGTTCGTGACAACTGCTCCCAAGCATTTTCATGAAGATCTCCTTCGGGAGTTTCTAAAAGACTGCAAGACTGAGAAGGATGCCATATAAGGATGCCATGTGCGAATCTGATGATTTCTTTCCTTCTCTGCCTGATGACATTCGGAGGGAAGAAGTTCTCAAGGAATTCATTCCTCAATTCAGTCTACGTGCTTATGCTTCCTTTGTCCAGTGCGGTGAACCATGATTGTGCCTTATCCCTCAGAGAGAATGCGAACAGACGCATTCGGATGGCACTCTTGCTGACTCCCCCGATTTTGACAGTGTTGCAGAGCATCAAGAACTTATCTAGATGGGCATAA